>JARLTB010000161.1:370000-755000 GCA_030141615.1 Unio pictorum | reverse complement strand
AAATGCGTAAGCTTTATCATCAAACCAAAACTTGGGATGTCGAGGCAAAACTTTCATCTACCTCTTGACCTACGTGAACTGTGCCATGATAATTTTGCAGATTGGCAAATTACGGGTTGAGAATGTCAAGTTATGAAGTTGTGTGACAGCTTTAACCGTTTTCGTGTATGGTGACCAGGAGTTATAGGAGATTCGGACAGATGAGGTATATTAGTCGGAAGACTACCATGTCGTTCATCACTGCATTGTTTCTGAAACCTACTGTTTCGTTTCGTTCCCAGCTACACCAATTACAAGTATTTTGGACTTTTAACACGCTGATAATACACCCTCTCTCTCTCTCTCTCTCTCTCTCTCTCTCTCTCTCTCTCTCTCTCTCTCTCTCTCTCTCTCTCTCTCTCTCTCTCTCTCTCTCTCTCTCTCTCTCTCTGCAAGAAGTAAAAAGAAAATCCTGGATAAAATATATTCCATTTAACATTACCTATACTTTTTTAATTTCGAGAAACACAGAAATATGGGTCAGCACTAAAACAACAACATGATACTGTACCAGGGCAGATACAGTTGACGCGTATCCCGTCCTTCACATAGTCGACTGCAAGCGCCTTCGTGAGCCCGATCACGGCCGCTTTAGTCGCACCGTACACGCATCTGTTCGGCGCAGCTGAAAAAAACAATACATGAATAAATCGACCAATCTTTAGGTAATCGTAGAAAAGATCGTCATTTAGTGTATAAAAGAAGGTCCCTGTGGCTTGTACAGAATTGGGTTGGTTCTATGTGATATAACAGGCATACTGTATTCCATTAGATGTAAAAGGCAAAAACGAGATTTTAACTATTAAACCGAAACTCAAATATATGAAATTGTTCGAAGCCTTTGAATATAAAGATGCACCATCTAGTCAGCCAGCCATTGTCTGACCCATACCGATGATGACTTTTTCAAAATGCATAGTTAAATCCGTTAAATCCTCATCGGATAATATATTCTGTTTAGAGTTGTACGCTGGAACATCATGAGAAGAAAACAAACTTTCGTTATAATGAAAAAGTGCAACATATACTAGCGTATAAGACGAGTTCAGCAGCAACCAGTATAGATCCGTTTATGTCGACACATCATTTGACGGCAGATCTGGGTATGTCTCGTTTTGCAGTTAGACTCGACTTATACGCAAGTATGTTCGGTATGAACACACATTTATATTATTCTCGAAGAGCATGAACTAACCCGCGAAGTGAGTTCCGCAAATTAGCGTTGAAAAGATTCTAAAAGTATTTTTGCTCGTGCAAGGTGCGGATCACTCTGTTATGCTTTTGAAAACTTAAACTTAGACCCGGAGATAAAAACAAATCCTTTTTCACTATACCCTGTAATCGCAAATATCGTTGCGTTGATGCCACTAAAACACTTGTGTGTTCATCAGTCTTGAAAAACTGGACTATTGTTATTCAATTCTGTCTGGTTCGTCTCAATATCTTCTCCAGAAACTTCAAAAAGTTCAAAACACAGTTGCTCGGATCCTCTTTAGAGTACCACAATCAGATCACACCTCTCGTCTGATCTGTAACCTGCACTGGCTATCCATTTGATCAATACTCAAACACAAAATTTGTTACGTTTAACTGACTGACTCCAGTCCAACATACCAATCTGGTCTCACTCATGTGTGCACACCAGCAAGATACTTACGCTCCCCTTCTGACAATCGTATACTCATCATTCCCACTATGAAAACGAAGTCATATGGACTACGTTATTTTGCATACCAGGGCCCAGCAACGTGGAATGAATTGCCCATTGAAATTAGACACAAAGACACAGTGATCCCTTTCAAGAATGCTCTTAAAACTCACCTTTTCCGACTGCAAGAGCAAACTTAAAGACCTAATAATGTTTCCTATCTTAAATATTTTCAGCATATTTTATGTTTTCTAATTTCATGTTGTTTCTTTTTGTTTTTATTTTTTGTAGTCATATCATTATAGATGTTTTAAAGTGCTTAGAGCTTCTACAGATTAGGCGCTACATAAAGTCCTCAGCATTATGATTAATCAAACGATAACATTTTGCATTAAATAATGGGTATTTGTGCAAAGCTTACACCCCACATTTTGTGTATCTGTCCTCAATATAACTTTAGCACGCACTTCAAGGTCAGTAAAAGAACGATGAAATCTTCAGTTACATTTGATCGTCTTAATCGGCTCCACACATATTTTTTTAGAACGATGAACATATTAAAAATTTTATAACATTTCTAAAACTTTTAACTGTTGCGCCTTGCTTGTAATTGAATTTTCGTGCCGTAAATAGGCGAATTTTGATATATGTATTTGTCGGCGAACACGAGACAAACATTGAAGAAAATAGCCATGTTCATTTTATTCAATTCCAAATTTGACATAAAACACTGTAATGTCTGATTACGTAGTTTACAAAAGAAATACTGCGTCACCATGGACATTTCCGTTTTAGATGTGGCTCCTATTCAAAACTAGTCATCACACATCATTTAATATTATTCTCTAAATATTAATAAGGAATTTATATTTCCAAAGTAAAAGACAATTAAATGTATTGATATGTTTAGAGTTCCTGAAGTTCTTAGAGAAAAAAAAATTCCAGTTGATGACGCCAATCTTACCGACACGAAAAAAAGTTACACTTCAAAAGTATATCAATGATTTGACCAAAATCGGTATTCAATATAATAATTTTATAAATATCCAATCATCAAATATGTTGTTGTAAAGGAACCGATCGCCAACGTAAGAGGTATACACTGCTGGGCTTCTATTTTGGTCGTTGTATTATTCAACCAACAAAGTTATAAATACAACTTATCCCCATCGCCATCTTGACGAAGTGACGTTAAGTATAGTCTTAGTCATTAATTTATTGCTCAGTTTTTAGCAAGGAAGATGTGTGACACTGAAACAATGAATTGAAATGGCCATTTTGTTGGATTTTGGTATTCTCTCGGATTGTGCTTTTATTTGGGAAAATAAAAAAGGATATCTAATGCACAATCGGAGAAAATAAATACATGAACAAATTTGAATACTTGTTTTAAATGTCTGTTTCTTGCATGTACAAATATATAAACATGCTACATATATTTAGTTTAAGGTATTATAAGAAATGTTAACACATTTAAATTTGGTGCAAATTCGTCTTTGTTGAGTAGAAATGATATAAGATTATCGGCAATTTTGAGGACAGGTTAGTTTAGACTTCAGTTTTTGGGGGGTCAGCTCCTAGCGTAATATCTTAGAGTTTATGGTGGAAAAACATAAATAACTAACATTAAGACCATGCTAAAACCACAAAAAGTTGATATTACTTCCTGAACATGCATTTTATAAAACACCTTGAATATATATAATAATATATCAAACAACAGCAACAACAAAAAAACATAATAATAGAAAATTCGAAAGCCAGTCAAATTTAAACTATACATTTTATCTTCGTTGCCGATCATGTTTCAAACTGTTAATGTTTTATGGTAGCAAATAGCTAGCAAGTTATTACAGACATATTTCTCAATCTTCTTTACCACAGAAGTTTAAAAGGGTAAAAGGGCGTATATTACCCATGATGCTTGAGACTACAGAGGCGACATTCACAATGCTTCCGCCACAGGCTTGTCGCATCTGTCAGGAGAAATACAATTCAAATATGTTAGTTTTAAAGTTGAAATATAACATAGCAATAATACAGAAATCCAATAAAGATCTCTATCCATTTGGTGTAAAGTATTTTACCCAACACATTAATATATTGCAATATTGTGAAAGTAGCGAGTAAAAGATGTTTTTGGAATCGTTAGGCTGTTGTCCAACAAAAATTGGTTTATCTTTAAGATTTCTGTGAATGCTAAACCCGTGTAATTTGTGCGAGGATCCCATTGTACTAAACGGCGATGTAGCAGCACAATCTTTTCAAAAAGAGAGTTTTTTTTATATAATTGTGCATAACATGTTCTCAGGGCCGGGTGGGTGGTGAGTGGTGGTGGTTGGCTCCAGGATTAATGACGTCCACCCACTCCGCCCCGGCTAAAAAAAAAACTATGCACACAAACGTAGTCCCTTGTCGCTTGAAATCTGACCATCGTTTTATTCTTGCATTTTTGTTGGGTATTATGTACACTTTCAGGAAATAGAGACATATAATTTTGCTTCGGTGCCCTTTTGAGGAAAGTCAGTGAAATTTTGTAACCCGTCATCAACCACAACATGACCTGATCCAACCCTGGTAGGGTTGTTTTCACAGATGTCACGATCGAGTACGTAAATACCCACAATGCAACGCGCAAGCACATTCTGCCGTCATTTTGAGCTCCTAACAAACATTTGCCAACATTACTTATGATGAATATTCAAGATAATCAGATTTAACTATCGATAAGGATATTTACATCATCGAAACGATACACAGATTATACTTGAAATTATGTTCCCTTAGCAAACACAAAAAATAAAGCTGGAAGTTCTCTTGCTTATATCGAAAGACAGAATAGTGAAGTTGAACCGTAATCGTGTATATTGCTATCAAATAGAAGTGCACCTCTGTTTTTGTTACAAACAGACAATATCTACATTTTAGAAAAGTCATTCGTATCATATCCCTAAGCTTGTCATCTTGAAAGATTATTTCCGGATAATGATTTTCGGGATACAATATCAGTCACGAATTAAAATGTCAAAACATGTATTTTATGCTAGAACTTTTATGTACAAATACTTTTCGCGACAAGTATGTTTTTCTGCAAAAGACAGCTGACAAACCAATTTAATTAGTACGGTCAAATATTGTATTTGTGGAGAGATGATGGACATAGGATGATACTGAATGAAAGCGATAACCATTCAAAGAAGTGTCATCTTTAGTGTATTCAAACGAATCACGTGTCTAACGGAACATGACTATGTGTCGAATGTTAAAACGATGAAATGCTTTTAGAAATATGACATTACGTATTAACAATAAGCTTTTCAACTTGAACAGTAACCAAATGATTGATTTAAGCCCATGAAAATTGAAAATCATTAAATTTTTCTACTTGTCTGTGTATCCATTTGCTTATGCGTTTGTTTATTGGTCAATCATTTTGTTTAGGAAAGAATAACAAAGATGGTTGAAATTTAAATATTTTACTCGTAGAAAAAAAGTAGAATAATCACGCATTCGATCTCGTGCGGTTGACATGCACAAAATAATGTGATGTATTATTATATTCTTACGCACAAAATGAAACGTGCCTTCGTAATTATGCGGGAAGAACAATGCTATTAGGTGCCGGTTATGAAGGCTAGGGACTCAAAATGGCGGATATGGAAGTACACACATTTTGTGACGTCACGTGAAAACATTAGGTTATGTAAGTGATTGCATTTTTGCATGATATATGTATAAGTTGTAAATATATTGTCCTTTGAATAATGTTTCTACCACAGATAACCGATCTTGTTTGTGTTAATCACAAATCAGTTTTAATATAATTCCTTGCTATAATATATATATATATATATATATATATATATATATATATATATATATATATATATATATATATATATATATATATATATATATATATGTATATATATATATATATATATATATATATATATATATATATATATATATATATATATATATATATATATATTATAACCATGCATCATATCATCCTATTGTCTTTATACGTGTTGTAAATCTGTACTCAAAATGTCACAAGCTTCAAATATTTCTTTATCCATGAACGTCTTTGTTAGTTGCATAGTCAACCGCTCTCGTGGTCTGATTGGTTAGAGAGTCTGCCTCCGATGCGGGAGGTCGAGGGTTCGAACCCCTACTGAGGCATACCAACATTAAGAGGTTAGTGTTAGGACTGGTCAGCCCTATGGCAGGATAAGGGTGGATGATGCTACATGCCTGCTGCATGCTGCCCTAATGAGAGTCGTTACTACAAACTGTCACACAGCAGCAATAGGACTCAATTTATTTAGGTTACAATTTGTTTTTGTTTTGATTTATTTTAAAACAGAGAGAGAGAGAGAGAGAGAGAGAGAGAGAGAGACTTGCATATTCCTCGGAAGTGATAGTTGGCTTTAAAGTTTCCTTCTCAAGAGAGATAAATCAGTTATCGAAAAGGCCTATAGGGCTTGTTTATGCCATATATCTCGAGCTATGGGTGACAAATAATGGTAAAGATGTCTTGGTGTAAGCTTGTTTATGCCAGCGTCAGACTGGACACAAATTTTGAGCTGTCCTTAGATCAGGCGGTTTAACATCATTGAGGCCAGTGGTGGCCCTCCTTTACAATGTATCTAAAACTTTTCGTGTTTTGTTTTTCTTCCTCGTTGTTATCATAAATGTCATTAGCATCGTTGGCATATATACCATTTTAAAAACATGCCCCTTACAGGGGTGAAGAATATATGTGTTTGCTGGTCAAATTTATGTGCCCAATGATAACGGAACATGTCTTCAATAAAAGCTGCCAATCACACAGAAAAACACACATTGCGTAGAGACAGAATGATACATTCACACATTGCGTAGAGACAGAATGATACATTCACACATTGCGTAGAGACAGAATGATACATTCACACATTGCGTAGAGACAGAATGATACATTCACACATTGCGTAGAGACAGAATGATACATTCACACATTGCGTAGAGACAGAATGATACATTCACACATTGCGTAGAGACAGAATGATACATTCACACATTGCGTAGAGACAGAATGATACATTTGTCAAAGGAGTGTGCACCGTACCTTAGGGATGAATTCCTTACACATTCTGTACATACTCTTTACGTTCAAGTCAAAACTGAAATCCCAGTCTTTTTCACTTGTTTCCAGCAGAGTACCATGGAACGTGTACCTGAAAGGTAAAACATATGAATCACGCTTCCAGATTTGTATTACGCAAGATATGTTGCCCATGTGGACATAATGAAAAACAAGGAGTTTTCCTTTTCTTAAACAAAACAAGGAGTTTCCATTTCTTACTTGATAAATGTATCATTCTGTCTCTACGATATTTCTGTATTTTTACATTAACAGAGAAAATGTATGTCTGGCAATTTGGGTTCTGGTTTTTGTCTACGTCAGCAGTATTTTGTAAGCTTCTCTTTCTGTGCATAAATCAGTTTTATCTTTTTCATCTGGATATATGAAAAGTACGATTTTCAAGATCATGGCAACGCAAATAAAACTGAATAATAGTTATTATTATCATTATTAAATATTATTCGTGTGCATAAGAACGGCTCAGTAAATGATTGACAATATATCTTGCCTCTTCTGAACAAATGATTTATATTATTAACGTTTTTACAATTATTTACCAGGTTTTGAAAGCAAAGATTTATAGTAAAGTAAATTGCTCACCCAGTACAGTTGAATAGAACATCGATTTTGTCCACCTTTGTGGCAAATGCTTCAACTTCTTTTGTGCTTGTAACATCGAGATAATGAACTTCTATGCCTACACAATAACAAAATATAATGAACAAGAATAAGTTAGAAGCAACGTAATGGCAGATTAGTTGGCTAACACTTTTAAAACTACTGATACAATCAGAATTTAATTGACAACACAAAGTATGCATGTTGATGGATTTGCTGCATTCGTTTTAGCAAGTATTTGTGGGTTCCTTCACGCATTCATTCTATCATACGTTTAGTTGTTTATAGTAATACCATTGAGGAATGTGTGTGTGTGTGTGTGTGTGTGTGTGTGTGAGAGAGAGAGAGAGAGAGAGAGAGAGAGAGAGAGAGAGAGAGAGAGAAATTTGGATTTTTTAAGCGTAGCTTTAACAATTTTTATTCATATTGCTACGATGTCTGCAGTGTGCCAGTTTAACACTGGGGCATCATGCGCAGACAAGTAGCATCATCATTATCCTGACATCAGGCCGACCAGTCCTAACACTAAACTCTTAATGCTGATCGCCAAGCGATGCCGATGTTAGTACTATTTTGAAAAATCTTTGACATGACATGACTCGACCGGTTACTTGAGCTGTAACCTTCCTTTCTCGACTTTTTTTTGCCAGTCGGGCTGGAACTTGAAAACATTTCCTTGTATTATATGCGTTACCGAGCTCTAAATGTAAGATATACTAGTATAATTTCCAGAATGTCTATATCTGTTAAAGAATAGATTCCTAATAGAGGAAAAAATAATTTGTATAGAACGTTATGTTTCTTTTATAATACGCACCTGGTCACTTTATATTATGATAACTTTCTCTGCTACTTCCGAATCAAAGCCATCCCAGGTAAACGAAATCAACTAAATGTATATTTTTTATTATGAGGTGAAGCAATACACACACAAGTTAATTCACCTTTCTACCCGCTAAGTGGTTTCCGTTAAAGCGGATGTACCATTTCTTACTTGAACAAAACCTTCAAGGATGATTACATTTTGGAGAAGGGACAGAGGTGGGTTGTTTTGTTGTTATATGATCAGGCAAGTATTATAGAAGAAACATTGTTTACTAAAACTTTTGATTTCTCAATTTTTGCTTTATACATTACCTATCACATTAACATTGTTGTTGTTGTTGTTGTTGTAGGGTTTAACGCCATTTTTCAGCACAAGGTAGGCTATACATGGAGGCCAGTATTAATGGTGGAGGAAGAACCAGGAAAATGCCCGGAAAGAACCACCTACCCCCGCGAAGCTACTAGCAAGCTTTCTTGCATACCCACAATGGCTGAATCTGAGACTTGAAGTCAGGCAGACAGAGATAAATGGCAGTGATCCGTAACGGAGAGCTCTTTAGACCACTCGGCCACTCGGGGTCCCCATTAACATTAGGAGAATATATATCAGGAGATGAAATAATGTTCTCTTAATGTTACTTTAGCACCACAAGAGACAATTTGTGTATACACGTACGAGGTAGATCACAATTGGATTCCGCACTTTTCTTATTGTCTCAGCCTCAAATATTTCCAGGCAAATCCAGAAAAAGTGACAAATTTGTGCCTGGGTCTAAGGGTGCGCATGTATGAATGGGAAGTGGTCACTGACTGTGAAGATACCACTAACCCAACGAGATTCAGTCCTCTCCTTAGCGAGATCATGTCACGCAATGGGAAGGCAGACCCGGCGTCCAATCAGCTAACTTTTCTATGTCCCGAACTGACACATTACTTTCAAGGACAAAATTGTGGAAATTGCTCATATTTAGTGCGTTGCAATTCCTCGTTAGTTTAAACAATTATGTGAGAGTTCAGATTACACCGATTTAATAACTCTCCTTTGGCCAAGCTCGATTGTGCTTTTGCATTCCTACCTCAATTACATGGGTAGTCATTTATAGTTTGTGCGGATATTGTCCATGCGCCTCAGGTATCATCTAAGGGCACGTACATAGTCCAGTAGCTTTGGTTTTATAGATAGATCAATCAAGGAGAGAGATGGTTAAGTTATTGTTGGTTGACTCAAACTCGTGACAGCAAACTGTTCATCGGAACTACTCACGTCATTAGAAAGGCTATACTTTTACAAGCATAATTGAATTCTAGTTCGGATCTATGATATTATATGTAGCTCACACACTCTGCGTGTTGAAGTTGTTGCTGTTATAAGTCATTTATGATAGCTGCTTCAGTCAGATAGGGAGGTGATAGATCAACTTAGTTACAGTCACTTCCTGTAATTTCGTCTTCGCCTGTAGTCGCCTCAGATTGAATAACTTCCGTCAGTTTTGGATCTGATACCAGTCCTATTTTCATGGTCACGGAACGCATATGTAAACATGACAGAAAACATCGTACTGAAGAGGATCTGGCCAATACAGAGCGTTGCTTGACTCCACTGGCGACTGCAAACGGTTCCGATGACCTGCTATCGTCCACGACATAAGCGAGCGTGCCATAATGGATATGCTGAACCATTTTGATGACATTCTCTGGGTAACTGAGTTGTGGCATCATCTTTCAAAGGGCTCTACGGCTGACTGTGTCATAGGTTGATGAATGTTTTGTACAGGTTAGAGTTCTGTTCTTAAAATTTCTCCAGGATCTTCAAGTACTATATATGTGGTCCCTTGTCATTTCCTGACGCCACACACAGTCTCTGACAGGAGTCATTGATCGATATTATACGCGAGGTGATTCAGCTGAATTCTGCAGAAGATTTTGCCAACTAGTGACAGAAGCAGAAAGCCCGATGGTTGTCACAAAACTATCTGTTACGTTAACACTTGTCTAAATGAACAACATATTCATCTTTATACTCCCTTTGTATAGTTTATTGAGGGAACATTGACGGCAATAGTTCAGTCTGTTTCCCCTTCATGTGCGAGCCTCCGGCTTTCTAGACTTCTACTGGTATAGCATCTGCTAGAGTTGCTTTGCCTTTGGACAGCAGTTCAATTGCTTTCACAATTTCAGTCAGCGTTGGAGGATCAACAAGTGTATGCTGATTTCCAATATTTACGGTCGATCAAATACATCCTGAAAGACAAATTACTCTTCATTGAAGATTATGCTTAAGTGTTATGCACATCTTTGAAATATACTCTTTATTCCAGTGAGCTGTATTATCAATTCAGTATTGGAGATGATGTGACGCGTACATTTTCTTATGTGCCTAATAGAAGTTATTTGTGTCATTCCTCTCTGTGTATACTTAATGATATATGCCTTACGTCCGGCCAGAAGTCTTGTAACTCTCTGAGTTTGCACTGGACAAGCCTCTTGATGTTGTAAAAGGCCACATTCTTAGTAATGTGCTTTCTTTTAAACAAGCATTTTGTAGCCGATGTTTCTCATTCAGTAGTCTCTGTATGGTACAGTCGTTTTTATCAAATAGTCATATTGAATCTGTATATGAAAGTACACTTTGGACAAGTCACGACTTATCGCGTACTGGTCGTTTTTTGTTTGCGTTATTCAGCTACCGTTGAAATTTGTAACCATAAATATTCTGGGTGAGAAGAAGTGTTTGTGCGAGTTTCATAATATCTACACCGTCTTTTACAAGCAAACACGCTAAAGTGTCTTGTGTAAAAACACCCCTTCCTTTATTTGCTCGCTTGGGAGTTCTTTCATGAAAATAGGATGATAAAATCCGAAGTCGATTTGACACGATTTGGGTCATCCATCGTTTTTCAGGATCGGTTGGTTCAAATCTGACGCAAATGAATATAACACTTCAGGCTAGTCGCCAGCGGGTGTGGATGGCGATATATCACTGAAAACTGAATGCGTGTGGGAGGAAAAACTGTTCCTATCTCTACCCTCCATGACTGCCCGCGAAAAAACATATATATGACCGTCTACAATTCGCTTTGCCAGGATTAAAAGGAAAATGCATGTCGTTCTTGATAACCGTCAAGGCAAATTTTCTGGAGACAATCATTCCTTCTCCCATACTTTCTGTAACACGATTTTGCCAAGAAGATTGTAACGAAATTTAATGGACAAATATTGTTCTTTTCTAACCTTTTCAATTTGACGACCTAACAGAAGAAAATAACCGTCAGGGAAATAGCAGATAGAAACAAAGCAATGATCGTTAGAGACCGTTGATTTATCAGTCAGCTCGCCAGTCGCAGATAGCAGTCTCTTTGAAAAGTACATAAATTGTTCATACGGCTGGATCAGCTTGTCGGCAGTAGCAACGGCGTTACAACAATAGCCTGCAAATTGCAAATATGTAGATCTGGCTTGTTTTTTTTACACATAGCTTCATGCACGTAAACGTTAACGTGTATCAGTTTGAGAACACGTTAAACTGTTGGGCGATATACACATAGATTGCCTTATTCTTTGTTAGCTACACTCCTCAATGGCAGGACCATAGGCGTATCCCAGTTGGATTGCAATATATAAACCCATTTCTACTCTTCGAGATAACGACAACACCGACTTAAGTTATATTCATTATACAAAACTCTAATTCTTGAGTGGAATCGCCTGTGCTTTCAAAATGTATCTATTGATGTAGTATATTCTGGCCTAATTCAACGTTGCTGGGGGTGGGGGTTGGGTGAAGTGGATATCTCGACATTACTTGTGAGACTAATCAGCGACTGTACGGATACATGCCATTCTGGTACTAGATTATGGAAAATGCATTTCGACATCACCTGTAAGATTAATCAACGATTTTAATGCAGGGACGTGCTATAGCATGTTCGTTTGTGCAATCCTTTAACTGCTTTTCGAAATGTTCGACTAAATATTTCCGAACAAAGTGCACACACACATTGCATATGTGTACTAAAGGTCAATGCGCAGTCACGTGTCTTATTCATTGTCCACGACCTTAAATCGTTTAAATTTCTTGTACTTTGTTGTCATCTCAGTAATGAAGTAAAGGAACAAACAAGTTCAACACACACACACACACACACACACACACACACAACTACCTATATATATACATATATATATATATATATATATATATATATATATATATATATATATATATATATATATATATATATATATATATATATATAATTCGAAATAATGTCAAATCGTGTTATGGAACGACCTAGCAGTACAATAGTTGATAAGAAAAGTGCCCGAAAATGTGTCCAGTGAAACACGTTGTTACCAAAAATATGAATACATTCTTTGAAATTCAGAAAAAGTTGTATGCACAATATAAAACACTATTTTGGCTTACTATGTGGTTGAAAATAAAAAATGGATTATTGAATTGAATTATTAGATTACACGATTCTATGAAGGACATCTTTGCAAGGTGACAGTGAAAGTGAAATCTGGTAAATCTGTGTATATCGGTAACCGTGGAGCGGTTAGTAAGGGGAGTTAATAAGTAAGAGTTAGTTCCCTATAGCTAAGAGGGGAAGCCCAATTAAATCACTCACTCAGGCATTTACTAATTCATTCTTTGTTATACAGAAACGTGAGTAAACTGATAACTGGAATGTAGTCGCATGCGTCAGCTTTCTTAATGGTAACAAATTATGATAAGCAAATTATATTATTACCCTCATTCTCCAATTCTTTCAATTTTTCCAAGTTGATGTCTGCTGCTATTACCTTTGCGCCTTCCCTTGCAAAAGCCTGCAATGTGAAATCAAAGCATATACACGTCATTTGTGCAATGATTTCTCACTGACAATTAAAAAAAAAAAAAGAATCATGCATGACGAAGTAGCTTTGGTGTATTAACGCTGATACTGTCAATACATTAAACATTTTGTTCGAGGTCTGTAATGGTTATATAATATTCAAAGAGGTTGTTGTTGTTGTAGGGTTTAACGCCATTTTTCAGCACACGATAGGCTGGCTATACATGGCGGCCAGTATTATTGGTGGAGGAAGAACCCGGGAAAACCATGGAAAGAACCATCGACCCACTAGAAGCTACTGGAAAGCGTTCTCGTATAACTATATTAGCCGAATCTTAGACTCGAACCCACGGAGACAGAGGTGAGATGGCAGTGATCAGTAACGGAGGGAGCTTTAGACCACTCGGGTACTCGGGGCCCCCAGAGAGGCTGTTGTATGCCCATGTTGTGGGAATTCACCAACAGCACGAACTGATCACTTTGCCAAATGTAAAACTATTAGGACTCGCTCAAAAATGGCAAAGCGGAGATTGTTTTGGTTTATAAAGTATCATTATGTTACTAGTGGCAGCTCATCCTGCATGTTTTAGTTAATAAGGTTTGATAAATATTTTCGATTTTTGTGAAGTACTTGGCTTGAATCTTACTTGAGCAACTAACGATATGAATATGTAACAAAGAAAATCGATATTTCTTGCCCTGTTTCACAAGGACAGTCATAACCATTGCGAGTTATCGGGAGCAAAAAGTTTCTCTTTGAGGTTGTTTTTAAGTAATCATTAACAGAATACCCTCGCCGTTACCATATACAAGCGTTGTCGCATACATGTTGTCCAATAGCATTCATTAAAACTATGGAATCATTTAGCCTTGTACCCTGGCCTCCCATGATGTTCTGCACATGAGGCCGAGCACGTTCCGTCGAATGGCCGATAGCAGGAAAGAATTTTAAGATGGCGGAAGAAATAGAAAAACGAGGAAATAGAGAAGAAGCAAGTTATTTCCAGATATGTCACCACCGGCTACTGGTTGTATTAATTCTAGTTTTTATTGCCAACGCATTTTTGTCTTTTCTTTGTGTGCAAGGCATCATGGGAAACTATTATGCATGTGGTAAATGATCCAATCCTATCCCTAAGAGCGAGGATCTTTTACTCTCATTGTCTCGGCCTAAATACTTTTTAATGCGCCGGTAATAAATAAATCATTTTTTCAATAACTGTTTGTGATGATATAATACATTGTCAAATTATGCACATACACAAGCAAGAACGAGCTGACAGGATCATGCAGTCATGGCTTTTAACTTTAAACAATGATGGAATTATTATTGTTTTTCTCTGGTCAGTGTTGGCTGTTATGGACTCACCAGTGCGCATGCTCTACCGATCCCTTGTGCAGCTGCGGTCATAACGACAACCTTCCCATTAAGTCGCCCCATCCTTTATAAGTCAGAGCTTGTAATCAGACATGTACGAAAGATAAAATTAGGATGGATTTTAAAGCATGTATGTACTGTATACGAAGTTTACGATACTATATTATCTAAAAGTCATGTATGTGCATTATAAAATGAACTGAAACAGATGGTTCTTATTAACTATTATTTGAAAAAATAGAGACTGATTTTCACTGTTTTCAGAAGACTAAGTAAATATACACTGTACAGTAATAACACCCACATCTCACACGAATAGACGCTATAATGAATATGTACATTATACAGTAATAACACCCACATCTCACACAAGTAGACGTTGTAATACATCTGTACTTAATACAGCAAAAATGTCCACATCGAACACAAGTAGACGTTGAAGTTAATCTGTACTTTATACAGTAACAATATCGACATTTACTATGTGTAGACGTTGCAATAAAAATGTATATTGTACAGTAACAACATCCCCATCTCAAACAAATAGACGCTGTAATAAAACTGTACATTGTACAGTAATAACACCGCATGTCACACACATATATGTTGTAATAAATCTGTACATTGTACTGTATTAACACTCACAACTCACACGAATAGACGTTGTAACAAAACTGTACATTGTACAGTAATAGCACCCACATATCACACGAATATACGTTGTAATAAATCTGTATATTGTATATTAATAAAATCTGCGTCATACAAAGATAAGAGTTGAAATGAAAATGTCCAAAACACTTCTGAAAAACACTGGCACTAAATTTCCTATAGTCAATATATTCCATTCGTGCAGTTTTTCACCCATTGAAAAAATACTTCATTTCGGTTTTCATTTTGCGTACAAAATTATATAACAAAACCATCGTTTATTTCTTTCCTGTCATTTACTATGCTATTTTTAAGCCCTTTTAACATACAATCATGGGTGTTCCATTTAGGTTGGTGCGAGGGGCCCCGAGTGGCCGAGTGGTCTAAAGCGCTTTCCGTTACGGATCACTGCCGTCTCGCCTCTGTCTGCGTGGATTCGAGTCTAAGATTCGGCTGATGTAGTTATGTGAGAAAGCTTGCCAGTAGCTTCTCGTGGGTCGGTGGTTCTTTCTGGGGGTTTTCCTCGGGTTCTTCCTCCACCAATAATACTGGCCGCCATGTATAGCCTATCGTGTGCTGAAAAATGGCGTTAAACCCTAAAACAAATAAAAATTTAGGTTGGTGCGTCTTGCCCCATATAGCACGCATGGTCAATTCACATAGTTGAATAGTGTTCGGTTTTTTTTTCTCCCTCATCGTGTTGTCGTTAAAAGGTACGTTACAAACCAACTACGCGGAAAGCCAAAATCTAGCGTACACTTCTCATCAGTTTCTACGTGTTGCGTACAAGGTTATTTATTAAAATTTGGAGTGCTCTTTGTTTTGACATTGTGATATTTGAATTAATTTAACTTCGAAAGACTGTGACATTGCTTCAAGTCTGACTGAGTTAGAATCTGAAGACAGCTTATAACACCCAACATGTATAAGGTTGGTCAAAAGTCATGTGAAAGTGTGGACGTATTTTTTGTGAAATAGTTTATCTCTGAAAAGGGGAAATTTGCACTGTTTCGACAAATATTAATTACCGAATGCATATAAGAAATTAGATAAATAGATACACGATACTGAGACGATATGACCTATGCGAATGAATTACCATCTCCAATGGTTATGTCATAAATTAAGACATAACCATCAAATCGTCAACATTATTAACTTTAGTTTATCTAAGGCCGAGAATCATTCCGATCAACCGCTGATATCGATCAACGAAGGTACCGAAAAAGAGAAAACACATTTATAGCTCTATTCTTCTGAAGCCAATAAATCACTGTGACATAGGAGAGTATTGTTGGCACGGTGTATGTTTCAAAAGAGCGTAAGGGATGTTTCAGACTTTTAAAAGAATGTCTTTAGAAACGCTTGTACCTTTTGAAATCAAAACAATAGCATCATATGCCTAAATTAAAAATTCTGAAGTGGTGAAATAGTTTACAAAGAATGTGCAGATGGCTTATACTGAACAAAAAAAGATGTTCAAACAAAGAAATGTTCTAACAAAAATATGTTCAAACGAGGTGTTGTTCAAAACCATGTTCGATGTTAGAGTTTGTATTACGTGGTATTGGTAAATTAAATCAAGTCAAGTGCTATAAGAATTCATGATCTTACAGATTCTCCCATGTATCAATTGTCTTTGTAAACAAATTGAAGTGATGTTTGTGATCCTGTACAAAGTCATATTATTCATAAAATACGAAAGACATTGTCACATTTGGTTCAAAGGACTTGGTGAAATTATATTGCACAGGAATGACATCCCTATAGCACACGAATGGAATTTGTGTGAAAGTATAAATGCTAAGTTAAACAAATCTTTAAGAAAGCACTTACACAAAACCTCTTAGAGAAAGATTATGTAATGAAAATATTCTCTTTGTTTACCTTTTTCATCCACCAGAAGATTCCGTCTTTAGTCTTCCTATTTCATAAAAAATTACGTTGCAAAATCATCAATTGTATTTCTTATATATCTTTATTATAATATTCTTCAACTCTATTAACCCACGATCACGGGTGTTGTGTTTTTAGACAGATGAAAGTTTTCCTAATTACATGCATAGTCATATCACCTTGCACTGATAAATAAGTCTCGAAAACTAGGTCGAATTTTCTTTTTGTATATTCATTAAATGGAATGACACAAACCAGTATACGGAGAATACTTATGACTACAACAACAACACAAATTCTCCTCACTTTCTACCTGAAGTATATGAAGTAGTACGGCCTCTGTATTAATTTGATTGCCTTTATGTAATTTGTTTTGTAATTTAGAGTGCAATTTCTTTTGACCTGTAGCGTGCGATTTGAATTAATTTGAATTAATCTATATTCAAATCAGCATGACTTTTGCTTAACGTCAAATCTAGTTACAATATAAAGTTGGTAAATAGCAACCAAATCATTTTGGAAGTTTAAACATGTTAGCAGCCAGCCCGAATAGGTCCATTTTACATGATACACAGTCCACATTTCTTTTTCTCCACAAGGCTGCGTATTTTTAGAGACAAAATCTCAGTTGTAGTAAAGTTTTCAACAAATATTAGTTACCGACGGACGATAAGAACTTTAGATAAATAACACCAAGGGGTAATGAACCTTTAAGTTAATAAATTAACTGCAAAGATAACCGTCTGGAAAATGAGAAACCCAACCCCCTCGTATAAACTGCTCATATTGGCCCCTTACTTAAGCAAAAGAAGATTAAAGAGAACACCGTGCGCATTGTGCGCTCGCTCTGTGTTTAACAATCCTTAGGCAGCCTCCAAAAATGCATCGAAGACTCGGGAGTTTATTGACCAGCTAGTTTCAATGACCATGACCTATATTGTCTAGGTTTGCGGCATTGAACAGAAATTATTGTGTATACACCATTACTTTTGCAGCCGACATACAATGACCATATCTGACACGTAGACACCAGATAAATAGGATTATTTATTACTTTAAACGTAGGTCCAAATTTGGTTAAGGAACTTAATCCAAAACAAATATTATTTTGTAAGACCAATTTCTTTAGTACATTTAGACTTCAAAGTCGAAAGGCATCTTCCATACTTTTAGTGCAAGAGCACTACATGCTTAGGTCAGGTTAAGTGGTCATGAACTAAAACTATGCAAACACCATCATTATGTTTCTTTCAGTCACACTGACCTTGACATTTAACCTTTAACCCTATAATCAAGAGGCCTTTACTCACCCAACATACGTCATGACCAACTGTTGCCCAAGGCAAACAGTTAAACTTGAACATTTGTGTTGAACCATTGCATTCCTTCAGTCTCAGTGACCTTTAGATTTATCTGTTTATGAATTATGAAGTTTTAAAAACTGAAAGAAACATATTTTTCTTGCAATGCAAGATAACAGAATTAAAATATTGTTTGAGCCGGACGACCCGATGGTGAGGTAATACAATTATTGATCTTGGTGTATCCCTTCGGTGTCGTTCAACAAATCTTAAAGATGGCTTGATCGAGCGCGCGTGCGTGTCTGTGATGATTTGTAACGTAGCTCTAAAAAATGTTTAGTCATATCGCTACGATGTCTGTTGTGTTGCAGTTTATTATAGTGATGTCCAACACTCAGGTATCATGCCGCATACATGTAGCATGATGTCCCACCCAGTCACATTATCATAACACCAGGCC
The DNA here is from genome assembly GCA_030141615.1 of Unio pictorum. Lineage (NCBI taxonomy): Eukaryota > Metazoa > Mollusca > Bivalvia > Unionida > Unionidae > Unio > Unio pictorum. The sequence goes on along the minus strand of JARLTB010000161.1, from coordinate 736,212 downwards.
GAGCAGTCCTAACATGAAAATCTCAATGTTGAGCGCCCAGCGAAGCAGCTCTTACTACACTTTTTGTACGTCTTTGGCATGACTCGGCCGGGGTTTCAACACACGACCTCCCGCTTCAGAGGCGGAGTCTATAACCACTATGCCACCGGAGCGGTGCTTTCATTTCGTATGTGATGTTGTGCACATTCAACGTGCTTGAGACATTCACTTCTTCAATGTTGAAAAACAAGACAAATTTCTTGAGATGCACAAGTTCTTTAATTAGGCCAAGTGAGCCGATTTATTACGAATTTGGAAGATGTCCACGGCAAAGAAAAGTATGTATGTATGCTGCTTTGCTTCTGATTCAAAATTAAGCTGGGAATTCAATTCTTAGAGAAAGCGAGCGAGTCTGACGTGTATAATCTACCATCATGAACAGACAAATTAGACACATGTCATCTAAATATTGAAGTATTTCATCACGCGAATCATGCACAACTCATAACCCCTCAGCTCATAAAAATAGTACGATATTAATAATATCTTAATGCGAAGGCACTTGCTGTTATACTAATATTATCGACAGGACAAAATCGTGACCATCGTCCTAAATTTGGACATACTGAAAGTTAATTCTACGGTTTTCGCACGTAAACAAAAAAAAAATGCACAAAAAAAACCCTACAACTATTCAATTCTTACTAATGCATTGCATTTTGTAATGGAACTTTTATTGGACTGTCGTTGAACCTTCATGGATACTGTAACATGTATCTTGCAAACATTTCCCGTAATTTTTGATGGGTCAAATGTCAAAGTTTGCTGAAAATATATAATTTTTGTTAGCAGTCTGAGATGTACTATATGGTGCCTATATACAGAGAACATTCAAATGATTATACTTCTTTTTAACTTAACAACGCATGCAATGTCTCATAAAGTTGACACATGAGTGTGTGGAATTTTCTTAACAGTATACGTGATATCTCGAAACGAAGACGCCGATCACATGTGACATCGCGCACCGAGGGAGGGGAAAAGGATCCATTGTATGTGACGATGGAGTCTAAGGCGGTCTTGTAAAATGTTACCTCACAAAGACAATATCAATGCCATCGGCCAGAAAAAAAATGTTAACTACGTAGCATCGCTGAAAAAGTGCGCAGTTCATAATGCACGAGCAAAGCTGATTGATTGATCGATTTACTCAGAAAATGCCGTTTTCTGACTGTGACTACGTTACTATCTACAATCCTCACGCAGACAAAATCCCACCAGTCTCAACAAGTCTTTCTCTTAGCTCGCACGTAATAGTTTCATGTACTCTGCACAAATTTTCCATTTTGATTATGGTCAAAAAACATTATATCAGTCTTTGCTCGATGCCTTTGTGATATCGTATCCTACGAAACGCAGAAAGGTCTTACAAGAACTTGTAACGAAATGGAACGAAATCAAGAATGACACGAAAATGCCGGTCAAAGTTGATCATATATTAAAGCGATTTTCCATGACAAAAAAATCACTTCTTAAATTTTGGGCGAAATATATCTTCAGCTAAAGAAAATGCAGTTCCGTTAGAATGTTATTCTCCTCTTTTATGAGCCTTTAAACAATGGCGATGTTATCACTGCTGCTGATATCACGTCTAACACTACCGAGTCAGCGCTGAAAAGAATTGTTGCAGTCCAATAACGTATATTGGAATCAGATCAAGAAAGCACGTTTTGTTGATGGCATTCAGACGTGGGCATGACTTCAGACAGTTGCTGAATCCATAGGAGTTTGACGTCAGTACCAGGAACGGTACTGTTTTGTGTTCGACATTGATGGCAGTCCAGATGAAAATATGGGATAATAATGTTACACGCACAGGTGTATTACTTGACCGAGCGGTGTCAACCCTGGCGCAAATCCCGCTGGAAGTCATATGTATCCCTAAATTTCCAAAAACTTCCATACAATTTCAGTTGTAAAATAGAAAGCCAGACGTATCTGTTTTGATATACTAAATTTTACTCTAATCAATACAAGATCACAGATAAAACAACTTGTCAAAAGTCCACCAATCGCTTTTTTAATAGTTTCTCTTCATCATCATCACTGGGAACTATTTTCACTCCGCCACCTTAGGCCAGTCAATGTATGCTTTTCCAGGCACATTACGCGAAGATAACTGAAGACTATGGACACAAAAACGGTATCTACTAAGTCCCTTCTTATTTATTTCATTGTGTAATTTACCGGTTTCCTACCGTAAATACTGCCACTTCAGCCACACCACTATCGTACGCCACTAGATTTTAATATGCACTATCTTACTCCAGGGTCAGTCATTCGGTTTGGAAAATTCAAATTCACTAACACTTGACTCCGTGACGTTTCATCCTAGAAATTGGCTAATTATTTCGGGCTAAGAATATTTCCATGGCGCTGAATCCCAATAATCACACAAATCTAAGAATTGCTTAAAACTGGGCGCTATCAAATGCGCACACTCCAAATTTATTACAATAAAATGGATGCGATTGACCACTTTCGTCAAAAGATATCAACGCTGTGTTCACAGCAAAGACGAAGCTCCTCTAATAACACTGAGCGAAAGATGGCACCTCTGAGTAAGGAACTGAACGGATTGGTTTTACCTCTCTACAACTATGACAGTCATTTAGACGAAAAACGTGAACACCATCGACGCTGAGCTGGAGAAGATGAAATTCAAGTTTACTGGGAAGACTCTGACCGATATTTGGTCACAGATGCTCAGTTAAAATTTTCAGACTGTTGCTGAATATATCAAGTCAACCAATTCAGAGCTCTTGGAACGAGAATTAACGTTTACAGACTCAAAACAATGATCCCTTATACACTTGAGATCAAGCTGTTACTTAGCTTAGATTGTGAAGTGTGCAGACGACAAACGCTTCTCAGAATCAAGAAGCCATATTTCAACGTGGTTTCATGCATTATTATTTCTCCTCCTTTACCTCTCATTCAAGCAGACAACGGACACAAGACTTCGGAACGAGAAACAAACGATGCGTCCTACAAGTTTCCATCCCTTTTTGCATGTCAAAATCTGAAAATGAATTATATCCCTTCCTGGTCTGCAAATACCTTTCAAATGATTCACATTACCTATACTGTCCGTCAGTTCAATCAGTGCTTATTGACAGGATTTTCAAGGTATGCCATCTGTACTGTTCTTCACGTCTCTGGTAGTGCTGTGCAACTACTCTGTCCAGCGCAAACTGGTATTAATTCCGTTGAACCAAATCAGACCAGTCAGAGTAACTCTAGATGACGGTCTAAATCTCAAACGAGGAAATGATGATTACAATGGAACATCCCTTCCCAAGGACGAGGATCGCAGTGGGCACGGTTTTCCAGTTTGTTTTTATGAAGAATAATTTTACATCACCTTGAGAGAAAGAGAACATTGAGAAATATATTCATGACATCATCATTATTCCTTGGATTTTGTCGTTTCCCTAACCATAAGTGTTCATAGCAGTACACGTTTCCACAATACTAAACTCAGATTGATCAAAATATCTTAAGTTTGTATAATTCGGAACGCTTTTACATATTGTTGTGAACTATTATAAAGTGATTTCAAACCAATTTTGTTTTTAAAACTGGGGGGGGGGGGCGTGTTCAAAGATTTGTGACGTCATATATGAGGGGTCTGAATTTTGTGACAATATGTGATGAGATTGGAGATAAATAAAATCTGCCAAAATTGAGTGGTATCATATATGGATGATCTCGTAGGCTCTATCCTATTATATTAAATGAGCAAGTGTTGAACTAAGTTTAACATTATTTACGCATTATCATCCCATCTCAGGATTTTGCATTCTCACTACATAGGCTTTCTGAGCAAAGGCTGGTTGTCAGAAGGTGTAAATAAAGATGGAAATATCGAGCTGAACTCTAAAATGTGCATTGCATATCTAACAATTAATAAAATAAAAAGAAACAATTATCTCATCCAGAAACGGAACCATTTACTCAGAGACAAAAGTCAGTGGCTTCATTCAAAGATGACATACAGCGATTAAACCTATAAGCAAAGAGTGTAACCTGGTCGTACCAACTTGAATAGATGCTAGGTTCGTGACTGGGATGTAATCACTTAATATCGGGGTGGGTGGGGGTAAACAGCAAACATCACAAGTCTTGAACAATATCAATTGAATCCCGCAAACGATTCTCTCTTGCTGGTTTTATAGACAATGACTTTATTCACCTCCGGCAATACGGATAAACTAGAAAGACAAACAATATACGCATGCACTATGTCAACATAGGCAGTACAACGGCAATTCGTGACATGTACACTAGCCTGGTTTACGGACAGTAGCATGTACATGTATCACCGGTAGCAACAATACTTTTTTTTTTTAAGATTCCTCTTATGTTTTTTTTTTTTAATCAGAACAAGCGATCGTTGTAACGGTTGATTACACTTAGGTCTGTAGTGTCCGTGTTCTCGCGATACGGTCATTGATTGGAGTCACAGTACTAATTCAACTCCCTTAGTAAACCTATGGAAACACCATCCTATTCAAAATTCAATAACTTAAAATTTCTCGGTGCTGATGTTCAGACCTATATTTCTTGATGCACAACTATCATTGGTGCAAGCTTCTGTGATGAGAACACCATATGAGCCGCGGCATTTTTTTTATTACCTACATGTGCATGAAACACATGCTATTGATTCTACACCAAATGAAACAGGTGCTATTTTCATTTTTGAGTACTCCTAAGTCAAGCCTGTAAAAAATACTAAAATTGCATCAATAGAATATTGTCTATATTGTATTAAATTACAGATATAATAAGCTCTCAAAAGATAATTTTACTGAAATTTTACTTTTAATTATTAACCATTGATGGACCACCAAACCCGTATATACTCAATTATTTCGTTACCCAGTTCTAGACTGGTTCGCAGTTCTTCCATAACATTAGTACCTTGTGTCTTGATATGGAGTCCTACAATCAGGCCGGGAAGCAGGAACCACATCAAAATTAGTATTCCAGTTCAATACACACGTAGTTCGTCTTTTTTAGAACATGTTTTCCTCTCTCATTTAGGTGGTGATAGATGAGTTATATTGATGCAATTTTGGTAGGGATTTAAAGGTATTGTTTATTTTTGAGAATATGTGCTCAGAGAGTGGTTGTCTGTGTGTATTTTGGCGACAGTGCACATTGAGTAATAAGGCTTTGATGACTATCCGGAAATGAAATCTGTGGTCTGTTTACATGCTGTTCTGGTTACAGTGCATCCTCTCAACAAGAATGCCGGTGAACCCTTGACAACGACTTAACCGTGAAGTCATCTTTGGGGTTATTTTAGATTTTCATATGATTTGTATTGATTGTCACACAGTTGAAAGGTCAGTACTGAGAAATATATGTAGAGAACATATAGTAAAATTAATTGTGATTTATGTCAGCAGGCTAAGTAGTGGAATAATTAAGTCTGGTCCCCTACTTTTTATGCTCCCTGCATTGCTCACCCGTATACAAATATTGGAGAACAAGGCAGGGAGCATACGAAGCAGGGATCCAGACTAGAAAATAATCTACATATAGTACTTTACTCTTGTTTACGACAAAAACTATAAAATATTAGGCATAGCTAACAAAAATGTCAGACATCGGTAGCCAGTCTGTTTTTTATATAAAAATTTAGAACGGTAGGAGTGGTCGTGTCACAGGGATTAAATAAACGCGTGGCGTTTATCCTCGTTTTTTGCGATGTGGTCGTTCTTCTTACCAGTATCAAAATGCATATTTTCCCAAGACATCGCGGTTGCTGGTTGCGTTCAGCTGGTGGTACAGAATTTATATAATAAAATTGAACAGTGCATTACAATTGTGGTCAGAAATGACGTGTTCGCTCATAGCAGATTTTACTGTATTACCTAAAACATCAGCTGATTACTCATTTCACAAAATTCATCTTCAATGAATGAGACTGTTATAAAAGGATATGAATACCTATAATTAAGGTAGAATGTACGAAGATTTATCAATGTTTGTATCTTCTGCCTAAATTGTAGACAAAAGAACAGAGCCCCACCCACCCCAATTCACTGAACAATGCCCGAAACTTGTGAACAAATTTATTATAATAACAGTACAACTGATGTCCATTTTGCCCCTGTTCTGTGTCTCCTCTGAAGTTAGATGAGCCTACAAGCTCCATCCTCCATCTATTATAAACTCCTGTCCCGTTATGTAGGATGACTGGTAAAAGAAATAAAGAAAAGAAAATAAACAGAACCACCGTATTTAAAATGAAACCTGATGTTCTGACGTACTACTAGCAGGTCTTACGTAATCTGTTCTTATTGCATTTAACTGCCGAGAGGAAATCAATGATGGAATCAAAGCTAGTGTGCAGTCAAAGTAATAAAAGAATCGCATAAGCAACAGTACTAAATTCATATTCGTTCTGGAATATCTTGAGTAATATTATTCAAGTAATATTTAAAAATGCCAATAAAAATGATTTAGAAGATGCTTTTTTCTAAAAGTAGGTACTGAAATCTTAGAAATATTTGGATTACTTTTTTTCTTTCCAAAATGTCTAATGTTAGTGTCTTGAGCTACACTCTGAAATGTGAAATGTGAAGACAACTTTACAACAATATCTTATTCCACTGACCTCATCTGACGATAAATACACCACAAGGTGTGCAATCTCATCTGCAGTCGCAAAGCGGCTCATCTTTTGGCGGGCAACGAACTCGTCATAGGCCTGTCGGGAGGAGAACACAAATATGAAATTTATTTTTCTCTTGCAATGGATGATGAATTTCTCCAATAGTCTCCCTTTACTTGATCTTGACCTATTTTAATCCATCGACCATTTCTGATATGTATTGTGCTCTAATGAGTCAAGAGGTTTTGAAAAACTTTACCAACTTTAACTGAATTGACAAGATAAAGTATAAAATATAATAATAATAATAATAATAATAATAATAATATAATACCCGGTAATAATAATAACAATAATGATAATAAAAACAAAAAATTAATAATAATAATAATAATGATAATAATAATAATAAAAACAAAAATTAATATTAATAATAATAATAACAAAAATTATTATTATTATTATTAATAATAATAATAATAATAATGAGGACTTTGTATAGCGCCTAATCTTTAGAAGCTCTAAGCGCTTTACAACATATATAATGATATTACTACACAAAAGAAAATGAAATTAGAAAACATAAAAACATGCTGAAAACATATAAGGTACAAAACATTATTAGGTCTCTACTGATGACATATTTATGATGTTCCTGCCAGTTCCTTGTTCGATCATTTGTGAACAAAGGCGACATTTTGGGTCAAAGAATGGAATCAGGGATAGGCCTTGCATTGTGTCACCAACATGGGTTAACCACGACAATAATCTTTTAATCACAAAATATTCCATGATGACTATAAAAACTGCGGTTGTTTCATAAATTTTTTAAACACATTATATAGGTTTTACAGAATTTTATAACAAACCTGTTCCTTATATTTCTTTGACAATTAGTTTATTCGAGTTTTGGGAAAAACAGAAAGACACAGTAAGAAAACCATAATTCATAGAACTTGTTACCGCACCTGAAATCAAAATCAATTTTGACTTAATATTCCATTCGTAGAATCTGTAAAACTTTAGTTGCAATACTTAATTATGGTTATTGTTTTCAGAGACAAAAAACTAAAATAAAAGTGTAATCACAAGAACCATTATAAACTGCAGTGTAAAATATCTAACATTTAGATAACAATATTTGAAGTGGAAAAATAAATGAATCAGCAAAACAAATGAGGAAAAACTTCAAAAACAGTTATATCTCCAATACACAATTTGCAAAACAGCCTTCAAGTCTGATGGCACTACTCATGACTAATGACTATTTATCCATTATTGGCCATAAAACTAGTAATATACTTGCAAATGTTACTCTTGGGCCCTGACTTCTGTGTTTGTTATATTTGTATACTTGTAATTGTTATGCTTAATATACTTAAGCATTATACAATCCAATAACCTTTATTCCCCTTTGTGGTGCAGTTCTCATAACTCCATGAGCTATCTTTCTCGTTATCAAACATAATTAAGAGGAATTTATGTATAGTATATTCAACTAAGCAGTTTGGAGCCATTGGACATTGAGGGTCTATTAATATTTGAACATAAAACGTAACTCTTCATTTTGAACTAATGTTTTTTCCTAAAAGGTCGTCTCTGTTAAGTCAATAATTATCATTTTCTTTCTTGATGTCAAAGAAATTGCTATAGTTGTTGTTTATGCTTTCGTTTTGGCTGTTGTTGTTAGGTATGGTCATGTGTTTAATTTTTTGTTTCACATCTTACCTTCTTTGGATCGGGTCTGGCATTCAACCTATCCCGCAGTGATGGCGTATCAACTGTGCCTAATGGGATGTATAAAAAAAATGAATACCAGTTATATTATGAACCCTTCAGTCATACCTAATATTCTACAAACTAGACAAAATATTTTAGATCATTCATAGTTCAAACAAATTTGTGAGCCTAAGAATATCTGTGACATTGGTGAGACAATTAAGTTATTGAATTCATTTACTGAAATTATCACATTGAATTTTAATGTTTTCTTGCTGCTATTGCTTTTTAAAAAGAATTGTATATGTATGACTAATTCCACACATAATGAATTAACTTCTCGTTTAGTAGTTTTGTTTCCTATTTTATCACACTGTTTCTCATTTCAACACACTACATCTAGAACAGTAACTGTATACCATATATCTCTTTAGGATATACATTAATAGGCAAATAGACTTCTGGGAATTCAACTAACAAAATTGGAAAATGGCCACACCTTGCAAAATTACCTGAAACAATAACTCCGACTTGTGGTTTAAAGAGAAGACAGATATCGGTGTTATGTGTGTGCACTTTCATATTGTAAATGTTTGATTACCTGGGCAAATGCAGTTTACACGAATGTTATTTTTGACATAATCGACAGCCACTGCCTTTGAAAATCCAATTACAGCCGCTTTAGTCGCCCCGTATACACATCTGTTGGGTGCAGCTAAAAGAAAAGAGAGAATGTTATTATATGCACATGTATTAATAAAATTACAGTATTTACAGTGTTTTCAAGAAATGATATTTGCAATTGTATGATAAAAGGTGGTAATTTAGTGGATCTTTCATTCTTTTAATAAGGAGTAATCGTTATCAAACTTTTACATACTTTTGTCTGTTATAAAAGATAAAGAAATAGCCACGAAACATAAAGAGTAACAATAGGAGTAATAATAATAATAATAATAATAATAATAATAATACTATTAATAATAATAAAAATAAAAATAATAATAATTTCAACAATGACAACAACCATGGAAGAATATAAACAACAAGAGGTACCTTTAATACTGGATGCTACTGATGACATATTTATTATGTTTCCGCCAGTTCCTTGTTCGATCATCTGCGAACAAAGGCAACATTTTGCGTTAAATAATGGAATCTGGGATAGGTAAACAAGTTTGTAATACAGTAGAGGCTCAAGTATTGGAGTGCCGATAATCAAAAATGTCCACATAATTGACAGCCACTACTTCTGAAAATTCAATTACAACTGCTTTAGTTATCTCATATTTGCATCTGCACTCCAACCAATATCATGTTTAACACACATTACTCAATATATGCAACATCTGACTAGTTCAATTTGAAATTCTGATTATATGAACTAATTTATTGCACCACAATGAGTTCGGTTATTCATATAAAAAATACAGTTCAAAATCTTGATTTATTAAAATCTCTTCTGCACATATCAATACGTATTTATAATAATTGTCAATCAATACTTATTGGTGATCAATTTTTAATGACTCATTGCCTCACCTTTGGAATAAACTGTTTACACATTCTGTACATACTCTTGACATTTAGATCAAAAGAGAAGTCCCATGATTTTTCATCAGTGTCCAGCAGGGTGCCATCGAAGACATATCTGTAGAGGGATGAATACTCAGGTAAATCCTTACGGCTAATTACAGAATTATCAATAATGTATAAAAAGAAAACAAGGTTCAACATCAATGGCCTAGCTAACATAAAATGTGTCAACATTACTGTACTAGTTGTCTAAGAATACGATATTAAAGCAAAAATTTGAAAAACTAAATGAAATCATTATATCATGGGATACTATGAAATATCCCTAAACTTATGACATTAAAGGACCAGACTAACTATATATTGACTAAGCACATTTAAATTACATAAGTATTACCAAAATGATTATATACGCATGTAAAATAAATGGCATATCTTTTAAAATTCAGACTTAAATCAAATAGTCATCATGGCAGTCTGACTGTATGTCAGTTATGTGTCTACAATTCGAAACATGGTCTGAATGGATGACAAAGATGAGTCTGCAGTTTGATGTAGACCGAATGAATGGCATGGGGCAAGGATCAGTCTGCAGTTTGAAATATAGTTCAAATGAATCGCAAGGACGTGTCTATGCTTAAAAAAATTGGCTGAATGAATGGCAAGGATGTGGCTTTGGTTCGAAATATAGTCCGAATGATTGGCAATGCTATGAATACAGTTGGAAACATGGTCCGAATGGATGACAAGGATGAGTCTACAGTTTGAAGCAATCCAAATGAATCGCAAGGATGTATCTACACTTAAAAATAGAGGCCGAATGAATGGCAATGATATGAATACAGTTGGAAACATGGTACTGTTCTGAATATTTAATTTGTGTTGTTTGTTATTTTTTCCCATCAATATGTATTCTTGACCTTGTCCAAAATCATATTCTCTGTGTTCCTGTCTAGAGATGCTGATGATGTTTTATAATAGAAAGCAATTAATACATACTGGTAGCTATATTTATAGGAGTGTGGGTTTATTATTATGATCATTATCAACAGAAGTAAACATGTTTATGTGGTCTTGGTCATGGTTATTGAAATTCCCAAGTAATAATACCTAGCCTATATGATGTTTACCACAGCCTTATTATAATATTGGTAAAGGAGTTGATCTCGATGAGAACACAGAACACATCATTTTCTACAATGGATCATTCCATTAACATGATTAAGTCAGTGTTTCCAGAAAATGCTGTCTGTGACCTAAGTCAAACAGAGGGCTAAAAATCTTGCTTATCTAAAACCTATGTATCATGCCATAATATTTTAAAGCAGAATCGTGTGAATTGCTGTGTGTCGCATTTTATTTGGGCTAGAATTTGTTATTCCAAGTATTATTCTCTGTGTTTACAAAGTGCTCAATAATATTCTTGGATAGAGACATTAACTGTTGTCACATCACCAGGTCACATGCCACAAAAGACATATTGCCACATTCAGCAGTGAATCTTATTTGCAATACCACTGGAATTTAATTAGAAATTTATTCATTAGTACTGGTGATTAGAACTTTGGGACTATATGGGATTTAATTCGCAATATTTTAAGTTCTTTTTAAAGTTTCACTATGTAGTCTGGGGAATTATATTATTGGTTGCATTTTACAAATCTTGTTGTTTTTCGCTCATTTTATTTCTTTCTGATCAGTGTCGTAGTACTACGAATGAATGGCAAGGATGTGACTACAATTACAAGCATAGTCTGAATGAATAGCAAGGATATGACTACAATTACAAGCATAGTCCGAATTAATAGCAAGGATGTGACAACAATTACAAGCATAGTCCGAATGAATAGCAAGGATGTGTCTTAAATAACAAGCATAGTCCGAATGAATAGCAAGGATGGAATCACATCACAATTAATACTTCCAGTTCCCTCTCTCATTTTGGTGGTGATAGAAGAGTTATATTGATGCAATTTTGGTAGGGATTTAAAGGTATTGTTTATTTTTGAGAATATGTGCTCAGAGAGTGGTTGTCAGTGTGTACTTTGGCGACAGTGCACATGGAGTAATAAGGCCTTGGTGATGATCCGGAAATGAAATCTGTGTTCTGTGTACATGCTGTTCTGTTTACAGTGCAGCCGCTCAAACAAATGCCGGTGAACCCTTGACAAGAACTTCGCCGTGAAGTCATTTATGGATGTATTTTAGATTAACATATGGTTTGTATTGATTGTCACACAGTTGACAGGTCAGTACTGAGAAATATATGTAGAGAACATATAGTAAAATTATTTGTGGTCTATGTCCGGATGTGTCTTAAATTACAAGCATTGTCCGAATGAATGACAAGGATGTGACTGCCATATTTTGCCTACCACCTATCGAGTGGCTATTGCGGTCAGCTGACCACCCGCCACGTGATAAAAATTCCGAGCAAATTACGAAGTTCGCCGAAGTTTCCATGAAATGGTCTATTACAAACATTGGCTATTGGACAATTCGGCCCAAAGACAATTCGGCCCAAGACAATTCGGCCCAACTTGGACCGAAAATAAGACAATTCGGCCCAACTTTAAAGACAATTCGGCCCAATAGAAAGACAATTCGGCCCAACTTTTTCTTCAAACAGCAAGTGTATACTATGCAAGTTTTATATATAGTTGTAACAAATATTTATTTTAAAAAGAAAATACTTAGCAAGATATATTGATATATTTCGAAACATCGTCGGCACAAGAGTAATAACTGAAATTTCACATACACAAATCGATCCATATTTTGTTTATATTTACTCACAAACATGGTCTCAAAACCTTAATTATCAAGCAAAATACATAAGTTACAAGAGATCTCGTATTTGAACGTATTTTTTATGATTTACAAATAAAATTGTACGTGAAAAATGGTTGAAAATTGCATATTTAGTTGTTTTGTGATAATTTCATATACATTTAGTTCAGAACACTATTGCGTTTTGCTATGATGAGTTATAGAAAAGACATCTAATTGTTTTAAAAAAAATGTATTTTATAAAAACAAAATGTAACGTAGAATGGTAACCTTTGTGTCGTAGTGTAAAATAGATATAATTTAAAGTTCCAACAACTTAAATGTACACTTTTGTGAGTAATTAAAATGACCTAAACTGATATACAGTCTCACATACAGAAAACAAAGTTTTTAGCCGATACAAGTGTACGGTATAGGTAACTTATGTATTTCACTAACGTGAAGCAAATGCATTGCATACAAGGAGGTTTCGTCTTACAAGATTCCGTCTTCTTGGGATCGGATATACATTTGTGTACACCTCTGCATCGGTTCTTTTACTTGGTGCTAATTCCGTCGGTTCTGGCAACAGTCATAGTATTTTACGTAGTCGCTCAAATTTCGTAAGTTCTTTCTTTATCTTACGTTTCAAGCTTGAAACGTCAGATTTCAGATTACCGATTTTTTTGTGGGCACGCGCAAGAGCCCTACACCTGATCATCTGAAAAAATTTACCCCTGTTACTTTAGTGATAACGTGTCTGCGGCATTAATTTGTGCCTTATTAGTGAATTTTGGTGTCAAAAGCAATTAATCGATGCAGCATCAATTGTATGTATGTATGTATGTATGTATGTATGTATGTATGTATGTATGTATGTATGTATGTATGTAGGTATGTGTGTGTGTGTGTGTGTGTGTGTATGTATGTATGCATGCATGTGTGTATGTATGTGGATATGTATGTGCACTCAGGCTGGTGAGTTTTATGTATACGGGCTCAGATGTATTTTGCTTTGTTTCACTTTATCCCTTTCTGAAGACACTCCACGTGGATACGGGCCAAATTTTGCTGGATATCCACCTGTCACTAATGTAAGTCATCCATTCTTGTAACGCGGGTGTTCCTGCCTTTCCTTTCAATTTTGCAAATGCTGATGGGATATGCTCGGCTGGAAGAAATACCAGAGCAAACACCTTCCTACATAACTTGAATACAGCATCCCGCTGGGTGTATGTCGTATCCCGTATCCACGTGGAGTGTCTTCGGTAAAAGTGTACGGACAAACAACGACGTGGAGGGCTGGCACAGTCGTTTGAATCGCAAAGCGCGAAAGAGCAATCTGCAGTTTTATCTCATGATAACTTTACTATATAAAGAAGCACAAATGATACCGTGTCAAGCAAAGATGGTATCGGAAGGAAAACATACAAGACATCAAACAAAAATGATCCGTACCTTGCACGAAAATTTTTTTAAGATGTGGAGGATGTACACCAATAAGGAAATCAGTACTAACAATCTTCTAAGATTGTGCGGAAGAATCTACGGTCCACGAAGTTGAAGAACTAAGAACTGAGAGAGAATGAGAGAGAAAGAAAGGGGATGAGAGAGAGAGAGAGAGAGAGAGAGAGAGAGAGAGAGAGAGAGAAATGCCGTTAATTTTGTGAATAAACTCATTACTAGTCTTAACTAAGTTACATTTTTTGTTTGTTCCCTTGCTTGTAAGCTGCTATTTTTTAAGACAAATATACACACATGCAAAGAATGTACGTCTGAATGCGTCTGTCCATGTGTGCGTCTCTCTCTCTCTCTCTCTCTCTCTCTCTCTCTCTCTCTCTCTCTCTCTCTCTCTCTCGCAAATTAGAAACAAAATAATTGCCAGAAAGGGATAAAGTGAAACAAAGCAAAATACATCTGAGCCCGTATACATAAAACTCACCAGCCTGAGTGCACATACATATCCACATACATACACACATGCATGCATACATACATACACACACGCACACACATACATACATACCTACATACATACATACATACATACATACATACATACATACATACATACATACATACATACATACATACATACATACATACATCATGCTGCATCGATTAATTGCTTTTGACACCAAAATTCACTAATAAGGCACAAATTAATGCCGCAGACACGTTATCACTAAAGTAACATGGGTAAATTTTTTCAGATGATCAGGTGTAGGGCTCTTGCGCGTGCCCACAAAAAAATCGGTAATCTGAAATCTGACGTTTCAAGCTTGAAACGTAAGATAAAGAAAGAACTTACGAAATTTGAGCGACTACGTAAAATACTATGACTGTTGCCAGAACCGATGGAATTAGCACCAAGTAAAATAACCGATGCAGAGGTGTACACAAATGTATATCCGATCCCAAGAAGACGGAATCTTGTAAGACGAAACCTCCTTGTATGCAATGCATTTGCTTCACGTTAGTGAAATACATAAGTTACCTATACCGTACACTTGTATCGGCTAAAAACTTTGTTTTCTGTATGTGAGACTGTATATCAGTTTAGGTCATTTTAATTACTCACAAAAGTGTACATTTAAGTTGTTGGAACTTTAAATTATATCTATTTTACACTACGACACAAAGGTTACCATTCTACGCTACATTTTGTTTTTATAAAATACATTTTTTTTAAAACAATTAGATGTCTTTTCTATAACTCATCATAGCAAAACGCAATAGTGTTCTGAACTAAATGTATATGAAATTATCACAAAACAACTAAATATGCAATTTTCAACCATTTTTCACGTACAATTTTATTTGTAAATCATAAAAAATACGTTCAAATACGAGAAGATCTCTTGCAACGTATGCATTTTGCTTGATAATTAAGGTTTTGAGACCATGTTTGTGAGTAAATATAAACAAAATATGGATCGATTTGTGTATGTGAAATTTCAGTTATTACTCTTGTGCCGACGATTTTTCGAAATATATCAGTATATCTTGCTAAGTATTTTCTTTTAAAAATAAATATTTGTTACAACTATATATAAAACTTGCATAGTATCCACTTGCTGTTTGAAGAAAAAGTTGGGCCGAATTGTCTTTCTATTGGGCCGAATTGTCTTTAAAGTTGGGCCGAATTGTCTTATTTTCGGTCCAAGTTGGGCCGAATTGTCTTGGGCCGAATTGTCTTTGGGCCGAATTGTCTATAAGTCAGTCCGAATGAATTGCAAGGATGTGTCTAAATTCGTAGCAGAGTCCGAATTTTTTGCTTCATAATCTTCTAAAAAGATAATTTAAAGTGTCAAAACAAAACTGCTTGAGCGACCGTTCATTACAGTCTTCTCAGGGGTAATTAGAATTTGTTGCAAATATATCATGTTAGATCTATATCAACGTCTTACTGGCACATTAGGGTTTCTATTAATTTAATCACACAACATACGTCCCTCATTATAAGCATAAGCAAATTTCGAAAATTCAAAAACTCTGCATCACTCGAACGTTTTGAATTTATGTCGTCTGTAAACAACGGTCTACTTAAATATAAATTTTGGCTTAACATCACTTTAAGTATTTCCAATAAACTTATTTGTTCCTGATTTATTTATTTAGATTTTATTTAGATATATAAAATATTACCCTGCGCAGTTAAACAGGACGTCAATTTTGTCAATCTTCGCAGCAAAAGCTTCGACGTCAGCATTATTAGTGACATCCAGGCGATGAACCTCGATTCCTGTACAAAACGTTATTTGATTTTTTAAAAGAAAAATACTAAAATAAAATATATGAATAATAAACTAAATATAAGTAACCAACAATGTTTTTGCTAGAAAAAAAAATAGTGTAATAAATAGAATCTCCTTCATGTGTTGAAAATAAGATTTACTTTATCAATTATATTTTCAATCGAACCAGTCTATGCAACTCTCAATGCATTTTAAAAAATAGTTATAGGTCACAAATCATTTATATCTTCTAATCTAACAATAAATATATCTGAATGTAATGAGTGCAATTTTTTAATCGTTGTAAACATTAAAAAACCAGTCAACTTACATTGTGTCATCACAAGTAAACAATACGAGGCTTAGTACAAGAAAATGCCATTGTCATTCTGCATTAATAACCAGGTCGCCGGTAGCATTAAAAAAAATAATGGTTTTCCCTGGAACTACAATGATCAATCCAGAAGGAAACTAATGAACGAACCTTCGCGGCGACATATAAGTCTACCCCGATGCTATGGTTTTAACGAATAGCAAGCAGGTACCTAATTGCATTCGATGTATTAGAAGAAAATGGCCGCTCTTGCTATCTGTTGTGTATTTTAAGATAAAAATCTTAGATGTAACAAAAACGTTTCTTGGCAGCGACCGTGAAAAATTCTGAGCCACACGACCCCATTGCCACATTTTGACAACTTTCTTCATCCTGAAAAATGAAATCCTGACGATCTCCACGACCCCACGCGGTCTGGGGGTTGGAACCACTGATCTAAGTAAAGTTTGGTGTGAGGAAGTCTAAAGACATAGTCAGCAGCTAAGGGTCGTCGTTCTACTTCGTTCTACCGCGACCAAAGGCACATGTAGCTTGCTGAAACACTCTTTTGTGCAACTACCCTCTTTAAGGATGAAAAAGGTACTGCACGTTTAAACCTAAATCAACTGACCAATGAATGAGCTCTGACACTCGATGGGTGTTCATTATGACAGCTTGCATAATATCCACTTGACTGAGAGAAAAACCAACACTTGCAGATGAACGGTTTTGAACTGGAGAAACTGGCATACAACGTTTTCATAAGCTGTGACTAGATCTTTTAACTGTCTTCGTGTGAAAATAGAACCAGCTATCCGATTGGATCAGTTTCTTTCAGTTGCATCCAATTAGACATCGGAGCGATATATTATCTTTTTGACGTTGAAGAACGAAGTGGGTCGACGACCCTTGACTGGTAAAGACGGTGTAAAGGATATTGAAAGCCAATTTATACCTTCAACTTCCAGCTCCCGAAGTTTCTCAATGTTAACGTCCGTGGCGATAACCTTTGCCCCTTCTTTAGCACATGCCTACATAAATACAAGATATGCATATATTTGCCTTCATTATATGAAATAACCAAAAGTATTTAAAGAAAAACGGGCTCTAATTTTCATATCTGCATTGAATGAGTATAATAAGTGAATGTAAATGTATACCAAAAATTTATCAGAATCTAATTTCTCCACTGTAAAGACATGACCAATTCATTTTAACTACTCGCGTCTATGCTCTGGACTAGGAGAGATGCCGTCATGGATATAGTTGAGACGTCTACAAGCCAAATCTGGATACAGCTCTGTCACTGATTTAATGTTCTGTCAGAGTTCAGGTGTCGCAATGTTTGTTTCGTAATTGTTGAGAACATAAAGCAATCATGAAATATATGGAAACAAATGAAGATGAATTCAGAGTATGCAAGTAAAATGAAGAAATAATATCTATGCCTGCCAAATTAGTGCAACGTGCTATAGAAACATACCACCATTCATTACAGTACGATCACAATCCCTGATTTGTCATGTAAATAAAGACGTAAATGAAAATATGTGAAATACTAATTAGACGTGTATTTTTTTAAAAAATATGATAGTGTTCAAACTATCTCCAACCATCCAGTCACATTCCATCAACTGACATCCGGTCCCATAGCAATAACGGACTAAGCAAGGCCACTGTCATACAAGTCACACTGACCACAATACACTGTAAATCTGACGTTACAATAACACATTGAGAAAACTATGCTTTCATAACACATTTATATGTCAGTAGATTTAGTGAAAAATAGAATGATTTTGCCACATATGAGCAAGAAAAAGTCAGGAATACATTATTTGTAGTGCTGCAGCACAGGATTGATGATCCCTAAGACAACACAATGAGGAGCACCATGGCCACAATACAATGTCTGGTTGGGTGTCAGTTGCTTCGACTGTTGGGTACAGTGATCATAGTAGCGTAGAAATGTGTGGAGACGACGTACTTACTATACTCGAGTTCAGGGTAGTCTAACATGTTCAACACTGTGGGTCACAAGAACTAAACGAAGTCAAGTTCGTGGTATATACACACATACACACACGCATACGTATGTATATATATATAAATATATATATATATATATATATATATATATATATATATATATATATATATATATATATATATATATATATATATATATATATATATATATATATGTGTGTGTGTGTGTGTGCGTGCGTGCGTGCGTGTGGAAAACGACCACCAAAAACCTTATACATGATTTAATATCATAAATATTGAAATACAAATTACCAATGCTACAGATCTCCCAATTCCCTGTGCACCAGCACTGAGAACAATCACCTTGCCATCAAGTCGACCCATGATTATTGCTCAAGAAATGATGCTGCAAAACAAACGAAAGAAGGCACTAAGAAAAACAATGACACAATTCTAAGTTATTTTTGTGTTCTTTTTTGGGTTATTGGTGTAAAAAAAAAAAGAGGAAATGAACTGATAAAGTAACGATATCATCATTTATTATATAATTAACAAGATAAGGATAATTATCGTCATCACTAATGCAGTGAAATGAAACAAATTAAATCATCATCATCATCATCATCATCATCATCAATGAAATGAAACATTGAAAAAAGTTGCCTCGTCTTTGCGTAAGTTGCGCTTTGCAATATTAGATAACACAACAATATATAAAAAGACACGATTACAAAAACAAACACCATGAAATTACAAAACAGAACACGCTGTCCATACTTAAGGAAGAAAACATTATTAAGTATTTATATATGTTCTTCTAGTATAAATATGTGAGTGTTTACAACACTCTTGAAAGACCCCACCCCACCCCCCAACCCACAGTGTTCTTGTATAATATGTCAATGTGCAATTCGTTCCACGTAGCTGGAAACTAGTATGCTAAGGAACGTGGCCCGTATAACGCAGTTTTAACAGTGGGAACAATGAGAATAAGAGTTTCATAAGAGTGTCGTAAGTTTCAATAAGGGGTGTACATATAGCTGAGGTCAGACAGGTTTATTGGACAAAAGGCATTCAACGAAATGAAGCATAGTGAACAGACTTTGTGTTTGATTAAGGGTCAAACGGGTAATCAGTGGAGGTTACAGAGCTGGATGAAATTTGACGGGATAGAAGATCATTGGAAGCGGTGTACATATATATATATCGATTCCTTGACATTAGCTACCACATTGACAAAATAAATATATAAAAAAAATTGTATTTGATAGCCAAAACAAGTCTTCTGGTATTATTATATATTGTAGGACATCATGGAGACCAGCAGATCACGCGTGTTTGGCGTAGTTCGAAGGCTGAACTTATTCGTTTTTTTAAATGGTTTTCTCGTACAATCTAGGTACAAATAAACCCAACGTGACCTAGAAGCCAGATAGATTGCATTTATCCATTAGAGCGTTCTCTAATTCAGTGGTGCAATCATTATTATTTGCATGCACTCACTTGTTTGCTAGTAGATTGACTGCTGCATGTATCCAGCAGACATGCAGAACCAAATGAAACCGGTAACCTACACATCACACAAAAAACGGCGTTTTGGGGTGGCAAGTGGGGCGACCGTCACATGCCACGCTCTTAAGGAAACCCCACGCTTCAGGCCTAAGGTCGTCCTTATGAGTTTTTCAAGCTATATTATCTGGCCCCGCGCGGTTATGGTTGGCCATAGGTGCCGCGTACAAATTACGCCGTCCCTGCACCACACCCTATTTGTATAAGTGAAAGTTGTTGTTATTCAGCACAAAATAGGCTTTACAGGGCCGCCCGTATAAATGGTAGAGGACAAGGAAAACCTCAGAAATAACCACCGACACTCGAGAAGCGACAAGCTTTCTTACGTACCCACATTGGCCGAACCCGAGACTTGAACCCACACAAACAGAGGTGAGATGGCAGTGATCCGTAACTTTGAGTGCTTTAGACCACGCGGAAACTCGAGGCTCCTAAGTAAAAAAATTTAATGTCGTAAAATTGTCAGATTTATTAGTTGAATATAGTCATTAGGTCTTGGCAACTGCACTGTTAAATATATTTGGTCTCAGCAAAATGCATTTTCATTTCTAGCAGGTCGGTATATAGAGATATAAATGCTAACATACCTAGATCTGTCCCTTCACAATCTAATATAGTACCGACAAGAAATGTGTTAAATACACAAATGACACCGGATATGAATATAATGTAGATTGTGCAACAGCAACTTCGGGGGGTGGGGGTGGGGGTCAGACTTTCATACTTACTTGGAACGAAGTCGTTTGACAAAGATGAAACGCGATTACCAGCCTGTAATAAACATGGCTCAAAAAAAAATTACAAAAAAAAAAAGAAATAAAAAAACCACAGTAAGAAAATGATATCACATTTGAATAGAACTAATGCGGACATCGGTTCGATTATAAGTTTTATATGAATAGCGTTAATGTGGACCTTGGTTCGATTATAAGTTGAATTACGTTCATCCAAATTATGCAGTCCCATCACATCCTGTTTAATGCATGTCATGGACAATTTTCTAAGTCAGAGAGAGCGTATCAATATCTGTTGTGTAATAGACTCCAAAATTCGCAAGTTATCATTTGATATTATTTTTCTCCATTATCTGATTTAAAATTAACTTGCTTTCCTCTAAAAGTAAAATCCGCTATAAAGGCCAACCATTTGTGTGTAATTAATATTTTTTTGTCAAATGTAAATCAACACTTAGCTACTTGTACATAATGCTGTACGATATGTTCCTTCTATTGCTCTATTAATGAGAAACTTTAAACTTTGAACTTTAAACTTTAAACTTTGAACTTTAAACTTTAAACTTTAAACTTTGTCGGATATCTTTTTTTGAAATAAAATGCCAAGTTTGTGAACATACAAGTTGGTCTAGAGAGGGTGAGTATTAGATTTTAAGCGTGAACTCTAATTGGTCAATCATGCTGTGCAATTAACTAATCAGAAAGCGAAAATTAGACACACCTCTAGACATTTTATACGTTCGCCATTTTACTCCGACAAGCTGCTTGTGGCAATAATGAATTTATTGCGATAAATATCAAAGTTTTGCAATGATTTACTGATTTCTTGATCGATAAGAATGCAGTGGAGCCTTGTAATTCTGAATGTCGATGTCCAGATCGTCTAAATGGAGGAATTATAAAAATTCCTTTCCCGAAACATAGACAAAAACTTCAACGGATTAAGATTTTTTAAGGTCGCGTGTACGATCAGCTGATTATGGAAACAATTTATGGCATTACAACATGTTTGTTTGCAAAAAATGGTAAGCATAAAAGCATTTCCCTTCGAAGCTTGAAGGTAAAAGGAAATTAAAAATTATATATATATATATATATATATATATATATATATATATATATATATATATATATATATATATATATATATATATATATATATTCTTGTATAGGAAGCACTGAATCCGAGACTGCATTTTTTTCAGTTTGAAAATGTACTTTCATGTTGGTTTCAGTTAATATAAGCATGCATTAACATGTTTCCATCAACAGTCATGATGTATCCATCTGACAGACATAGAACTTAAAAATTACGTATAACGGTATACTTCTAAACAGTAATTTTCTTTACGACTATGTTGTTAATTTTTAATTCCTTTACTTCCACGGCAGCATGAACATAAGCCATAAACAATTAATAAAGGTAAGGTCATATACTAAATACATTGGCATCTTTTGCAGAGAATTTCCTTGCAGTTCTCGAGCTGCTCTAACAATTTTTTAAAACATATTATTTACTTAAATAAAACAAAATTATTACTAAACGAACTTGAAATGCGAATATTGACATTGTCTACTGCATTATAGTTTATGCAACTTTAAAATTTGATATTTATAAGATTGTTACAAATCATTTTAAATATACATATCACTTAAGCTGAAACATATTTCATTGCATTTCATCGATCGAGTCATGCCAAAGACTTATAAAAAAAAAATGGTACTAACAGCTGCCTTCTTAGGGGTTCAGCATTAAGAGGTTAGTGCAAGGACTGGTCGGCCTGGAGTCATGATAACGTGACTGGGTGAGAAATGATGCTACATGTCTGTGGTATGTGGGTGAGAAATGATGCTACATGTCTGTGGTATGATACCCCATTGATATACACGACTATAAACTGCCACACTGTAGGCATCTAACAATTATAAATAAAAACTTGTTAAAGTTTGTTACAAATCCAAATCTCTCTCTCTCTCTCTCTCTCTCTCTCTCTCTCTCTCTCTCTCTCTCTCTCTCTCTCTCGCACGCGTACGTTTTGTACAATAATATACGCTGACAACGTTTTCTAAACATTTGCGTCGCTTTCTTTCCACACGTATAACAGGTTGCGCGTTTCCATTCAGCGACCTGAATTAACTAACGATATTTACTGCATTCAGTTCAGTATTACTTACCCACGCTTGATTCAATGGTCAATGTAGTAAGCAATAGTTCTGAGAAGATTAAGAGAATGACTTATCTCTAAATTGAAGATGATGCTTACAGCGAAAGGTACCGTTCTCTCAAGAGCACGTTTTGATGTCGGCTTTTGTTACGCCTACTTCTGCACAGTATAGGGATATCTACGCTAGAAGTCAATGCTGGTTCTTGTTGTAGTCTCATGTGCAAATAGATACAGTTAGAAGGGTCACTTTACCCTGATAACGTTAGCGTGGCTTCAATTGCATTATTCTGTGACCCAGACTAGCTCATGTAAATTTTGTCAATGTTGGCGAATAATTTAAGACTGACAAAGTTTTTTCTTCTAGAAACAAACTTGTCTCAGATATACATGGGGTGTATGGGTAAATAAATGTGTGTCGCTTACATACAGAAATGAATAAATGGGAACACAAGCACAAACTACGGGTCTCAAAGACAACACATTATTAGTTCCATGCCGAGATGAATACCCATGCATGTATCGGTAAGCAAGGACGTCTGCATGAATTCCTCGGATGGGGTTGAGTTATAAACCACTGGGGGTGGGGGTGGAGCACTAGTCTAAAATCAGACGTACATATATATATATATATATATATATATATATATATATATATATATATATATATATATATATAGAGAGAGAGAGAGAGAGAGAGAGAGAGATGTAATGTTATTTATTATTGAAGAATAACCGTAGAAGGCGTTATGTAGAATTTATTCAATACAATACATCTATACAGCTTGGAATGGGAGTAAAGTCTGCCCTGAGAATATATTTTCCATGGAACTTAAACCATAGTGAATGTATAACACAAACCAGCTGTTGGAGTGTATCAGTTCTAGTCAGGTGTGAGATATCTGATTACATTTACTGTCAAGTAATATTTCAAAGTTAATTAGATCAAGGCTCACACTACAATCGATACTGCAAATAGCTCAGCATTACTAGCAGACGCAAATTCCACACCAGACAAAAGAAACAAGAAACCAATAAAGAAGATCCCATCTCTTCGATTCGCAATCTGGAATGTGCACACTATGTGCACAGGCATCTCCGACGACACCAGGAAAACGGACATCATCATTAGAGAACTCACCAGATTATGTACCAGCATAGCTGCCCTCCAGGAAACCAGGCCCACCTCTAGTGGCTATCTCAGAGAGGAAAACTACACCTTCTTCTGGAAGGGTTGAGAACCTGAGGAGCTCCGTCAGGTGGGTTTCGCCATAAAAAAAACAATCTATTGGCCTTGGTTGAACCTCCCACAGGGGACACTGAGCGTCTCTTGTCCATCCGCCTCACCATAGCTGCAGTCCTGTCAACATCATCAGTGTCAACTCCCCCACCCTCACGTCTTCAGAAGACACAAAGGACTGGTTATATGGGCAACTGGACGAACAGACCAAAGGATGCCCCAAACACGAACCACTATTCCTCCTCGGCGGCTTTAGTGTCAGAATAGGTGAGGATCACGAGTCATGGCCTACCTGCCTCGGATATCATGGTACTGTAAAGACTAACGAAAACGGACAGAGACTGCTGAAGCTGTGCACCTACCCTGGCCTGTGCATCATAAACACCTTCTTCAAATGTAAGCCACACCACAAAGTGTCATGGAAACATCCCAGGTCCCATCGTTGGTACCAACTCGACTTTGTTATCACCAGGTGCTATGCCCTTAACAGCGTTCCTCTCTACCAGAACCTACCACAGTGCAGAATGCGACTCCGAACATGCCCTCGTGAGCAGCAGGGTGCGACTGCAGCCACACGCACTACACAGCTCAATACCAAAAAGACGCCCTCGCATAAACAATGCACAGATGTCGGTCCCCTCCAAGGTGCAGGGGTATGTGTCCGCCCTGGACAAGACTCTACAGGACCTGCCAGATCACGATATCACAGCCAAGTGGAACGCCAGGAAAATGCCATGTACAGAACAGCCATGTCTACCTTTGGCAAAAAGAAACGACCCTGTCAGGACTGGTTCAACGCACACCTATCAATTAAAGAACCACTAATCGAGAAGAAGCGAAAAGCCTTTATAGCCTACAGAACATGCCCTAATGAACGGACGCTTACTGCTCTTAAATGTGCCCGAAGCAACACCTAACGCATCGCTAGACAGTCCGCGAACGAGTACTGGCAAAACCTATATAAAGGAATCTAGCGCAGTGCCGAGTCTGAAAACATCCAAGGTATGCACAGTGGCATCAAGAAGGTTCTAAGCCCTACAGTGAAAGAGGTCGCTCCCCTGAAATCTCTGATGGGAGAGAAGATCACAAACCGTGGACAGCAGATGGCCAGATGGGTGGAGCATTGCTCAGAGCTATACTCCCGAGAAACGTCAGTCACCGATGCAGCCTCAGCAGCATAAAGAATCTTCCCACCATGGAGGAGCTCGACAAAGTGCCAACTTTTGAGCAGCTCAGGAGAGCAATTGACTCCCTCCCAAACGACAAAGCACCAAGTAGTGACAGCATTCCGCCCGAAGCTATCAAACGTGTGAAACAAACACTGCTTCAACCACTGCAAGAGCTACTTTGCCTCTGCTAAGAGGAAGGAGCAGTCCCTCAAGACATACGCAACGCCACAGTTGTGACCCTTTACAATAACAAGGGCGACCGCTGTGACTGTAATAATTACAGAGGGATCTCGCTTCTGAGTATCGTTGGGAAAGTGTATGATCGCATCATACTCAACAGGCTGCAGTTGCTGGCGGACCATGTGTACCCAGAATCACAGTGTGGCTTCATAACAGGCACGACGACAACATATATGATCTTCTCCCTACGACAACTCCAAGAGAAGAGCAGAGAGCAAGGTCAACCACTCTACATGATGTCCATCGACCTCACTAAGGCTTTTGACTTAGTCAGCAGGAATGGCCTTTTTGCACTTCTTGGTAAGATCGATTGCCCACCAAAACGCTTCAGCATGATAATCTATTTCCATGCAGATATGTAGGGAACAGTCCTGTATGATGGATCTTCCTCAACCTCCTTCCCAGTTAACAGCGGCGTGAAGCAGTGCTGCGTGTTGACGCCAACTGTTTTCAAGATCTTCTTCTTCTTGCTTATGTCCTACGCCTTTGACTCGTCCACTGACGGCATATATCTACACACCAAGTGCGATGGGAGGCTGTTCAATCTGTCACGACTGCGCTCGAAGACCAAAGCGAGGGATGTGCTCATCAGGGAGATGCTTTTTGCAGATTATACGGCTTTTGTGACCCACACCGAGGAAACCCTCCAAAGACTGGGAGACCATTTTGCTGATGCCTGTATGCAACACCATCAGCCTGCCTGGGAATGACAAAGATCAGCTTGCAAGATACCACCATTGCCCCTTCCAGAAAAATTGACAGAGTCACCCTGGAAGCAGTCAACAATTTTACCTGTCTGGTGTCAACCATCAGCAACACTCTCTCACTTGATAAGGAGCTGGACAGAAGGCTTGGAAAGGCAAACACCATCATGTCACGACATACAAAGAGAGAGAGAGAGAGAGAGAGAGAGAGAGAGAGAGAGAGAGAGAGAGAGAGAGAGAGAGAGAGAGAGAGAGAGAGAGAGAGAGAGAGAGAGAGAGAGAATCAGATAGACATGCAAACGACATAAAGAAAATGATGGCCAGGTTAAATTATTTCTAATCAATTGGAAAATAAGATTCATTCACACACACCCCACCCCCAAAAAGCATTATGTATTGTATTGGCGTGTTTTGTATTTATAAAACAAAGTACATTATTATATACATGCATGTCTTTATCCAATAAGTATGCGTATACGTCTACGTGAAGTCATGTATATACTTTACCCCCCCCCCCCCACCCAATTTATTTATTTTCAATATGATTTCTAAACTTTTTCAACCACATCAATTATTTTGAGAAAGAAATCATTTTCATTTAAAGTTTCTACCCTTGTAAAAACAATAGAACACGATAAACGCAAGGCATAAAATAATACGCCATGTCTTTATTAACAAGTGCGTGGAACTTTTTAAATCGCTGTTGCGGCTTCTCTTCTAGGAACAATTTGTAGCAACTTCTATGTTCACTGTGTATGTTTGTTGCGCCTAATCATATCGCGGTCAATCTTAGAGGTCTCTTATTGTATAACAGTAATAATAGGTGATATACCGATTGCTTCAGTTATGGACATAAGGGAAAATGTCGAATGTACTCCGATTCTATTTTATCAGCCCAATCGGAATAGAATCGAGCTTTTGCCTCATAGCGAAAACGTTAACGGAAATGACCGATATATTTCAATCGTTATCAGACTCGCGCACGTGTTTGTAAACTTCGTCCTATGCACTTGCGTCGTGTTGACATTGGCGGCATCAGGGAGAGCTTGCAAAATGAGCGACTTCAAACAAAACGAAGTTTTGTCAATACAGAGTACCGTAGTATATGGTTTTGTTGGAAATAAATGCGCGACTTTTACATTACAGGTAAGAATTTATGTTTTATTTTAGGCGTATTTATTGGTGTCTCATTTGTACAACGCCTCACTTGATAAGTGATCCATGTCACATGTATGTTGTTTAGGTCTCGACCTAAAATACACAATTATCAGGAGAGTAGTCTTTACATCATAGAAATCGTGTAGGACTAGCTTGTCTGCCAGTACATGTTTTACGGTTTTCGAAGATGCATGAATTTATGATGGGTTTTTACTTCTTCAGAGACACAGGCACTTGATTCTTAGTAAATTCATGTATACATGAATTTACTCAGAATCAAGTGCCTGTATTCAGAGAACCATTTGTAAATTTGCCGTAATTTCGTTC
Source organism: Unio pictorum (assembly GCA_030141615.1). Lineage (NCBI taxonomy): Eukaryota > Metazoa > Mollusca > Bivalvia > Unionida > Unionidae > Unio > Unio pictorum. The sequence continues at coordinate 708,179 of JARLTB010000161.1, read as the reverse complement.
TGTCAAGGCATCGTTGTGTATGGGTTATCTAGACCAACAAATTGTTCTCCACTTTTTTTGTTTGTCTTTTGACTGGCGGCATGCCAAATATAAAATTTTATCTCAGGTTTTTGTGAAGGTCAAAGCATCAGAAATCACAAATCAGCAAATACAATATAATCATTTTCATGGTATTTGCTCATAGTAAGTGCAAACAGCTTATTTTCTTACCAACAACAAATATTACTCCAAAATTTGAGAATTTTTTGTACAGTGTTTATAATGATTACAGATCAGGTAATCAAATATTTTTTGAGGTGTGTGTGTGTGGTGGTTAATTCTTCAAACAATCATTAGGGAACATAACCAGCATGTTTTACAGGAATAGTTTACAAGTTTAATTGGTATCTAAACAAAATTCATGGTGAAATGTGCCTGGTCCAATTCACGATTTGCAGTTTTAAGTACTAGACTTTGCAAGAGAAATTGTGGTGGAAGTCTTGAAAGTGAGAAACAAAAGGCAATAGTAACGCCAACTTTTTTTTAAACGTTATAAATAAATCTGTAAGTACAGTGTAACAAGGCAGTCTAGATATTTGTTCCTTTGTAAATGCCTACCTTTCTTTAGGCTAATTCTTCTAAAATATTGTTTTTATATTGTGTTTATAAATGCAGATTTGCATAAAAAATTTACTTTTCTCTAATTTTTCATTTGAAAAGTTAATTACAGTACTGGACATATTTTTTGTTGTTGTTGTTGCTTTATTGCCTAGTTGTATTGTGTTGATATTTTTTGTGTCATATCAAAACTAATTTGTTTCTAAAAGGGGCAAAATAATTATAAAATCACAGACAAATGAAAATGTTTATGCAGGTGGATGGATGCTGCAACAGCTGGAGCTGTGAGTAAACTAAAAACCTTTTATAAGGCAACAAAAGAAAATTTAAAGATGGAGGTGTGTGTGTGTGTATCTTATTTTTCAAATAGAATACAATCACTTCTCTTATGTAGAGCCTAGAGGACACAGTTAAGAAATTGTATTCATATTTAGTCCTGCCACATTAATTTCATATCAGATGTATCAAGCAAGATTTATGCTGTTTTGTTGCAGTAATAAAGTATGTTTGATACTGTAGTGTAGCAATAATAATAAAAACAAACTGAGATGGTAGCGGTAGCATCACTATTAATGGTTAGTATATAGTTGCTACTGCAGAGTCTGAAGTTTTATCACTAAAGTACCTTACAACAAATCACCATTTCTGTATTTTAAATAGATTTATATTTATTGTACATTAAGGTGATTTAGTGTTGTCACAGATTTCGCTGTACTTTATTGATAAAACGTCAGACACCTGTGGTTACTGCTATCAGTTGCTCAAGGGAGTGACCTTTATGGTTAAAGATGATACATAGGGTATGTATAATACAGCTCTACGCCTGTATAATGAAGATGACTATATTTTTTTGGACATATTTCATATTTAGATACATTAAAAAAAACGTTCCTGTGCAAAAACCTCTGATATGCACATTTTGTGGCTTTTTCAGTAAAATATTGTTGGAACCACTTAAAATTCTTAAGAATAATGTATAGCTTAAGAGAAAAGTCAGATGGTTTTCTTTGAGCAGGTTATGACATAAAATTTTCCTGCTATTCATGAAAATATCTAATCAGAGCTAAAAGAATGTGAGTCCCAAGAAATACGCTCTCAGCACAAAAATAGCAGAATAGTGGCACTCTGCTTGATGGAGCATTTCATGTTACATTGTCATTGTTACACTGTATGATTAAAGAACAACAACAGCTTTGTTTTGTAACCATGTTTACTCATAAAGGGACCTGAATTGATCTGCTTTACATGATGTAAACTTTCAGCACACTTAATTTCCCTTAAACCACTTGTTACTTTGTTAAAGTGCTGTGAGTGTTGTAAGTAACTTTCCATTTTTACTAACATTTACATGTCTTTTTCTACCATACCAAAATATTTTAAAGTAAGAATAACATATTTTGTTTCAACTAACAATTACCTAGGGGATTTGTACCAGTTACCATATGAGCATGTCTCATGTGGCCTAAGTCGTTAGAGCCTTGGATGTGGGAGGTTGTGGATTCGAACACAAGCTGGATCATACCAGAGACTTATTTTTTAAAAATGGTAGTAGCTGCTGCCTTGCTTTGCACTCAGCATTAAGAGGTTAGTGTGAGGACTGGTTGGCTTAATGTCAGGATAATGTGACTGGGTGGGACATTATGCTTCATGTCTGTTGCATCAAAGGCTGACATGACTGTACACTGTAGATATCATAGCTTGACATGACTATACACTGCAGATATCATAGCTTGACATGACTATACACTGCAGATATCATAGTGAAATGACTTTAGTTTATATTACACACAAACACCAGTTACCACATGTAACCAATTAATGCACAAATGTAAGAAGCTTTCTACTTCTAGTCCAATAAATTGGTATTTTTACATAACTGGTGGAGGAAAACAACTGTGTAAGGCACAATTTTGTGCTAGATTGTTAATGCTGTTGTTCCTTTGATTATCGTTCTAGTCATTAATTAATACATTTATATTGACCAACCTTTGTATGGGATCATTTAAGTATTATTCTCCTCTTTTGAATCATGGTATTAAATCCTTCAGAACAGATTCAATTTTAGCTATAGTCCTTGTCCGAACAGAACACCAATAATGGGGAAACCTAGTAAAATACCTGAACTTGAGAAATATTTACAGGAAGAAGAATATAAACAAAAGACGAACAATTCTTAGACTGAAAATACCATATGAAATCCCACTGCAAGCCACAGTATCAAAATGTGTGTTTTTTTGTGTTTTTTTAGTGTTTAATGCCATTTTTTCAGCACATGATAGGTTATACATGGTGGCCAGTATTATTGGTGGAGGAAGAACCCGGGAAACCCCGCCGGAAAGAACCACTGACCCACGAGAAGCTACTGGCAAGCTTTCTCACATAACTACATTAGCAGAATCTTAGACTCGAAACCATGCAGACAGAGGTGAGACGGCAGTGATCTGTAACGAAGAGCACTTTAAACCACTCAGTCACTCAGGGCCCCTGTCAAAATGTGAACAAATGTACAACATCAAAATATACAGCACTAGAATGGGGACACATAAATGATATATAAAAAACAGTAAAGATAGAAAAAAGAGCTAAAGTTTATGAAACCAGTTTTCTTGGATTTCTCAAAACACTTGTAACCAAATCTGCATCTTCTACTGGAAATGCAATTATTGTGGAAATACAGGTCACACACACACTAAACAAATGTAAGATGCCAAATCAGAAGGAAAAAATGATAGAAGAAAGAACAGGAGAAAAGAAAAAACAAAGAGATACAAGTACTGGTAGTCAGAAGTCTGAAAATCTGAAAACAGAACAGAAAATCAGAAAGAAACCAGACCAGTAAATCTCTAGCCTTTTTCTAAGAGACTCAAAGTAAGATCCTGAACTAGGAAAACTCACAAATTGTCAACATAAAATAAACAATGGGAAAGTAAAAAGAAGAAAGAAATGAGAAGAAAAAAAGAACAACTAGATGAAACCTAATACTATAACTATATAACAAGAAACAGTAAAAGACTAAAAACATACCAAAAAAGGACAGGTAATAATGAAAGAGGTAAATGTGAAAAAGAGTTGTACTAATAATGCACTCTTGAAAAAATAACAGTAGGATACCTAAAGAACAATAACTCATGAAAATCAGATATACAGAGCCCAAACAAACTAAACTGCACACAAAAAAGAAAATATTCAAAATTAAACCTTTACAGAAAAGTCAGACTACCTTTACTTTGTTGGCACTGATGATTGCATTAGCATTCACTTTTGGTTGACATTAACAAACGATCCATATGCCCACAAAATTATAATCATGCTGTGCATGTGACTATCCTTTCCAAAAGACCGTTAGGTTTAAACACTATAAATACATCCAATGTTTCCTCAAGGGTGACTCAAGATTGGGAGTCAAAACTCCTCTTGCTGTCAGAACTGAGGGTCAGATTGAGTAAAACACGAACTTTGGATTCTGACCTGAGGGTCAAATTTAAAAAAAATCGGGGTTTCTGACACAAATGAAATTAAAGAGAATCACTGATGCATCAGAGTTGAATGGTGAAGGAATCTGCAAGTTTGCTTGAATAAGGCATTCATTGTACTGCTTTGGCAGGAATGTCATTGTCACATGACAAACACTTCATTTCTATTCATCTTTGCAACTGTTTGTTGTTGTAGGGTTTAACGCCATTTTTCAGCACACGATAGGCTATACATGGCGGCCAGTATTATTGGTGGAGGAAGAAGCAGGGAAAACCCCTGGAACGAACTACCGACCCATGAGAAGCTACTGGCAAGCTTTCTCACATTAGCCGAATCTTAGACTCTAAACCATGCAGAGGTGAATTGGCAGTGGTCTGTAACGGAAAGCACTTTAGACCACTCAACCACTCGGGGTTCCAAACTGCTTGTTGCAGATGAGGAATGTCATTGTTACATGATGAACACTTCAATTCTATTGATCTTTGCAACTGCTTGTTGCAGATGAGTCACAAAATGGGGTCATATCTGAGGTACACATCTTCCAGTGTTATAAAAATAATTCCACAAAGCTGCTTCATTTTCATGTCGTGTAAATCTGTTGTCTGCAAATACTGGATAAAGGTTACAGTTTTCCTTGTTATGCTTACACTTTGACATTTGACTATTGTTCACTAAGTAATTACCGGTACATTGTCTACTCACATTAAACCAGCTAACTGTGAGTAATATAGGCTTCCTGCCTATAATTTCTATTTTAAAAAGACCTTTGCTGGTGCTACCTCTATTGGTTGCCTGAGAAAGAAAGAATGTGTGAGCTTGATATAGTTACCTTTGAATTAAGTTTAGTTGGAGATATTGATTGCCTGGCTATGAAACAATCTGTACACTTGACATAGTGACTTTTGAGGTTTACTGCATTGCTGAGCTTTTTGACAGTTTAACGGATGAACAAATGAAAGGCAATTTGACAGATTGATATTTCTGTAAATAATATTTGGGATTTTCTATGACCACTATGGTTGCTCAAAGTATGTACAAGTCAAAAACTTTCAACTGGCACTCATGTTTAGCAAATACATGGATTTAATAAAACACTGTACATGTATCCTGAAATTTCAAGTCTAGGTTGACTAATTTATTCGAATTCTGTTGAAAATAACTGAAAGCTGATTTTGAAAAGCGGAATAAAGTTTATATTGTTGATGAGAACTGGTATGTTGCTAGTTGTTTGCATTTATTGTTAAATGTTTTATCTCATGCTTCTATGTGGCTTTGAAGTTGTCTTTTGTTTTGCTCTACTGGTCAGTGATCAGGCAAGGTTATGGGATTGCCTGTTTTCAGTCTTTTTTAGTTATCTGCCCATTAGGATAAGCTTGTTATTGTCACTCCAGCTAAACTACTTGTATGATTGCCATAAAACTTTACACATACACATTCATTGCATGGTCAGACCGCTCTGGTAGCCTCAGTGGTTAGATTGTCCACCTTGGATATTGGTGGCTGTATGTTCGAACCCCAGCTTTGTCATACCAAAATCTTTTTTAAAATGGTACATGCAGCTGCCTCGCATGGTGTTCAGCATCAGGAGGTTAGTGTTAGGACTGGTTGTCAGGATAATGCACACTGGGTGGGACACCATGCTACATGTCTATGGCATGATGCCTCGGTGCCAGATATCACTATAAACTATCACACTGTGGACATTGTAGTGATGTGACTAAAATTGTTAAAGCTACATTAATCTAAATCTAAATCACACACATACACATTTAGTGTTATTGAATTTCCAATGGTGAAAGTACTCTTGGTAGTGTATTGGATAACTGCTGCATTTGATAGCACTTCCACACATCTGTTTTGAAACAAAACTTTAAAGTTAAAGTATAGATCTTATGCAGCACTGTCAAAGTTATGCAAAATAAAGCCATTTAAAGTGGTCTTCGGCCCATTATATTGTAGTTCCAACTCTCAATATTTTTTAAAACAGTCACTTTCAGGATCTTTTTTGGTTTCTATTACATGGTACAGTAGAACCTCTCTTGAAAGACCACCCCTTCTGCAAAAAAAATGGTCTCTCAAGACAGGTGGTCTCTCAGAACAGGTCATAACATTATATAATCAATAAATCTGTGCATTGAAATTCTGGTCTTCCAAAACAGGTGGTCTTGCATAGCAGTGATCTCTCAAGACAGGTTTTACTGTATATCTGTTTTGAACAAGGAATCATTTTGCAGGTTTTTAAAAAAAAAATACTGAGTCATCCAAAGAGGAATCCTGTATCTGAAGTCAGTTAGTTTTATATTTTTGCTTGTTATTTTCTTCCTGATTGATACATTTTGTTTTTGTCCACAGGTTCTGGGGTTCAGTGTATCTCCTATTAACTCAGTGCAACTTTCCAACCACACAGGTGTGTATTGTCAGTTTACTTTGTACTGCTCTCTTTGATCAGTTAAATTATAAAACATTTTTTATGTTGTGACATCATACAAGATAATTTATCAGTGTACACCTTAAGTCACAAATGGGTTTAATAGTCTTAGTAATTTTTACCATTTTAATGTTAACTATTTGTGTGCCATTGTTACATGTAGCTCACTTGTCTGTAAGACCAAGTGATCATATATCATGGCCTAGTTCTATTGTCTATTCATTTACAATTTGCTTGCTACTACTATGGAGGCCCATTTTCTATCCAATTTTAATCAGATTGGGATTCCAAGCTTGTGCCAATAATGTCTTGGATGAGTTGAAATTGAAGTTGCTGGTTATTAAAAGCTAAGCCACTGAAAATAATTTGGTTTATGAACTTCTTTTTTCAGGTTATCAAGCATTCCAGGGTCAGGTGCTAAATGCAGATGATGTGGAATGTCTGTATGAGGGACTCAAGAAGAATAATATTAACAATTTTTCACACCTGCTAACAGGTATGACATACAGTACAGCTCAAATGATTCCACACATAGCAGTGAGATTGGAGAGAGCCTGGAAAGAATTAATATATTGATAAAGGTTACAATTGTTGTAATAAAAAAATCCAGGTTACATTGTCTGAATAGCAGAAGCAGCTTAGACTTTTTGGTGGTGGTAAGGTCTTCATATTGGCCTTATTTGTGCCAGATGGTGTTATGCACTTCTTCGTTTGTGATGTGGTTTTTTATTAGAGTTGCCAAGGATAGTTCTCTAGCATCTCATTTCAAGTGCCTGGATTCTTCATTGTAATTCTGCTGTTAGGATCCAGGCCTCACATGAGTACAAAAAGATTGAGATGACTAGTGGTCTCAATAGTCTGATTTTACTTTTCAGACAGATATTCTTGTCTCTCCAGATGGGTCTTAGCTTTGACATAACTGCCATTGTTTGTGCTGTTCATGACCAACTTTCTGCTCTTGATCCCTCTTTGGTGATTTTGGAACCAAGATATTTGAACTGGCTCACTGTTTTATGTTCCTGTCCACTGACTTTAATCTTTGCTGAGAGTTGTTTGTCACTATTTATCATCAGCTGTGTCTTCCCAGCACTTATCTCCATGTCAAATCTGAATGATGTTTCATCCAGGTTCTTCACGAAGGTGGCAAGCTCATCTTCACTGCCTGCCAGCACAACAATGTCATCTGCAAGGCGGAAGTTGGTGACATTAAACCCTCCAGTGCTGACTGTCCCACAGTGGTTTTCATGACATGTAAGTCATGGTAATAATTCTTAAAAGTGGTTGATGAAAAAAACACCTGCTGGAAAATGAAAGCAATAATACATGTGATGTAAGGGATAACAGAGTTGATGTACCAGGGACAATGAGCATACATTGTGACTCTGCATCTTTTGTAAATAGACTCATTAGTGAGGCTAATATCGTCGCAATGATGGATACTTGTTATTATTTACTACAAAACTTTCAAAAATATTGAATATTTCTCATCATCTATCTTTGATTCTTCTTGTCTGTGAGGTCTCGTGTTGGTCATATCAGTATCATGAATACTTTGATTTGGAATTCTGTTTGTATGTTGTTTAGAAGTGCATGCCATCATTAGTACATGCTTGCAGCATCATGTTGTTTCATAAAAATACAGGGAAAGCCAACTTTAACATACTTTGTTATCAGAGGCATATGGTTACAATATGATTTCTTAATTACTTCAGTATCAGAAACATTGACAAAAATTATCATTTAACAAAGTATGCGAAATCTGTAGGTTTCAGATAATAAATAATAATCTTTGCTGTCAATATTTACACATCTAGCTTGCAGATTTTTATATACAGGTATTACAGTAAGCACCTTCCTTTCAACAAACATTTGCTTTGCTCCTGTGTATGAAAATTGTGCTAAAATGATAATGATGAATAATCTTTACTTTCCTTAAATGAAAATCAAAATGTCTATCAGTTCATTTAATGTAGCGATGAACACTTAAATAATTATCTGCTAGAACAAGTCTTCTCTCAAGTAATTGATTTGGTTGAATCAGATTAGAATGGTTCCCTGTCCTGTCTTCAGCTTGACCCTCATATTGTCTTTTTTTTTGTGTGTCAGGGAACTAGTCGAAATTGTTGGGTTACCATTCTTCAAAAACACTCTTTCAGTTAATTTTACTTTTTAGCTGTGCTTTGTTATGTTTACATGTCTGAAGGCAATCACAACAATTATATGGATCATGTCTAAGAACTATTTATAACTATTATTTGTACGGCAATAGAATTGCAACATGGGTGTTAAAGCATAAGTGACACAGAGTCCTATTCATTGGGTATGGTAAGCTTACTGTGACCTTAGAACACATTTACCTTTGTTTAATTTGCAGTCAAATGAAATAGATATTCAATCATTCTGTATAATTTATTGCTTATGTAAAATTTAATGTTAATTTTGACTGGACAGGGTTCATGCTGTATGACCATATGCCACATTGACGGTTAGTGTCATTCTTTTGCATGATATCCCATTAAAAAAAAGATTTCATAAAGTTGTTTTACTATATGTTTGGTTAAATTTTTATTTCTTGTTACAGTCATTTTAATAAGTGAAATGTGCTTAAAACATTGGTTAAGCTGTTACCTATCCCAATCATGTCAGTAATGACATATCACCTTTATTTAAGACCATCATTGTATAGAAGTGAAGCTAATAATGTCCTTTTATTGACCATCTGTTATGGTGAAATCGCCATACATTATACTGTCTTTACTTGCCTATTAGTTGAGTGTAACTGCAAACAACATAGACCCAGATCTTGCATCACATAATGTTCTGGCATATCAGGAATTCTCTTGTTTACACATTATGCAGTGGTAGATCTGGGTCTTTGCATTTACAGCTGGACTCAACCAGTGAGTACAACATGGTATAATGAGTGTTTCTTTATCCTTCAAAAACATTCCGCAAGTACATTAATGTTAGTAATATAAACACTACTACCTACTGAATCCAGCACTCCCAAAGATGAAAATTTGTCATTTCTGTCTATAATATATAGAAAAAGGGCAATAACTCTTGCCCATTAGCTCCTTTGCTGCCAACATTGCCTCCTGAAATCCATGGGACATTTGTGCACATCATCCCATCCATTGTGGATTTTGTTATTTTAGGATGTATTAAGGATTTGTTATTTTAGGATATATTAAGGATTTTGTTATTTTAGGATGTAATAAGGATTTTTTTTATTTTGGGATGTATTAAGGATTTTGTTATTTTAGGGTGTATTAAGGATTTATTGTTTTAGGATGTAATAAGGATTTTTCTATTTTAGGATGTAATAAGGATTTTGTTATTTTAGGATGTATTAAGGATTTATTATTTTATGATGTACATGTATTAAGGATTTTGTTATTTTAGGATGTATTAAGGATTTTGTTATTTTAGGGTGTATTAAGGATTTTGTTATTTTAGGGTGTATTAAAGATTTATTTTTTTAGGATGTATTAAGGATTTTGTTATTTTAGGATGTAATAAGGATTTTGTTTTTGTAGGATGTATTAAGGATTTATTATTTTATGATGTACATGTATTAAGGATTTTGTTATTTTAGGATGTATTAAGAATTTTGTTATTTTAGGATGTATTAAGGATTTTGTTATTTTAGGGTGTATTAAGGATTTATTATTTTAGGATGTATTAAGGATTTTGTTATTTTAGGATGTAATAAGGATTTTGTTATTGTAGGATGTAATAAGGATTTTTTTTATTTTAGGATGTAATAAGGATTTTGTTATTTTAGGATGTATTAAGGATTTTGTTATTTTAGGATGTATTAAGGATTTTGTTATTTTAGGATGTATTAAGGATTTTGTTATTTTAGGGTGTATTAAAGATTTATTTTTTTAGGATGTATTAAGGATTTTGTTAGTTTAGGATGTAATAAGGATTTTGTTATTTTAGGATGTAATAAGGATTTTGTTATTTTAGGATGTAATAAGGATTTTGTTATTTTAGGATGTATTAAGGATTATTTTAGGGTGTATTAAGGATTTATTATTTTAGGATGTATTAAGGATTTTGTTATTTTAGGATGTAATAAGGATTTTGTTATTTTAGGATGTAATAAGGATTTTGTTATTTTAGGGTGTATTAAGGATTTATTATTTTAGGATGTATTAAGGATTTTGTTTTTTTTAGGATGTAGTAAGGATTTTGTTATTTTTAGGATGTAATAAAGATTTTGTTATCTTAGGATGTAATAAGGATTTTGTTATTTTAGGATGTAATAAGGATTTTGTTATTTTAGGATGTATTAAGGATTTTGTTATTTTAGGTTGTATTAAGGATTTTGTTATTTTAGGATGTAATAAGGATTTTGTTATTTTAGGGTGTATTAAGGATTTATTATTTTATGATGTATTAAGGATTTTGTTATTTTAGGATGTATTAAGGATTTTGTTATTTTAGGATGTAATAAGGATTTTGTTATTTTAGGGTGTATTAAGGATTTATTATTTTATGATGTATTAAGGATTTTGTTATTTCAGGATGTAATAAGGATTTAGTTATTTTAGGATGTAATAAGGATTTTGTTATTTTAGGATGTAATAAGGATTTTGTTATTTTAGGATGTATTAAGGATTATTTTAGGGTGTATTAAGGATTTATTATTTTAGGATGTATTAAGGATTTTGTTATTTTAGGATGTAATAAGGATTTTGTTATTTTAGGATGTAATAAGGATTTTGTTATTTTAGGGTGTATTAAGGATTTATTATTTTAGGATGTATTAAGGATTTTGTTTTTTTTAGGATGTAGTAAGGATTTTGTTATTTTTAGGATGTAATAAAGATTTTGTTATCTTAGGATGTAATAAGGATTTTGTTATTTTAGGATGTAATAAGGATTTTGTTATTTTAGGATGTATTAAGGATTTTGTTATTTTAGGTTGTATTAAGGATTTTGTTATTTTAGGATGTAATAAGGATTTTGTTATTTTAGGGTGTATTAAGGATTTATTATTTTATGATGTATTAAGGATTTTGTTATTTTAGGATGTATTAAGGATTTTGTTATTTTAGGATGTAATAAGGATTTTGTTATTTTAGGGTGTATTAAGGATTTATTATTTTATGATGTATTAAGGATTTTGTTATTTCAGGATGTAATAAGGATTTAGTTATTTTAGGATGTAATAAGGATTTTGTTATTTTAGGATGTAATAAGGATATTGTTATTTTAGGATGTAATAAGGATTTATTATTTTATAATGTATTAAGGATTTTGTTATTGTAGGATGTAATAAGGATTTTGTTATTGTAGGATGTAATAAGGATTTTGTTATTTTAGGATGTATTAAGGATTTTGTTTTTTTAGGATGTATTAAGGATATTTTTATTTTAGGATGTATTAAGGATTTTGCTATTTTAGGATGCATTAAGGATTTATTATTTTAGGATGTATTAAGGATTTTGTTATTTTAGGATGTAATAAGGATTTTGTTATTGTAGGATGTAATAAGGATTTTGTTATTGTAGGATGTAATAAGGATTCTTTATATAGGTGTATGCATTATGGTTTGAATTATGACCATGATTATGTGAATTGTTTCACCTATGTGGACTTATTCCTGCATTTGCTGACTGCATGGTTCTTCATGGCTACATTGTAATAGGACATGCTGGAATTCATGTTCAAGCACAATATCTATTTATAATACATGGTATAGTGGTTGTCTCAGGAGTTATTAATGCAGTTAGCTATTGAATTTTGGTCGTTTTTTTTCTTTGTAATTTCAGAATTAATTATGATGATGAACTCTGCTAAATGCAAGAATTCAAAACCAGGAAGTATTATTTGTGTTTTGCCTGTACAAAATGTACATCGTCAGTTACTTGCAAAATGTTTGCCAGTTGGTCAAGAGAATACACGGTCAATAGTTTTCAGAAAAACTGCAAGAAACAGGGAGAGATATGGAAAATCAAAGAACCAAGAGTGCTGATGTTTTGAGCATTCATAATATACAGATTTTATTACCAGCCTGGTAGGGAACAGTATTGGGGCACTTCCCCAGTGAAGGGATGACAAACATTACCTACTGCTGCCATTACCTCTGGGGCCCTGAGTGGCCAAGAGTGGTGTAAAGCACTTTCAATTATGGATCACTGCCATCTTACCTCTGTCTGCAAGGGTTGGAGTCTCAGATTCGGCCAATGTGGGTATGTGAGAAAGCTTGCCAGTAGCTTCGCATGGGTCAGTGGTTTTTTCCAGGGATTTTCCTGGGTTCTTTCTCTCACCAATAATCCTAGCTGCATTATATAGCATATTGTGTGCTGAACAATGGCATTAATCCCTACAGCAACAACAACATCTGGGGAATTGGAGGAAGCAGTGACTTCTCCTACACCATTTAGACTGTCTTTGGAGTTCCTGGTGCATCGTTTTGTCCACATCCATCCATCTTCTGTTTTAGGTGAGAATATTTACACCTTTAGCACATGACATTAAAGCTCGTTTGCAATATAGTGGCTACATCTTCATTGTTGAACTTGATGTCTACGGCAATTTCAGGCTTGAAGGCAAGGTCAGCAGTGTATTCGCCTGGTAGTCATCAGCTAGAATATCAATGGTAATTATCATTTTAGCCCACCATGCAATGGCAAATGGTGATACTGATTGCTTCTGTTAACCTTGATCTTGTGTGACAGGATGCATGTTATACTTAATCTTGTTCAAGCTAATTCACGCCTTGATCATGCTAACCTCTCTCTTCGGATTGCCTCTGCTGTTCAACTACAAAATAGAGAAAGTGCAGAGGTATGCAGGCCTAGACCTGCCTCCCTGTCTTCCTATGCAGCAGCTGTTGCCTTATAAATCATCTCCAATTCACCACAAGGACATGATGAATGGCAACAAATGGTTACTGGCTTGTTAGCTGCACAACCCAAAAACCAGCCTTGATTAAAATCCTATGTATGGGGACAATCGACTTATCAGTCTTAGAGGCAGTTGTATTGAGGGAATAGGAAACAAAATGTGTTTCAACCCCAGTATATTTGCTCTCTCACCATTGATTCATGTCCCAAACCTATCTGGTATATTCCTGATTCCTATGTGTGTTTTTTTCAGTGTTGGGTCAATATCGTTCCACTAGGCAATCAAAATTGTCTCATTTCTGGCATAAGTATTGTTAGATTGCTCCGGTGACATATTGGTTAGAGAATCTAATTTCTAAGGTAACTTTAACAATTTTTAAGTCTTTTCGCTAAAATCTCTTAAGTGTAGCCATTTACAGTGATGTCTAGCACTGGTGCATCTTGCTGCAGACATGAGGCATCATGTCCCACGCAGTAATTATATCCTGATTGCAAGCCATCTAGTCATGACTCTAATATCTTAATGCTGAGTGTCAAGCGAGGCAGCAGTTAGTACCATTTGTATCTTTGGGATGACTTGGCCAGGGTTTGAACCCACGACACCCACATCTGATGCAGACACTCTTAACCTCTTAAGCTACATGAGCAATGACATGTTTTTGTATAAAAAAATTAACGATTGTATCATTCCACTGGTTTCCACATGGAAGTTTTCTTTTCTGCAAATGTTTCACTAGAATTATAAATTTGTTATCCTCTTGTCCCATCTTTCCCCTGATTGGCAGTTGACATCTGTAAGGGAGATTGTTTTATGGTGCAGTGATTCTTATCCCAAATGGTTGCATTTACATGTGCCCTTTGCAGATGATCTTTATATCGTTGTAGTGCCCCATTTCCTTGCTGCTCAATTACAGGAAAATCATGGTGATATATTATCATTTCTTGAACCAGATGTGCAAACAAAAGGGTGGCTTACAACAGGAATACCATTCGAACAGCTGCAACTGGATGCAACCAAGTGTGGTAATGCATCTGTTGTTTGGAAGCCCATCGGTTATTGTGTTTCGACACCACCAATGGCTAGTAGAGACAGGAGGACTCATTTCTTGCATCAATCACTTGGAATTGAAAGCTACCAAATTCAGAGCAAGGCTGTGATCATCACCTCAGACAACTCTTAACAGACCATCTTCTCCTTCATGCTCAGCTCGTGTCAAAATAACCTTGCAGCATAAACAATTCAATCCTTCAGTTGTGGAAAGAAATACTCAAGCTAGTAGGCCCTCCACTTTCCAGGCTGACTTTTTTTTATCTGGCTGTGGAATTCAGTAATGACTATTAAGGGCTACTGTTTTTTGCTGTTGGACACATTCCATCATCATGGTTTTTATTTACAGCAAGACATCTCTGAATTGTTTATCAACTTTAACTTGCATAGACCTCAATCACTAGTACTGTTTTCCTAGTGTAATCTTTCCTGGGTTCTGGTTTGGCTGAATTCAAGCCAATTCGAGGCTTTTGTCCAAACATTGCTGAAGCATTTGCTTTGGCATGCAGCGTCAGTGAATTACTCTTCTCTGATGACCGACCCAACCTGCAGTGTACATTAGATGGTTTGACGGTCCTGATGATGCATATTAGGAATTAATTGCTCTGTCTCGTATTAACAAAACCTAACCCAGTATTAGTTTTATTATCCTCCCATCGTTCCCACAATGCAAACATTCCATTAGCAAGGGGAGGTAATGGGCAAAAAGACGGAGTGGACAAATTTTCATATTTAGGAAGTCTGGTTTCGGGAGGTAGTAGGTCTTTCATTCCCAACATTAATCTGACGGAGTATTTTAAAAGAATCTGAATTTACTGAAAAGTTGCAAAATTTGTTGTATTTCAGGTTACATAGGCTCCAAATCTTTTCTTGAGAAAGTTGCAGACATCATAAAAGATTTAAGGTCAGCCAATTCAGCTTTAGTCTATGGTAAGTTAAATGAAGATACTATTCTGAAGATACCACTTTTCACTAACTCATCAATAGATGGTCATATTTATATGGAGATTTCTCAAGTAGACTTATTAATTTGTTTTTTTTATGGCCTAAATGAAAATGTCACAGAACTGATATCCGATATGGTTATCATGATAACCCTCTTGAAAATCACGATATTATCTCTACTTCTGAATGAATAGTCCTTTTTTGACTTTGAGGTTTTCACTATAAGTTATTTTAAGATGTTTACTTGGTCCTGAATGAAAGTGGTGCTCCAAGAAAACCAGTTTGATCCTCATCATTGATACCATCTTCTAAAAAATCATGTTAAAACTAGTCCTTAATGGATGAGCATAACACACGCACGCACGCACGCACACACACACACACACACACACACACACACACAGAGGTAGTAGTAACCGCTCCGGTGTCCAAGTGGTTAGAGTGTCTGCCACAGGAGCGGGAGGTCGTGGCTTCGAACCCCGGTCGAGTCATACCAATGACTTACAAAAATGGAACTAACAGCTGCCTCGCTTGGCGCTCAGCATTAAGAGGTTAGTGTTATGACTGGTTGGTCTGGTGTCAGGATAATGTGACTGGGTGGGGCATCATGCTACGTGTCTGCAGCATGACGCCCCAGTGCTAGACATCACTATAAACTGTCTCACTGCAGACATCGTAGCGATATGACTGAAAAATTGTTTAAGCTATGTTCAAAATCCTAATCAAACAAACAAACAAACAGAGGTAGTATTTTCTTGTAACGTACCGCTTCAGTAACCGAGTGGTTAGAGCATCCGCCGCAAAAGCGGAAGGTCATGGGTTCAATTGCCAGCCAAGTCATGGACTTACAAAAATGGTACCAGCAGCTGCCTTTAAGTTACTTGGTGCTCAGCATTATGAGGTTAGTGTTAGGACTGGTCAGTGTTGTGGTGATTGGATGTTTATTAATACCACACAATTGTCATGAAACAAAATGAAAATCTCAGTAGTAATAATAGCTTTAAGTTTTTGTATTTAACTGATGACCACATAGGGTTTTTACCTCCATGTATATCCTGTTATACCCAGAATCATGAAACTTTGTGCAGGGATGCAACTTAACGAAAAAAAAACCTTCACCACAGAAGTTGGTGACTGGCCTATATATAATTCATGCTTCACCTGCTAGAGTTCACTTTTGTGCCTTTTTCTAGCGCTGGTCACACTTGAATGACTAATTTAAATTTTTATGTCTGCCTTCATTGCATGCAATTACAATAGCCATTACTTGCTTTGGTTGCAGTTTTGTGTTTTATGTAGTTTTTTTATACATTTTTTGCATCTGTATAGTTACATACTGTTTAATCTGGAACCATGAAACTTGATACATGTACGAAGATGCATCTTGATGATTTATATACCATACACACAAAATTAGGTCACTGTGACCTTGGAAATCATTAAATACTTTAATTAAATTTCATGTTTTAACTGTTCATGTCAGAATCTTTCAACAAGATGATTGTAATATCTTTTGATTATGTATTTGCCTGCCATAAGGTGAAGTGTATTTTGTATTGGCCTGCCATAAGGTGAAGTGTATTTTGTATTGGCCTGCTATAATGTGGAGTGTATTTTGTATTGGCCTGCCATAAGGTGAAGTGTCTTTGTATTGGCCTGCCATAAGGTGAAGTGTATTTTGTATTGGCCTGCTATAACGTGGAGTGTATTATGTATTGGCCTGCCATAAGGTGAAGTGTATTTTGTATTGGCCTGAGATAAGGTGGTGTTTATTATGTATTGACCTGCCTTAAATTGAAGTGTATTATGTATTGGCCTGCTATAACGTGGAGTGTATTTTGTATTGGCCTGCCATAAGTAGGAGTGTATTATGTCTTGGCCTGCAATAAGGTGGATTGTATTATATATTGGCCTGTCATAAATTGGAGTGTATTATGCATTTGCTTGCCATCAGGTGGAGTGTATCGTGTCTTAGTCTGCCATAAGTTGGAGTGTATTGTGTTTTGGCCTGCCATATGGTGGAGTGTATTATATATTGGCCTGTCATAAATTGGAGTGTATTATGCATTGGCCTGTCATAAATTGGAGTGTATTATGCATTTGCTTGCCATAATGTGGAGTGTATTATGTATTCTCCTGCCATAAAGTGGAGTATACTATGTTGGGATACCGACCATCTGTCTTTATGTCAGCCCACTTATCTATCTGTGCATCCATTTGCAAGTTTCCAATTTTGTTTATGCATCATAACTCAAGCTGTACACCCTCAATGGTTATCAAGCATTGGATACCTTACACTTGCATTAATAAAGAACCCATCAATTTCGGAGTCTGAAGGTCAAAGATAAAGTTGCTCAGACTGAAAGAATACAAATAGTTATTGCACATTAACTCATTGTTCTCTATCTACAGTTAAGATGAAGTTAATGGTCATTATGGCTGGTTTCCATAGAATAACATTAATGCTGCATCACATCACACACTTAGATCAACCTTTGTGGATTATGGGAAGTTCAAGGTCACTGATTGAATAAGAATTTTGGTTTATTTCTAGTGACTTTAAACCTGTATCATTTATTGTGACCAAACCTTTGGTAGATAGCTTGCACATGAAGTAAAGAATCAGCATATCAGTTTGGGTAAAGTGGATTTTACTAATTAGGCATTTTGGAATAAAATAATTAAATGTAAACTTGAATTTAACTTCCTTTAGCTCTACAGTGTTTGGAGTTGAGTAACAGATCATGTAACTCTTGTGGTTTGACCATAATCTTACTAAAATTACCCTTAAGTTATGGACTTGTGGTATAATTGGGGGAAAATATGAAAACATGATTGTTGTAGTCAAAACTGGATATTGGCTTGTACGGGTTTAATGTGGATGAAGCTTTAATTTTTGAGTTGGAGGTAGTCAGTGAACCAGCATAACTTTACAGTAATACCTCAAACACCACTTGAATGTGCCCATATTTTTCATGCAACATATTTGGATGATCAAGCTGTTGCTTACTGCATTTCTTGAAATGTTTTCAAGCAAACAAAAATATGTTAAGGAAAAAATCAGCCTCTTAAAATATTCAGCTATTACATAATTATATAAAGGAATATTCAAAACAGTAAAGGCATCAGTTTCTCACACATATTAGACATCATTGATTTGAGCATGTCTCATGGCAGAGGAAATGATTACTATCACCCTTCACCCTAAGTTTTAAAGAAAAGCAACTAATTTTGTCACACTGAAAGATCTATGAAATGGTATTTGAGATGTGTGGGGTTTGGAATTGCAGTTTTTTAAGCTACTGGTGTTAATCATGGTCTCAGTGTACTGCACACTTCTGATATTTTCTCAGCTGTGTGTTTTCCAATGTGACTATATCTCTGCATGATATTCTGTGACATTTTACTGAACGTTTGTCTAACTTGTGAAAGAAAATAGGAATGCTCCTTACTAGGAAGGTCTGATTACTGTTTGGTAATTTCAGTTGGAGTGGACCTTTATTCCATTTATTGGCTTATTGAAATTACAAAACAAGCAGTCACTTGATCAACTCACATTCATGTGCAATATCAGGTAATTTGACATCATAGTCAAATGAACATCATTTATATTACTGGTATTGCAGGATGAAGTGAAAGCAACTTTTATGTCCCAGTTGACCGCGTATCAATTTGGTGAATTCTACCTTATGGTTTAGGAAATAGTGTTCTGGACAGACATACAGACTTATTATCACAATATCCATGACATGGGAATCAAAACATTACAGTCTGGTATTTTTCTTTTTAAAGGAAATTTGTTCCATTTATAATTTGTATTTTTTGACATCTGATTTTGAGGTCAACATTTTAAACTTACATGTTTGTTTTCTTTTCTTGGCAGTATGTGATCCAGTTATGGGAGACAATGGAAAAATGGTAAAAAAGTATTGCTTTCTCATATTATCTTTTGATAACAAAATACTTTTGTTAGGTTTATCTTACAGTTCCAGGCATGTTGGTCTGTTAAGTGTAACACTTTTAATGGTAACACAGTGCATTAATTAAAATGTTTCACTGTAGCATTGTGCTTTTGTTGTGGTAATGGTCACTGGTATAATGTTTTTCACTAGATTCAATATATGGAATTGCTGCAAGGGTACAGGATTGCATGAATTGCAGGAAATCTATCCAAATTTGCACACATGGAGAATGGTGATGCATGAGAACAACCACAAATTTGTTTGAAGTTGTAATGTGAAAATTTGCTCTGCACAGTATACAATTTTTTATTTAGCCTTTGATCTTTTAAGTCACTTTAGCAACATAAGCCAATTTTAAATACTATATATATTTGCTTACAAGATTATTCGAGCTGCAAGCTGCACAACGCAAATCTTTCACCACATAATGTGCCAGTAAATCAAGGTTGTGTAATTTGTTAGTTGTTTTCAGTAAAACAAAAACAATACATAGCTTGATCTTCTGGCACTAAAACAAAGGCAGATCCGGTTTTGTTGCAGTTAAACTTGATATTTATGCAAGTATACTATTTTTTATCATTGGCATTTTAAATTATTTTGTACAAGCAAATAGACAATTATAGTTTCATTTCTAGTAGTGCAAATTTCCATATATTGTTGCAATTACTAGTAAGAGATTGAATTGGCTCATAATGGATATTAAAGACATATATGCTATGTGGTATGTATATTTAATGGTCTATCATTAATCCTATAAATGCTATATTGGGATGTATTGTAATGAAGTTAAAGGTGTGATAAAATGATTTTTCTGCGGATAGGTACTTTTTAATCATTAACATTGGATTACAAAATGTCATAGTCTTTAACTATACTGACCAATCTTCTATTTTTTTAATTGTCACAAAAATCTGTTTTATTTATTTCAGTATGTTCCAGCAGTGTTAATGCCTGTCTACAGAGATGTCATTGTTCCTCTTGCTGATATTGTTACACCTAACCAGTTTGAAGCTGAGTGAGTCGCTTATTTTAGTGTTGTCATTATGCATACACAGCGAAGTTAGTGGGAGATACAGAAATGGGTTTAGTCTGTTCATTTGTTAGTCAGTCTAATCATACATCATATTTTCTTCACAATAATTTATAATTTTGAAGCTGTTTGAAATATCTGTGAAATTTGGCATAAAATTTAAACTAGATATAGATATACTTTCTTCTATTCAAAATTCTTCATTTGGGGACCTCAAGTGGTCTAAAGCACTCACTATTATGGATCACTGCCATTTCACCTGTCTGCATGCTTTTGAGTCTCGTGCTCGGCTATTGTGTGTATGTAAGAAAGCTTGCCAGTAGCTTCTCGTGGGTTGGTCATTCTTTCTGGGGTTTTCCTGGGTTCTTTCTCCTACCATTATTACTGGATGCCATGTATATCCTATCTTGTGACAACTCATCAATTTCAGTATTAATGTTGTGTTTCATTTATCTGTTATGCCATCGTGTGAAAACTCCAAAACTATTGAAGGAATCACTGAAATTCAGTATACATTTTAAATGCATCGTGTGTAAATGCTTTGCTATTCACAGTTCTTCACTTCGGTATTTTTAAAGTTGTGTACATCTGTTTCAAGCAGCCATTATTCTCATATTTGCTGATGAATGGAAAAATTCAAAACCATTCAAAAAATTAGTACCATTCAAAAAATTAGTACCATTCAAAACCTCAATGAAACTTCCTACTTATTTTGGACTAGTGGCCTAGGCTTGTTACACATATTTTAGTAGTCCAAATTTGGTAGATACGCAAGTGGTCCAAACTTTATACATTTGTGACTAGTGGTCCAAACTTGGTACACATATTAGATTCATGGTCCAAGTTTGGTACACATAATAGACTACTGGTCTATACTTTGTACACATATAAGACCAGTGGTCCAAGAGGGCTTTTTAGGGGTCCCGAGTGGCCGAGTGGTCTAAAGCGCTGTCCACTACGGATCACTGCCATCTCACCTCTGTCTGTGTGTGTTCAAGTCTAAGATTCGGCTAATGTAGTTATGTGAGAAAGCTTGCCTGTAGCTTCTCGTGGGTCAGTGGTTCATTCCGGGGGTTTTCCTGGGTTCTTCCTCCACCAATAATACTGGCCACCATGTATAGTCTATCGTGTCCTGAAGAATGGCGTTAAACCCTACAACAACAACAACAACCAAGAGGGCTTTTTGCTGTTAACATTTCTTTAAGCTTCAGTATTTTTGATGTATCTTTGTTTTTCTCAAATCTGTCTATCATGTATCCATGACTTTTGATTTATTATATGATGGGATGTAGTAGTATATAAAGTGGAAATATATGAATAACAGACACTATACAACAAGGTAAGCTGTTTTTTATTTCACTGAAATCCAGTAAGAACTAATGAAAATGATATCAATGTAGCCATGTTTTTATTGTCAGTTTCTGTAGTTAGCCGTGATGATGCTCTAGTATTCAACCTAGCAATAAGCCTCAGTAGTCTCAGTAACTGATATGATAGCACACAGTAGTAGTGAAACTGCACAACAGCTGTAGTAGCTAAATGGTTAAGGTTCTCTGTGAAATTTGGTACACATATTACATTATTGGACAGGCATGTCTTTCACCAGTATCTCTAACTTAGGCTGCCAAGGCCTTTTCAGGACACTTCAGTCAAATGGTAGTCATAGAGATAATGGACATAAACCTACCACTTAGGTGGACTTGTGGTTAGAGTGTTCACCTCGAATGTGAAAGGTTACAGGTTTGAGCCCTGGCAGAGTCATACCAAAGACATAAAAATGGTAGTAACAGCTGCCACACAATATGCTCAGCATTAACAGATTAGCTTAGAACTGGTCAGCCTGGTGACAGAATAAGGTGACCTGGGTGGGACATCATGCGCATAGCTGCCAACTGTCCCGTTTTTTCTGTATTTGTCCCACATTTTGGACCAGAATACAGGTGTATGTTTTTTTGCCAAAAATACGTTTTTGAATTTAAAAAAATAATAATACAATTGAATTTTTAGTTTAGAACATGCATTCAGTTCAATTTTGATAGAATGTATTGCATGTATATAGGAATACAGTTCTACAATATGATTGGTTCATTTGTTATCCGTCTAATGGGATTTTGCAAATAGTTACCGCTGTTGCTGTTATCTCGTCTTCATAATATTCAGGTTCTAATCATGTTAAATAGAAAAGCAGAATGTTCAGAATTTTCTCCAGGAAAAACAGAAGTTAACAACTAGAAGGACAATTGTACCATTTTGTGTAGATTTGTGAAACCATATAGTAAAGGAGAAAATTTGACGTTTTGCAAATTGTGTGATGTGATTTCTCTCTTGGTCATAGAGGCACCCATGAAATGCAAGAGCACAAAAAGCTAATAAACATCAGCTTCCTGCTTCATCACACAACTAAGTCTGAACTTGCGATGTATATAAATACCAGAGAGAACCTTAATATAATTCGATCGAAATTCGATTCATTATATTTCTTTAAGAAATAAACCTTCATTTTTCAGTTACTAGTGTTCCTGGTGATTTATTTTGCATATGTTTTCCGAACATTAAAATCACAAAGGATAACTCTTATGCTTGAACGAAAACACAGACATGATTTTTCTCCATTTTAAAACATTCTGCTTTTCTCCTGACTCGAATCCAATTTTTCTTGATATAGTCCATTTTTTTTTAAAAAATAATGTTCCATCAGTTTTTTTTTCCGGTTTTTAACTGTTCTTTTCAGTCCCATTCCCCAACAACCCTTGTAATGTATTCGCTACTTATATTAGTTAGCCCATGACTCTCGTAAAGAGTATTCTGATTGGTGAAAAGTTTAAATTCATCCAATGAATCTTCGTGTAAAGGAAATTGATGGCTATGGAAAGAAGAAGTGTGCTTGCAAAAAATGGCATCCCTAGTTGTTGAGAGAGACGATGACATGAATAGTTTAGATAAAGATTTTTTAAAAAACTGAAGGGAATGGCAGGAAAGAATTGTCGACGGAAATTTAGCTGGTCAGTTTATAAGAAAACTGAACGCTCAAGGACTGGCATTTTGTGCCCTCTGCAATATATATGATACAGAAGTTGTATTTGAAAGAGTCTGGAACTGCACCTACAAATGAAGCTGTGTGCAGAAAAAATGAAGCCCTCTGCAGAATATGTGCACTGCATGTCGCCAATACAAGCTGGAGCTTGAAAGGAAAAAGGCTCTCGTTGAAAAGGACAAGAAACGATTGCACATTGAGCCAGCAAAATCATTGGTGACAAAAATGAAGACTAAATAAATCTTTCTTAAAGCCGCAAAAAGAGATCAACTGGCATATCAACAGGTTATTTTTAGTGGACAAAAAGACAAGTGAATATATGGGATTATTTGTATATAGATGATGTATTTGGGTGTTTATTTTACATGTTTGTTATGAAAAGAGAGAAGTGTAATAAGTTGGCAGCAAAAAATGTCAAATTATTGACTTAATTACGATTTGAATACTGACATGCACATGAAATAACTTTAGTACCAATAGTATTTGGAGAACAAATTCATGTGACAATAAATTTTGTAAATTTATTCAAATTTTTGGTATGTTTGTTAGTTTTTCAAATGATTATTTTTTACATATTATGGTCACAAGTTGCACCAGGAGCAGAATTTCATGCATTTAAAATGCATATTTAGTCGGCGGTCAAGCCCCTTATCAGGAGTGCTGCCCCTCGAGACCCCGTTGGGGGAGTACCCCCAAACCCCCCTTTCACAGTTTCAGTTCTTTTTTTTAAAGGTCAAAATGATGTCTGAAACAGTTCAATAAGAAAATCAGAGAATTGAGATCATCAATGAAAGTTGGTACATTGGAATCGATGATTGAAAAAAACAACAACAAGGTGTGTAAAAGGCTCCTATAAACAGCCTGTGTCTGAGTGTATTGCATGCTTGCACTTTCTGAATGGGCACCCAAATGGAACATGGTGCCTGTCCAGAAGGTACAAGTGTGCAACACATGCATCTTTGACATTAAATAATTATGTAGGGCATTGTGTACCTGTCCTACTTTACTGATGGTTGTATATGTTGTAAATAGTTACATATGCATTAAAATTTTGAAAAGTAGTATTTGTTCCTGAAAATCATTTTTTTTGTCACAACTTGTCAGTATTTTTGTACTCGGGTGTTGGCAGTTATGCGTCCTACATGTCTGCGGCAATATGCCCCAGTTCTAGACATCACTGTAATCTGCAACATTGCTGACATATTAGCGATATGACTGAAAAATTATTAAAGCTAAGTTAAAATCCAAATCACTCACACACAATTAGAAATTCCCTACCTAGTAAGTTCATTGAATTTCCCATTATTGTTTTCCTTGTTTGCATATTATATATTGATGTTATAAAATGTATGCCATTGCCAGTTATAGGGAACTTAAGGTTGTCACCTTTTCAGTTGCTTATATGTTTGCAGGCTGCTGACAGGGATGAAGATAAACACAGAGAAGGATGCCTTACAAGCCATGCAGATTTTGCACGACAAGGGACCAAAGACTGTTGTAATCAGCAGTACTAACCTTGGAACAGAGGGGGTGTTGGTTGCTTTAGCCAGTTCAGTGAAAAGTAAAATTGTCTGCATTTTTATTTTGTAAATTGAACAATAACATTATTAGTCAATTATCAAGTCAACTAATTTTCCAGTTACTAAAATCATGTGATGAATAGATTTATATAGATTAAGTGCTGGCAGCTAAAAACTGCTTAGGATTCTGGCTGCTTCTGTCAGGATTAGATATTAATAGCCACCATTCCTGACAAATTCTGTTTCCTTAAAGTAAGTAACAATTCATACATGTATTATGCGCGGTTCGACGATTCCTTTTGTTGAAATAAAGAAATCTTACTTCATTTTCTGTCTTACATTTTGAAGTAGTTTTGTTTAGATGGAACTTAACCACGACCTGAAATTTTAAATTTTTCACTGGTAATTTAATTAAATTGTCTTTTTATGCTAAAATTAAATATTCATTAAAATTTCAAGATGGTGATTACGGTATATATTATATTTATTGACTTTTGGACTTGTTCACTTGATATTTATTAGTATTTTTTCTGAAGGGACAAATAGTTTTTAGCTCAACCAAAAATCTGATGATATGTCCTTCAAGCATTGTCCATTGTGTGTTTAAATAATTATTTACATTAGTTTCACAAAAACCACTAGGGGCCCAAAGTGGCAGAGTGGTTTAAAGTGCTAACCGTTATGGATCACTGCCATCTCACCTCTGTCTGCATGTGTTTGAGTCTCAGATTCAGCGAATATGGGAATTTGGGTATGTGAGAAAGCTTTCCTGTAGCTTCTCGTGGGTCTGTGGTTTTTCCCGGGTTCTTCCTCCACCATTAATACTGGCCACCATGTATAGCCTATAGTGTGCTGAAAAATAGCGTTAAACACTACAACAACTAAATGAAATTTGATTAAATATAACTAACATAATGGCAAGAAGATCTTTTACATTTGTTAATTTATGCCAATCTGCCATCAGATATGACTGCCATTATTAATATTGGCCTTTCTTAAGAACTGCTCAACAGAATTTGACACTATTTGATAGCATCTATGCATGAAATTCAGATTTGTCATTTTTTTCCATCAAGGTAAAAAATAAAATCAAAGAAATTTCCTCAGTTATTAATAACAAAATATGGACCAAAATTGTTAGTAAAATATTGGCATAGAGAGCTTTCATCAGATATGTCCACCAATAATAAAAACAGATATTCTATACTTAACAATTTGCCTATTAAATCAAGAGAAATAAGCTGTGATAAGAACTACTGAGAATCAGTTTTGTGGTTTTGCATTTTCCCATTGCAGACAAATGTTGTACACAGATTTTTAGGTATAATTGCAGAACATGAGATTCATAAATTTTAAAACAAGTTATTTAAATGAACTAAATAATGCACTTTAGGGATTGGATTGAATAATCTTAATTTCGAAGATGAAAGAAAATATGTAAATATAACATGTAGCACTCTTAGTTGATAAATATAAATTGTAAATAAGATTAGTTTAGACACATGTGTATGGCATCTTAGGAATGCACTATTTTGTATCCTCTTTTGTTTCTAACATTTGTTTAATATAAATGTTATAAAGTCACTCTGGTTTTGCTTCACAGTGAATTAATCTTTTGTTGTTGTTTTAGAAATAGGATAAAGAAAAGCCTTGAGCCAAGCCAACTACTTATTATGCGTATCTGACACATACTAGTAAAACTTTTGGCAGGACGCATTATTATCTCTGCCCAACATAAATGAACCCGACTCACTTCATTTCTTAAAATTGCATTGAAGTATTAAAATGTATGAAATATTTATTTTGATGTTTTTACATGTATGTGTATTATTTTGTTGCATTACATGTATAAAAATTTATTATTCACAAATTATTTCAAATTTTTTTTGTATTTAATGAAATAGAATAAACCAATATGCTTATCTCCTGAAACATTTTCAGATTTTATTACCTTCCTTAATTCAAATATTCAGACCCACCAATTGTACTGAAACTGCCCATCTATACAAAACAAGAATGAAAACAAAAAAAGTGCCACATTTTCTGAATGATGTGACCAGATTATGTTTCATTACATTCATAGGTAATATAATTAGACATCATACTTGTTAGAACAGGGGCTTGACCAATAGCTTTAAACATGGCAATGAGGCATGGAAAAGAACCTGTTTTCATGATTCATGTAGAAAACAGCTGATCTATTAGATCAATAAAATAGATGTAATAACTTGCAAGGTCAATATTGATTTAAGAGTTGTAGGGAAATTTGATAATCACAATGTCAGATCGTTTTTGATCTGCCTGCTTGTATACCATATGTTATTAAAATAGTTGATCAATTCTTTGTTTTCTTTTTTTTGGGGTTCCCCACCAAGATGGTAAAAAAGAATGTTACCGAATGGAGATGCCACACCTTCCCGCTGTTTTTGTTGGAACGGGAGATGTATTTGCAGCCTGTCTTCTAGCATGGATGCACCATGACAATGACCTAAAGGTGATGCTTGCTAATAATCATTAGTGTGTCATGCTGGACACTTAATAGAATTCAAATTTACCCATAAAATCCCTTTCCTTAATATTTACCTACCATATTTATTCCAGAGATGCTGTCAGGGTGTACAAGTGTGCAGATCACACAAGAACAATGCTACAAAGTTGCATGCTTAGAAGCAGTGATTTATTAGAATCCCAGCAAAGACACTTATATCGGAATACACAGTGCAGTCTAAAATTTCAATTTAAATGCTAAGATAAACTAAAAACACCATATTCTTAACTTAAATTAAAAACAAGGATATAGATGTAGGCTAATACAAGTGGATGTTTGTAAATCCCACTAATTATTTATAACTGAAATATTTGTGTACCAGAAGGGTTCAACACTTCATGTCTTTTCCACAAATTTGTGAACTTTGGTCCTCACACACATGAACTTTGGTCATCACACACATGGACTTTAGTCCTCACACACATGGACTTTGGTCCTCACACACATGTACTTTGGTCCTGACACACAAAAACTTTGGTCCATTTCTGGAAGGTCTGATTAAAATAGTAATCAGTCTGGACCAATAATTACGTGTTCTTTTCAACTTTACATTGTGCTGCTGTGAATGGCAGAGTGAAAATAATGAAGGATAAAGAGTTTCTCCTGAAATGGACACAATAGTTCGAAAATAGTGTCTAAAATTCTGAAATTGTGTCAGATGAATTACCAAAGAAAACCGAAATTTCAAAACTTTCAGAAATCTTGGCTGGGACAGTACATTCAGTTCAATAATACACCAGGTATGTTGTATAATATTTACAGACATTGTGGAGGAAAACATCATTTATATTGGTAATTGGTGTTTTAATATTGGCACATTAATGTATTCGGGAATTACCAAGTCACTTGATCAGATGAATTGTGGAGCAGACATATCAGTTAATTCCTTTGAATTGTGGAAAGTTCTTCAAAACAACATGTGCCCCTTGCGATGGTATACAATGATACAGGGAGTTCTCAGCAGTATTCATACACTGATAGCAAGCAGGTCAAGCTCAGAAACAGTAAACATATATAGAGGTGGGATTTTATTGAGGGCTTTGATTTCAGAAGAGATCAAACAGAATGAAACATAATGAAATAGAGACAAGTATATAAATGATGTTGATTTTTCTGCTCATTATTTTCTATTCTCTCCGTCCCCCCCCCCCCCCGTTTCTTTGTGACAAGAGGAGAGATTGTCTCTTCAGATAAAATCCTGACAGCATCTCTGAGATTCACTTATAAGTTGATTCTAATTGCAAGCAGCTTAGACACTGATCTGCCATCCCATCACACTTTAGTAGATCAGAATCAGTGTGGTAACTTCTAACCAATCAAACTGCAAAGACCAAGAACTGTTGATAAAGTTGTTGCATTATGGGATATTCAATATAAAACACCTCTCAATGAGACAGATGAGCTAAACTATCTGTCTAACCTATTGGCAAATGGAATTATCTGATAATTGTTAAACACTCCTTATGTTACATGAGACAGTCAGTCTTAACTACCTGTCAAACCTCGTGATAAATGGAATGTTCTGATATTATGTTAAATGAGCAAGTCCAGTACAACCACCCAGCGTAAGGCAGTCCAGCATGACTTTTGTTGAATAATTAGGGAGTGATATTTCTCTGTGTTGTGTCCTTTGGTAAAATGCTGTACTCTCATTACTCAACAAGACCTATACTTAACTTTGAAATGGTACTGTGATATTAAATAGTATAAAGGATTTTTAAAAAATGTTATATGCATTATTTTATGGCATCTCATAAATTAAATGGCAATACTGACTAATTATGTTAAATATCTATTAGGCAATTTTAGCTTTTAATCAGATATAAAAAAGCTAAATTAAATTCAATATTTGCTCCAAATTGAAATACCATTATTAACCCAGATATCTGTATTCTTAAATTTTCTGGATTCCAACCCTGGAGATGTTTTATTCATAAATAAAGAATTTTGTCAAAATCCCCAAACAAAGGAATTCCATATTTTCGGAATGATATATGACAGTTTTTAGACATCATGCTCATTTAAGATCCTTACTAGTTTGATTTTAGTGCTACTGGACATGGGCTTGAAGATTCCATAAGTATTTCACTTTCAGTAAATGATGGAGAAAAAGTAGTTTTCAAAAACAATTTGCTTTGGCTGACTAATCCAATATTTTTTAAATCACAAAACCAGAAACATATTGTTACGTATATTTGATTTAAGTTATTTATTTCTGTTTTAATTGTTTGTTTGTCAGATTCATATTTGACATTTTAAGTTTAAGATTCATTCATTGGGAGATATTTTTTTTAGAAAGTGGGATGACATGTACTCTAAGAATAAACACCAGATGTTGACCTCATTTCTGACCTAGCTTCAGAGTTGTAAACAAGCTTTTAAAATGATTGGTTGATTCCAAGGACATTATGGAGCTTTGTTATAAACATCTTTCTATTTTTGGTTCTTGAGAGTTAAAATAACTGATTCTTATCTGGGTCAAATGGTGTGTACGATTTTTTTTGAACGTAAATTTGTTCTAAAAGATTCTAGAAGATCATGTGACCCCTTCCTTGTTTACGTAAAAAAAAGGTATAAAAATTATGTTTTGGAGCGAACTATTTAGTAGAAGTTGGGCTGTTAGAATATTAAGTTGTATTGGAAATTATTTTTCAATTCGTTTGGATCAAGAGGATTTATTTTGTTATTTATCTGGAAAATAATTGTGCTCATTGAATTTCATTACCAAGAACTGACTTCATCACGTGACATCGTCTTCCATCTTGGATACTTCACTTGGAATTATTTGGACATTTTATTACCAGGACTTTTGCAATTTCTCTAGTGGATTATATTTTGAATTATTTTTGGATTATTTTGGAATTGATTCTTAAAACCGTATGTTCATTTTTCTTTTCTGGAAAATATTTGTGCTCAATAAATTGTTTATTAAGTTTTTACAAGCTTGTTATTTTCACTCTTTCTATGTTACTGTTTATTTGAGCCTAAGCACGTAACAATATATCATTTTAGGTTTTAGGACTAAACAATTTGAATACATGAAAATTGGCATTTATCAGCTTGCATTTTACAGTTACCCATAAGATGTCAAGCCCAAATTTGTCTGGGTCAAAAGACAAAATCCATTAATAACAATTTGTTTTTAATTGTCAAATAAAGCTCATTATATTGATAACACATGATTTGCGATACAGATATCCACCAACTTACATAATTTTGACAATGGCAAGTTTGTGTTGGCGTGGATTCATATGATTTTTCTTTAATTTTTTGGTGAAATCCAAAACAATAATGAAATTATTGGTCTAAAACCACTAAAGTTAGGACCTGTAAGTGGGTAAAATGAATCGTATTAAAATTAACTGAATTACATCTTTTTCAATGAAAATTAAAGGCAGTGAAACCAAAACATTTTGAGTTATACCACTTTTGGTTAAGCATTCATGCAAAATGCAGTTTCATGTAAGTTGGGAGTTAGCAGATTTTCCAATTTTGTTTACATATTAATCTCATCATATATACTTAAATCCATAATTTATCATTTTCCATCAATTTACAGTTAGCTTTTGAGAAGACTGTAGCCAGTGTACAGGCTGTCATCCACCATACCCTTGATGCAGCAAAAGGTGAGTATGCACATTGCCAATGTACAGACAGCTAATTGACTATACTACAAGTGAGTATGCTCATTGCCAATGTACAGACAACTTACTGAATATACTACGAGTGCACATTGCCAATGTACAGACAGCTGATTGACAACAGTAAAAACTCCTATGAGTGACCTCTGCTATCAGTGACCACCTATCATTTCAGACCACAATCGTAATGCTTGTATTTATTATATAAATGCTCTGTTATGAGTGTTCACCTGCTGAATGCAACCAACGGCCACAATATTTTGGCAAAATAATGCATTTTGAAACTGCTATGAATGACCGCATTGGAAAAAAAACCAGGATAAACTCCACCAACCTTTATTTGATCCCTCGAATAACATCCGCTCATACCGTTCAAAATGTTACACAAATAAAAAAAATAGGTTTGCTACCAATGTCTGACTTTTTTGTTAGCTGTGCTTATAGATTTTATAGTTTTTGTTGTAAACCAGACTAAAGTATATGTAGATTAGTTCCTAGTCTGGTTCCCTGTTCATAAGGGGGTGAGCAACAGAGGCAGCATAAAGAGCAGGGTACCAGACTGATTATTCCCGCACTTAGCCTGCATCCTGGCCTTATTGTAGGACTTGGCATCCCTATCAATGACCTACATGTAATCAATTGTTACAATGACTGCTTGATTAGTAATGATTGTTCTGATCAAAACAAACATAAAAGTAATCGTAAAAAAGAACTATTGTTGCTATTAGTGATAGATGCTACAGTCTGTAAACCAGGCTAATCTACATGTCATGAATTGCCATTGTAACTTGCTGCGTAAGCTGATGTAGTGGTCACATATATTGTTTGTCTTTAGAGTTAATCCGTATTACCAGAAGTGAATAAGGTCATTGTCTATTAAAACAGCAAGAGAGAATTATTTGCGGGATTCAGTTGATAGTGTTCAAGGCTTGTGATGTTTGTTGTTTTTCCCCCGATATTAAGTGATTACATCTCAATCACAAAGCTGTTGTCTATTCAAGTTGGTACAGCTGGGTTCCAAACTTTGCTTATAGATTAATCCCTGTATGTCATCTTGGAATGAAGCCATTAATCTTTTTGTCTCAGAGTAAATGGTTCTATTTCTAGATAAAATAGATGTTTCTTTTTATTTCATTAATTGTTAGATATGCAATGCACATTATTGATTTTTTTATATTTTTCCACAGTCCAGTCAAAACCGTCTTTACATTTGATATTACAACTGAGCACTAATAATTCTAACACTTGGAACCTTAATAAACAATGGATGAACCCCCAACTGAAAAGAAACAAATTTTAAGGCTGGAGAAAATATTTATTGTAACTGAAAGAAGTGAAAAAAGCCGACCAATTGCAAAAAAGTGATTTCAACGTTGGTAAAATAAATTAGGTTGTTATAAAGGAAAAAGAGTTATTCAGAAATGATTTCACATGCTAAAATATATGATCCTCAAAATTAATGTAAATGTGATTTCATGTTTAATGATAGAAGTATATCTTTATTGCTATGTAATTTTGTTTTTAGATGTATACATGCAATATTTTAGCAAAAACTATTAACAAAGAATAGAATACATGTACAGTGATTGTGGTTATTTTTCTTGACCTTGTTAAAAAAACTGGACCTTGGAAACTGGTCTTTTCAACAAATCTTCTTTAAGAGACTACCTGTCTTGAGAGACTGCTTTTTGTTGGCAGAAGTGACAGTCTCTCATAACAGGGTTTATGGTACTATAAATGAGTATGCACATTGCTGATGTGCAGACAGCTTATTGACTATACTCCAAGTATGCACTTTGCTAGCACTAACCTATAAGATTTTCCCAGGAGGGTGGGGAAGCAGTGTGTGTCTGTCTGAAATCCGATTACTGTGATGTAAAATGCTTAACAAAAATTTCATACATGTAAAAGGACTAACGATAATTGTAAAGGATGTTAGATTGTAACCCCAGAGTCACAGTTAAAGACTAGATGAAGCTATAGTGGTGTGAGGGGAGAGAAATGTTATAAATAAACCTGGAGCATTGCCATGGAAATAAAATACTTTCATCAGTCTAACTACTTTTATCACTAGCTACCCAACATTAAATAGTAATTGTATTTCTCTCTATATTGACAATTCTTATCAAATGAAACTTATCAATTCTTCCAGAATATTTTGTCACAGAAATTAATACAACTGTTAAGATTGCGTATTGATCATCCCAGCAAATGTTACAAGCCAAGGTATTAAAATATATAGCAAAAAGAAGTGAACCAACATGTTTAGGAAAATCAACAAATAATTTGGTTCTCTTGCATACAAAGTAAAAATTTAAAATTCCAAATAATCCTAAAAGTTCTGTCACAGTCTGAAACTGTAGATATGTTCTGAAAAACTTTGATATAATCTTTAATGTTCTGATGTACCAAGAGTCTTGAATGTCTTGATGTACCACAACGATATAATCCAGAATGTCGGAGAATGTGTTTTCAATAATCACAAAATAGTGTTTTGGTTGAAACAATTCAGCAAACACTTTGAATTTCCATTGAATAATTTCAATAAATAAGTCATAAAATTATCTGAACATGACATAAACTCTGGTAATAGATTCCCAAAGACTGATATTAAACAATGTCTTTGTATATACATATTTCACTTAATCTTTGATGCAGTAGTACTTTCTTTGGAAATACCCATTAACTTTTAAGGAATGTCATGTCTTAAACTCCGATTTAAGTAAACATCTCATTTCTTAGAATCCTGACAGAAATCAGGTAAGCAGAACTCTCAGTAATGGAAAAAAATTAACTTCTTTATATATATGTATATGAATATATATATATATATATATATATATATATATATATATATATATATATATATATATATATATATATATATATATAGTTCATTGCTGCTCTGAAATAGGCTAGATAAAATGTGCTGCCTTGTAACCTTACATGGCAATACAGTTGTAGTTTTACAGGTAAAGGATTCTGCTTCTTTTCCTATTTGTAAAACTATATGAGTCTGTTTTTGTACATGTGCTACTGTTGGTTATAAATTTACATAGTGCCCAATTATCCTCATTGGCTGACCTTAAATGAAATTGTTACTTTTAATATATGTCTGAAAACTCTGGACATGGTCATAAACTATGATAGACATCATGTTTCTTTATCTGCATGAATGGACATAAAATAATAATAATAAACAGTTGCTTAAACCCCAGTCAGTATTTGAAATTGATTTCTAATCATGACTGTAACCCAGATTATAATTAAGCAGCTGCTGATTGGATTTAGTTCTGATATGCAAATGAGCAAGGTCACTTTGACTAGTTCAGCAGTATAATCAGGGAATAATTTAATACTATTCTACAGTAGGTGACAAAAATTTGTGAAACTCCCATGTCAGAGATGTTGTTTACTTTGTTTAGGGAAACAAGTAATCACAAGTTGTGCAGTATAACAGGTGTTTTTTTTTTGCTGCCCATTGATAATCCTATTACTTAATCCATGCAATATTAAGGTTAATTAAAGCAATTTCAGAGTTTGATGTCATCTCTTCATTCAGCTGTCTTTATATATGGGTAAAATATGCCTTATTTTAGGTTTAAAGCTGAATTTGTTTTGCATCAGTTTTAATCAAAAAACATAATTGATGTCCATGAGTTTATCATCTTTAAAAGATTATTATAAATTTTTAATTTGTGGCATACTGTAAGTGTAAGGGTTTTGATATTTAGATAGATAAAAGTTGCTCTGATTGATGCATGTCTAATTTTGTAATCAAACATGCCTATAAAAAAAAAACAACCAAAACATGCCTAGAAATTCTAAAGACAAGTACATGTATATTAAATCCGGCCAGTTGATGAACCATTTTAATTGTAGACAGTTCAGAGATCACTCAAGATCATATTGACGAAAATTATGTGTCAACTTTACAATAATCTTAAACATTTGTTATGGAGTTACCTCATTTTGGATTTTCTTTGATTTTCTACATTTGCATATTTTTGGGTAAAATGTTTGTATTTCTAATTAATAATCCAGAGCAGCTGGCTTGGATGTCTTATACGTCTTTGTACAATTCAATGACATATTTTGATTACATTTTATCCTTTTACTTTTAAGTCTTCTTAAATTCTATCTACAGTAATTTACTTCTTTGAAAACTTTCGTTAATCAGGCAGTCGATACTGTTACATGTTTATACTCTTATTTACAGGTAGCTGTTAAATTCCCAAATTTTAAATCCCTTTTTGCTGATAATCCAGATTAACAACTTTTCACCCCTAACAAGTCATGGCTTTTTTCTTGCCAAGACAGATATAAAATTCAATAACCATGGATGTTATGACATCAGCACCTTTACAATCTTTAGCTGGTAACTTTGAAAATGCACAGCAATAATTATTTTAATGAAATTAAATATCTCTCATAACTGTAGTTGCAGTTGTATTTTAATTTAGGGGTCTTCAATTTAAACGTGTGGTTTTCAGAGAAGATACTTTTTCAAAAATATATATTCTTATTCTTCAAAGAGTTCATATGACAGTGTTTCAACATTTTAATTTGCATCATTGGGTTACTGCTTCACATTGAAAGTGTCTTCCTGGGTGCAAATAATGTTTTACTAGAAAAATCCGTTATAATACATTCAATGCTGTATTTTGCATTTTGATATCTTTTCTATTTTATTAAACCACACTTTAATAGAATCATATGAAACTCCTTGTTTGTTCTCTTTAATGCTCCTGAAAATGGAAAATATGACATCAGTAAATGTGTTTCCAGGTCTTAATAATCAAGTGAGAATAAAAGAAATGAAGAATGATAGTAATTAGTGCTAAATCTGGAGGCATTTTTGGATACTGTAAAAAAACGAGGTGATAGATGAAATGCATGTGTGAATGGAATGCAAACAGAAACCAATTGTGATGCCAACAAAATACAGATTTGATAATTACACAGGTCAGGGTCTGTAACTGGAATTATATTTTGCTTCATTGTTTTAAAAATAGCACAAAACTTAATTAAATTTATTTTATTTTTCTTTCAAGCCATTGCTGGACCTAATAATAAACCCAGCCCATACCAGATGGAACTGAGATTGATACAGAGCAAGAAAGACATAGAGAATCCACACATTACTATTTATGCTGTCCCCTTATGATTACCCAATCTTCCTCACTAGGATGTTGGATGGATAACTGATTTCACTACAAGGTTTCATCCATGTTTTGTGGAAGTAGCTTGTCTCCAAATAATCAGATCTCAGTGTAAGAGCTTAAAGGAAAATAATGCATTGAGGTTGATAATTATGAGAGAGAGAGAGAGAGAGAGAGAGAGAGAGAGAGAGAGAGAGAGAGAGAGAGAGAGAGAGAGAGAGAGAGAGAGAGAGAGAGAGAGAGAGAGAGAGAGAGAGAGAGAGAGAGAGAGAGAGAGAGAGATTAACTATTCTTTTCAAGACTCAGGTGCATTGTGAGAAAATATTGCTTTAAATCATTTAAATTTTGCACATGCAGCATTTGCTAAGCTGTTTTAACAAACTGAGGATGAATTAAAATTTTACATTCTTAAGTCAGTGTGATAAACATTAAATGTCTTTCTCATTAATTTATTTTCCTCCTTTAATATTGAGATAATGTTAGGTTTATGAAAACAATTTGTGATTTATTGCAAGCACATAACGTAGTTTTGGAACCTTTTATTTCTGACTGTCATTTTAACATGACATCACAAATGGGAACAATGTATGTAAAGTTATTGCTACTGAAACCCTTTCTAACAATGGTTTTTATTCCATGTTAAAGTAAACTCTTGTTTCAACAATTAAGTTAGCTTAAATCTATTTTTGTCATTGTAATGTATATCAAGATGAAGATCATTCCCTTAATTTAGAAGTGTTATCTCCCCTTTCCCAGTGTCGGGATGTTATTTAACCACCATATTTGTATATGAGAAGAATGAGTCAAAAGTATGTTTTCATATTATATTTAATGGTATTATTTACCATCAAGTGTATCTAAAGTAAGCAGGGGAGGGTGTGAACAATAATTATTCCATTTCTATTAGCTGTATGTAAGCATTGGTAAGTTAACACTTGTAGGCACTGTTGCCATTCAGAAATAGCATTTACAGCAACAATGCTGGTTTGTTATCAGGAAATTGCTGGTCAGAAGATCAGTTTAATCATTGAATACATTGTTGTTGTCATTTTTGTTGGAACTTGAATATAACAGTATTATTTGTGTTATTATTACAAGAATTGACCT
The DNA here is from genome assembly GCA_030141615.1 of Unio pictorum. Lineage (NCBI taxonomy): Eukaryota > Metazoa > Mollusca > Bivalvia > Unionida > Unionidae > Unio > Unio pictorum. Next base: position 670,820 of record JARLTB010000161.1, on the reverse strand, counting down.
TACATGGATATGGGTGTTTTGTTGAAATAAATTGCATTTTATACCATACATTATAGCACTGGTGTTTCCTTTTTATGGGATAATAGATTGAGCAGTCTTCAGGATTCATCACCAATCTAAATGAGGATACTGAAAATTCTTCAGTCCCTAGGATGGATATCTCGGCAGAAGTTTTCAAAAGTTGAGTGTGTGTGACTTGAGATTTTGTAATTGGAATCGATGAAAATAAACCTTTTGTTGGTATGCTTCAAGGAAAAGTTTTGATACTGGTCTATCATATTTTACACAAATGCACAATTGGAATCTTATTCGTACAATTAGAAGGAAAGCTATTTAAACTTTTGTTATTTTATGATTTTAAATTAGAAACCTTGACATGTAAAACAGTTATTGTTTGTTTTGCGTATGAATCAAATTCTTAATAATTCAGAATACTTCAAAATATGAGTGAAAAATGGATGTCATGTTTCATATGCCTGTTAATATAGTCTTGTGAATTAGAAGTGGTGATCTACAAAATGTTAATTTATGTCTGACTTTAACATTTAGTTAGCATATCTAATTAAAGATACTAGATTTCATAAAAAGAAAAGAATGTCAACCAACATAATGCTAGCTATAAAGTGGTTTTTATTATTGCAATGACAGGTACACATGATGGGCTATTGGTAAAGCAGTTTGGATGGCGAACAGAAATTTTTGTGCATTATTAAATTCCAATTTTATTTATTTTGTAGCAGTGTTGAGATAGAAAATGTTCATGAGCAACTCTTTTGTAATGCATATGTTGAATAGCTGATAATTGATGTGAATTGGATTTTTGTGAAAATATTTTTCTCGTATAGTTTGCAAAATTATTGTGCCGATTAAAAATGTTGCTAATATTACTTCTTTACTCGGTGCACATTTTGTTGTACTGCTTTTCTCACTGCAAACTGTGATGTGCTATTCCTCACCCATTATTTTTCAAGGACAGTAGCACACCGAGTGGTCTCAAACATTTGCCTTTATCGAACATTGCCCTTTCACCTCAGTCCATGTGGGTTTTAGTCTTGGTCTTTGCTTTTTTTTTTTGTTACTTAAGAAAACTTGTCACTTGCCAGTAGCTTCCCATAGGTTGGTTGTTCTTCCCAGGGGTGGGGGCATGTTCCATGTTCTTCCACCACCAGTTATACTGGCCAACAGGTATAGTCTATCCTTTACTGAAAAATGGCACTAAGCCGACAACAACAACAACAACAACAACATTAGAGTTGAAGAAACATTCATTTCAACTTGTACAAGGTCTGTGTTAGATCTGATCAAAATCTGTTATTTCATGAAAATGCTTGTTGCAATAATGTAATAATTCAGAAAAAATTTTCTTAACCAAAGAATGATGTACATTATTCTTGGTCTAATATGAACCATAACTTCACTATATAAAGTGGGAAATTCAGTTAAGAAAATAGGCATTGGCTAGATTTGATGATTTTGACCTATATTTACAGTTTGATGTTATTTTGAAGCAAATTAAGAATGATATTGGGAACCCACAAAAACTTGCCTTTTTGGTAATGAGATCAGTTCATCGTGACCTACATTTCTTCTTTCGGTATTGAGAGCAGGTTTTCACTGCCTTGACTTGGTGTTTGGGTAATGTGATCTTCTCGGAGTCCAGATTTCTAAAGTTCTGTGGTTTGCAACTTGTGCGTGTTTCAAACCAAATTTGCATACTAATGAATCCTCCATGATAAAATTGCACAGGTGATTTGAATCTTTTCTGTACACTGGGACTTGTCAAGAAATTGGTTCTCAATTAGGTGTGCACAACAAGTGTAAAACAATTATGAAAGGGAAGTCAGTTTACACAATGAAGTTGACCGTTTTTGATCCCTGCTGCAGAAAACAGGTTTGGTTTTCTATTATAACAGATGAAAATACATTGTCTTTCTTCCTTTGAAAAAAAAATTGACCACTGGCAATTGAGGCATTTGATGTATTTCAACCGAATTTATTTTCATCTGATTAGGTGTCAAGATTATTATTATCAGTAACATCCTTAGTCTCTATACATACCTGAAATATAATCTTCAAACTTAATCCATTCTTTTCTCCTAGGTCTGATCCTATATATGTGCAGAAAACACTTTTCATCTTCCTTGGTCTTTTTTTAGTTCAGATTGTTCCTGGACTCCAGTAGTGTAAACTTTGTCCACATCTTGCACTTCATTGGTGGCATTTTTATTTTAGTCATGCATCAGTATGTATACAGAATCACCTTTGTTTTCATCTCCCTGTCTGTGTGTATGTCCATTTGTGTGTCTTTTCATATTTCTTGCAGCCTCCTAGCTCAGTAACATTTGCACATAATTGAATAAAAGTGAATATTAGCAGTATCTCTTAATGGTTCATCTTTTCAGGCCAATTTTAACAGACTGAGGTATTACCCCTTTTCAGTTAATATTACCTCCACATTACAGCAGATCCTTGTAACCAGCCTAGCTCATGAACCAGTCAAAATAATCTGATACAGTTTGGCATCCACATTGTCCGAAGTCCTAACAGTGCTTGTTGTGTAGTTTCTATTATCTGCATCGTGGGGGTAAATCCAGACAGTTCTTGCAGTCCAAGACCATATAGGTAGTCAAGACAAATGTTGATTCTCCTTAATTTGTCTTCCACTCGAGGGCATGCAGTAAGCATAATGTCATAGCAATATAACTGTGGTTCTCTGTCAGCTTTGTGGTAAACAGATCTTGCTATAAGCCACTAACTCATTGACTGGATCTCCTAATCTTCTGTTGCTTGTGGAATCTGGACCGAACTTTGGTTTATTATATTGCTGATAGACAAAAGGATGTCCTTGTTAGTCGAGTCTTAAAGCATTCCTGGAGCACAAGTCCTACTCTTATCATCTACATCCAATACAAAGAGTACTTGGTTAGTTTGTGAATGTACTTCCACAATCCACTGTAATTCAGGTTAGTGCTATTCCATTTAAACATACATGGTACTGAAGGAAGAATTTTTTTTTAAAATATATGCATGGGTACTTTGATTTCACAGATTTCATGTTAAGGTGATAAGAAAAATCCAAATTGCATATATGGGTGAGTATCCCAATTCAAAAGTGCCTTCTTTAGGTCCCATGTATGTAATGGAACAGCCCTAAACACACAAACCAACTTGAGTGAATGATGATCAGTGTACACAGGAGATTTTCTACCCAGCCAGTACAGTCACAACTTTTAACAGTTTCCACTCTGTGAAAGAGTATTTCTTTTAGGTTTTGTTCAGTTTTCTGCTGCCACATGCAACCATTATTTCCCTGCTGGAGTCTAATAGTTCTTCAGATAATTAGCCTACTGTAACTGCTGATGTGTCACACAAAAGGTTTTTCAAAGGTAGCACCACATTCAAAGATAACGTCTTCTAGAGTGCTTCAAGACCAGTCACTTCATCAGTAGCCTATGTGAAACGTTTATCCTTTGGCTGATATTACAGGGTAAAAAAATGTCTGAATAGCCTCTATAATAAGGCAAAGGTAGAATTCACAAATAAGGAATCACTGTAGTTCTTGATAATATTTATGTGTGGGCTAGTCATTCAATTATGTAATTTTATCTTTCTTGGGTGTCTCTTTATGCTTATTCACCACATAACCCAGAAATCTGATCGCTGTCTTGGCTTCCAAATAGCTGAGCCTTGCCCCCACATTGGAGGTAGATATCCTGTTTCAGCTCTTTGCAATTGCATATTCATCAAAAGCAAAAAACAGAAACTTGTCATCATAGGCATGAACAAGATTCTGGAGTTGATTGTTAGTACATAATGCACTTCCTATGACAATACTGAAGTAGGCAATAAGAGAAATAAATACAGTCTTCTCCCAGTTTTCAGGGGCAACTTCTGGCTTGCTATATGCTGTCACCAGGCTGAAACATGAAATACTTTTCAAGAGAAAGTTGGTCCAGAGTAGCTGCAATATTTAGTACCTAGTGTCTACCATTAATATTAACTTTATTAGCTGCAGTGTTTCTAAATGTGTACACAGCGACTGAAACAATACTTCTAATCAAAGCAGTTTAAAACTCAAACCTTCCCTTATTCTGCACATTAGGTTTACAGCTCACAGCTTTTTATGTCTGACATTTGTACATGGCACATTATGCTCAACTTGTAATTGTTTCTTTTTCTGTATGTTTTGTTTCCTTGTATTCTTCCAGTATTTAATTTTTAGAAAAATACATTATTTAATGTATCTGACTGCTAAGTACAATATTTTTAGGATCACTTTGATTACATTTCCTACTGCTACCTATATATATTTGAAGAACAAAAATCAACTAATGCAACCTACACAATGCCTGTACATTCACATAGGAAGCCTTTATAGAATTAACAAGAAAAACACAGCAGTGGCTTATAATCTTAAGGTGCAGTTTATTTAAAGTGCAGCTCATCTAAGGGTGTTTTAACAAAAATATTATAACAGTAAAACAAGCCTTCTGGAAAGCACTCATAAGTATAGATATGGAAATACATAATTGAATTGGAACATTGGGCAGCTTTTGCATCACTGAGTGTATGCTCCTTTATATGGTTAGAAAGTTTGTAAAAATGTACCGGCAGAGAAGCAAGTCATTTATGCAAATAAATGTTGCATCCTTTGTAATAACATTGCAGGCTTCTGTAGACCACACAAATTACACGTTCCTCTCATGGCTTTTTTACTAGTATTATTGATCGTTACAGTGTTGTGGAGATCTCAATGATTCCAACACCCATCATTCTCTTGAACTAGTTCTTTCTGTTCATTAGCAGTGGGGGATACAAAGTTGATGCTTAGATATTGCATAGTATCAAATATACATTAGGTTTTAAGTTTAAATATACTGCAATGTACTATATTATTCATCAATTTAAGTATAGTTCTGTCTTATCAGAGAAAAAACTATCAACAGATGTTAAAAATGCTCTCTATTATTGTCAGAATAACAAGTTGCACATAAATTACTCACATTCCCAATTATTGTATTATCAGTATTATTAAGAATGTTGTCAAATTAAATTTTAATACCAAATGATTTTTGCTGAGTATATATTGAGATCCATTTACTTACACTTGTTTTTGCTTTTTTTAAAATAGAAGATTGCTGTTGAAAATAAAACAAAAAATCTGCAGGGTTGTACAGCAACCTGTGGTCTCCTGTTTGGTATGCATGGCTTATGTATACCAGAACTGCTCTGATGCCCTAGTGTTTAGAGCATCCGCCTCAGATACGAAAGTTCATGGGTTCGATCCCTGGCCAAGTCATATGAAAGACTTATAAAAATGGTACTAACTGGTGCCTCGCTTGGCGTTCAATATTAAGACGTTAATGTTAGTACTGGTCGGATTGGGTGGGATATCATGCTACTTGTTGGCGGAATGATGCCCCATTGCTAGATATCAATATAAACTGCTTCATTGCAGACATCGTTGTAATATGACTGAAAAATTGTTAAACCTAATTAAGAATCCAAATCACTTCACTTCACTTCACACAATTTCTTATCAAGAACCACTTAACAAAATTTAACAAAGTCTGAATTAACTCCTCATTACTTAATGTTCTTTCAGATTTCTTAGCGATGCTGATATGTTGTCGAACTTTTTTGACATTAATAAATAATCGAAAAACAGTTTAAAAGAAGTCTTCTCAAGAATGACTAACTGGCATGAAAAGATTACAGATTTATTCAGCTCATGTCCAATGACTATTACCAACAAATAGGACCTATTCTCTTAAACTGCTAAGCTAGATTTTATTATTTTACGGGGAAAAAACGAGTCTGCGAGAAGATAATTTTTTGTTAGAAAGCTATGGCAGGACAATTAAAACTTAAGTTAATGTTGACTAATAAGCAGTAATTTTAGCTTCCTGGTGACGTCATAGATTAGAAAAGCCTATCGGATGGTTCTTCACCTTTCTTCAATCTGTTCATTAGCACAAGTTCAATACTACTAATAAATTACTTTTGATGATTGCAACCGCTCCGGTGGCCTAGTCGTTAGCGTGTCCGCCCGGAAGCGGGAGGTAGTGGGTTTAATCCCCGGCCGAGTCCTACCAAAGACTTACAAAATTGGTACTAACAGCTACCTCGCTTAGTGTTCAGCATTAAGAGGTTATTTTTATGACTGGTCGGCCTGGTTTCAGGATAATGTGACTGGGTGGGACATCATACTACATGTCTGCGGCATGATGCCCCAGTGCTAGACATCACTATAAACTGCCTCACTGCAGACATCGTAGCGAATCTGCGATATGACTGAAATACTAATAAAGCTACGTTAAAAATCCTAATCAAGCAAACAAACAAACACAAATAGAAGATTGCCATGAAACGTTAACCACACTTTGATCCCATGGTCTATTTTGGTCCTTAATGAATGGTCATGCCAGCGTGGGGTTTTCACTGAAAAACTTTGCATGATGTCTTGTTGGTGCTATATGAAACTGATGCCTAACAGACTTCCAATATAGTCATCATGGCAGCCATGTTAAAAATCTTATAATCACTTCTTCTGACAAAATGTATTGACACGTGGGTTTCACTAGAAGACTGATGTCTTGTTGGTCCAAAGTGATGATGGTGCTGATCTGGTGTTTAATAAGACCGTCTCACTGGCTGTCTTGAAAATCTTGTTATCGCGTCTCGTGTAAGCATGATATACAAGTTAGCATAAGGAAGCTTACTGCCATTCACAAATCGATGGGAGCAGTTTACATTGTTTTGGAATGTATATTCTTTTTCCCGACAACTGATGAAGTCATCAACACCAGCTGTAAATTTATTGATGTTTAGTTGGCAATAAGTGACAAATACTTATATTCTTCAGTTCCTGCCAGCGTAGTAGTGAATAAACATTCTTCTTGCATTGTTTTGTAATCTTTGTGTCTACGAGTGCAATGTAGCTCCAGTAGTTTAGGGGTAAGATCTTGCACAAGCAGTTCCCTTCAACTATCATTTAGAAATTTTAATTTTAATTTTATGTTTAGAAAAATGGAAAATGCTTTGGAAACCTTATTGCTAATCACACAAAATAATCCCATGGAAAATATCTGACTGAGGTACCTTGAATTATTTTGTAGTTTTAATTATGCTCATGAATAACATGAAGCAAATGCCCCGAATGAAACAAAAACGTATACAATCTGCTGTGCATTACATCACAGATGTTTTAAACAACGATGCGCAAAACGAGAAGAAATGACGTCAATAGCCATCATCATCCTTCAGCTAAACCTCTAAATCCAATTGTTTCTACCGAGTCAAGAATGATATCGGAGTATGTATCCTGATTCACTGTTTGTTAGCATGTTTGACACTCAATACATAAAAATACACGAGTACCCATGTAACTTCACCACCACCCGTCTCAAAAGGCAGCTGAATGAAACATTTGTGAGAAGAAAAGAAACAAACAAGATATTAGACACCATCCTCAGACTGAACAAATGAGAATAAGAAGGAGTAAACAGTAAAAAGCTCAAGATTGAAAAACTACCACAATATAACCTGCAATGTAACTACGTACGTTGACAAGGGAAAAATATACATTTAAGGAATGATGCAGATCAATGCATGGATGTTTCAAAGTGAAGGTCAATTAAATACAGGCGATGCTCGGACTGTAGAGATTCGTCATCCTCGCTAAAGTCAATTAAAGAAGAAAGTGCAGGTCTCCAACATCAAACTGTACTCAATAGTACATGTATTAGAAGAACGCATCAGTGACATCATGCGCTTTATCAATGATCAGTTTACTGCACTGAGCAAAATCGAAATTTTTTAACCGTTCTTGACAATATTCGTTCTTCAGTTACAAAAATGAAAATAAAACTTAATACAGCCTGATGTATAAGTACGCACTCTCCTTGGAGTTAATATGCTCTTGTGACCTAGGACTCGTGTCGTGTACCAATGTGTGTGTTTGTCATGAGTGAGCGGTGAGTGATCAATCGCGGTGCATGATTCTCGTATTCAACGAGTTAAATAAAATAAATTCCCCACCAAACTGACAAAATGCACCTGGCATTCTTACCTTAGTTATTGAAACAAACAACACCTCGAACAGAACGAGTTGCGAAGATGAACAGCACTTGTCTTTCACGCAAGTAAAAGACCAAGGATTGAATTTGGAAACATACCCTTCGAGTCTGGTAAGGTATAATTTGTATTTTTCTGTGATAAAATTATAAATGCCGGTGTGTGAGTTGTGCATTGTATTTGTGGGGGTTATGCTATGTATTGTATTTGTCTTGTATTCTAGGTATGCGCTTTGTATTGTTTTAGGTTTACTTAGTACCATTCATCTCAAAATTAATCCCACAATCGACAACAGTGTTGTTATTTCAACCCTAAATGAGACTGAGCTCACATTCTCTTTATACTAAGAAGATACCAAATGATAGATCTAACTTTGGCACGTTAATTATGCAAGTAAGAGGGGATGATACAGATCAGCACATGATTCGTAGTACAATCTACTCCCCCCCCCCCCTAAAAAAATGAGGTCGATTTACGCCATTTAAAATGTGAAGGTTTTAGGTCTTGTCCCATGAAGGAGTGTTGATATTGTGTCCATTGCATAATGTGGTACGCCATCTCTGTTCAGAATTAAGATACAAAATGCATTCATAATTAAGATTCTTGCATACATGGGACAGAAGAAAGGTTATCGAATCGTTTTCAGAGAGACTTTAGTGTATTTGAGAAATTAGGGTGTTTCAATACAACTCGGAAACCGTGACATCATGCGTCATATCCTTCGCATGGGGACATCATCGAGACTCTCCCCTGTGTCACTGCTCACCACACACGGAATAATAACTGAATACTCGTTGTAGGGAAGACAATCGTAGAATTGTGTACTACAATGGACGCTCAAGACTAAAGTCATTAGTCATTAAACAAACGTTGCTCGTCGTCTGTGTATTAACATCTGAAATTTTTTAGCGCTCAACTTGGATCACGAAACCGTTAGGTTCTTTACTATGACTCTTAAGGAAATGCTTTAAAGTTGCACATTCAGCTTCCATTTACGACCAAATCACTTGCTTAATTAAGACATGACGGAAGAGGTTCACGCTGTCTATCCCAAACCAGCCTTGACCAGGAAAATTCTCGATCTGTTTCCTGTAATTTTCTTTTTGTAAGACAAATTTACATTACGTAAATTTGTATTCTGTACGTAATCTCAAGCAAAGTGCATTTTGTATCCCTATCAAAGGCATTTTGAATTTTCGGACTCTGGAAAACATTTCGTAATTACATTATTAATGCTCATATAATTGTCCATTGACCGGTTCTATCTGTATTGCAGTCCCAATCGAGGAGCTCCGATTAAATGCAAAGAGTCGAAATAAGGATGCAACTTAACTGGTTTAGCTTTGTATTATGGGAGAATATTTCTTCCAAATTACATTTCACACCTTATAGATTCTGTAGAGTCGAAATTCCTTTTATCTAATATCAGTATCCCTTATATGTTAAAGATGTTATTGACATTGTAAAGAAACTCGATGGTAACAAAGCAAAAATGACTAGATGAAATCTCTGCAAAACTACTCAACAGCCATTTCAGTTACTAGTTTGGTAAATACAAATATTCTTACGAGAATCCATCCAACTAGTCTCCAATTAGCCAAAGTGTTTCCAGTCAGCAAACAACCATGGATCGTCAGCAATCAATCCCCGAATTATATCGGTAATAGCAACCTTGTCTGACAAAGAGAGAGAGAGAGAGAGAGAGAGAGAGAGAGAGAGAGAGAGAGAGAGCAAATGTTATTTCGAAACGTAGCTTTAAAACTTTTCGAGTTCTATAACTACAATGTCAGCATTCGTGGCAGTTTACAGTGAAGTTTAGCACTGAGACAGCACGTCGCAGACATGTATCATCATGTCCAAGCCAGTCACATTATCGTGACACCAGGCCTAACACTAACCTCTAAATGCAGAGCAGCAAGATAGGCAGCTGCTTGGTCAGATATACTGGATAGCATTCATAGTTGGCATTTCTTAAGATGCTTCTGCGAATGTTTTTACAGGAAGTCATTACAAGAGGACATTTAACATTTAGATTAAAGTTTGGTTATGATCTCAGGGTCACTGTCCATAAAGGGGATTGTGGGTTATGTAGAACAGTTCGTGTGCTGGAGTTGCATTTAGAGGTACACTCGTAACATTAATCATCGTCCAAAAAGAGTGGCGATAGTCCGTAAGCTGCTTCAGTTTAGGAAGAGGTTTGCAATTGCCCAAATAATGGGCTTTTTTAATCTCCTGGTGTATCGCATGTCGTAGAATAATAAAGTTCATATGAAAATAACTCTTTATTTAATTTAAAACCTGAACACAGAATTAACGTTTGGACGACGACTATCCCAAAGCCGTTGCCGCCGAAATAAACGTGACCGTCAATATATCCTATCTCATGCTGATAACAAATGAATTATTAAAGTGTTAGATGTGCAGGGCATCTGGGTTGGTGGCAGTATTAGCAGTAGAAGCAGAAAGGAGTAAGAGTAGAAGATGGTTAATATTTTTTAAAGTATTGGCAATTAGGTTGTAGGTCTGTTGGAGGTGCTGACTATTAAGGTTCGTTTTTCTCTTAATACTCAAGTGAAGCAGCTAGTCTTTTTTTCCAAATAGATTTATCAGCATTTGATTGCATAACATGTACATGTCAATTTCCAACCTCTCTTCCAGATCGTTCATGTCAGAAAGATGCATTTGCCTAGACAATGTATTCAAAGGATGAAGATTGTGTATTGTGACGTGGTGTTTGTTTTAAGAAACGAAATTGTGTTGTGGCATTGTACATCAAAGCATGTCAGTTATTTACTTATAGATTTGCCATCCGATATGGTCACCACTTCTAAGAAAACCCCTCAGACAATTTCTTCTCACCCGCTCCGATGGTCCTGTGTTTAAAGCGTCGGACTGGGATGCGAGAGGTCGTGGGTTCCATGTCCAGCAGAGTCATACTAAAGACTTATAAAAATGGTACTAACAGCTGCCTCTCTTGGTGTTAAGCATTAAGAGGTTAGTGGTAGGATCGGTCGGCCTGGTGCCAGGATAATGCGACAGGGCTAGACATCACAAGAAACTGCCATTATGCAGACATCGTAGCGATATGACTGAAATGTTTTTAAAGCTACGTTAAAAATCCAAATCACATCCCATAACAAAATTCTTCTCAACAACCACTGAACAAATTGTAACAAAGTCTGAATGAAATCGTAATGGTTAACATCATTTCAGATTTGTTAACGATGCTGATATGTTATCAGACTTGTTTGACATAATTAAAAAGATAGAAACACGGTTTCAAAAGACTTCTTCTTAAGAATCACTAAATGGAATGAAAATATTTAAAAGTTTTTTAGCAAATGCCCAATGACTATAACTAACAAATAGCACCTCTTTACAAAAAACAGCTAAGTAAGATTTTATCATTTAACGGGGTTAAAAACGAGTCTTAGAGAAGATGCTTTTTTTGTTGGAAAGCTATTAAAACTAAGAAGTTAATGTCGACTATTAAGCTGTATTTTTGTCTTTTCTGGTCATATACCGGAAGAGCCTATCGGATGGTTCTTCGCCTATCTTCAATTTATTCATGAGCACAAGTTCACTACTACAACTAAATTAGAGGGTTGCCATGAAACTTTACACACACTTTGATCCCATGACCTATCTTGGTCCTTAATGAATAGTCGCGTCGGCATGGGATTTTAACATAAGGATGCTTACTGTATTGGTGGTTGGTTATTCACAAATCGATTGGAGCAGTTTATATTGTTTTGGACGTCTATTTTCATTGTCAACAACTGATGGAGTCGGTAACACGAGCTGGTGCCATGTCAATTTCTTGAATGTTAGTTGGAAATAATTTATGAATTTTTAAAGTGAAAAATGCTTATATTCCTCAGTTCCCGCCAACTTAGTAGTGAATAAACATTCTTCACACATTTTCATCCCATGGCCTAGTTTGATCTTTAATGAACAGTCGTGTCAGCATGGGGTTTTCACTAAAAAAAACAAAAAACATCGCACAGTTTCTTATTGGTACAATATGTAACTAATGCTTGTCTGATTTCCAATATAGCTAGCATGTCAGCCATATTGAAAATCTTACATCGCTTCTTCTGACAAAATGTCGTATTGACATGAGGTTTGCACTCGACTACTGATCTTGTTTGTTGGTCCAAAGTGATGATGGTACTGATATGGTGTTTAAAAAGACCTCCTCAGTGGCTGTCGTTAAAATTTTGTCGCGTCTAGCATGATATACAAAATAACTTGTGTTGGTGGTGGTTTATTCACAAATCGATGGGATCAGTTTTTAAAAAAAAAATGTATATTCTTATTGTCGACAACTAATTAAGTTAGTAACACGAGTTAATGTCATGTAAATTTCTGAAATTTTAGTTGGAAATAATTTATTAAGCTTTTAAGTGAAAAATACTTTTCATCCTCCGTTCCCGCCAGTGTCGTAGTGAATAAACTTTTTTTTTTGCAATGTTATTTAATATGTGTCTACCATTACAATCCAGTTCCAGTAGGTTAAGGCGTAAGATCTCGCTCAAGCAATGCCCTCCCATCTATAATTTAGAAAATAGTGGGTATGAATCCAGCAGGATTTCTATTTCGTTTTAATTGATTTTTGAAAATGAAAACTGCATTGGAAATCTTATTGCTAATCACACAATCCATGGAAACTATTGAATGCGGTACCTAGTAATAGTCTGCAGTTTGAATTATGCTTATGAATAACATAATGCAAATGCCCCGAATGACACAACAACGTATACAATCTGCTGTGCATTATCTCTCAGATGATGATTATATAATTGTTCATTGACCATTTCTAATTGTGCCGGAACTATATATGGGTCCCAAGTTTGAAAACTTAATTAAATTGAGCTGAAATAACCGTTCTCTAGGCCCATCATTCTGTCCAGTCTTTGTCGTCCTCAACGCTTGCCCATACCATTATCAAATACCGATCCTACGACAATTTCCAGTAAAATACCTTCCTTACATGCTTGAATATGCTCAGAGTAGTTGTCATTCTACTTTATAAATACATACTCTTGATGTATAACGTTGTACTGCACTTCGTCTTGCAGTCCAAATCGACACGCTGCAGGAGTCGAGATAAGTATACAACTTAACTGGTTTAGCTATGAATTATGGGAGAACATTCTTTCAAATTACTAACGTTTCACACCTTATAGATTCTGTAGAGTCGAAATTGCTGTATATAATATCATAAATGCATTACTTGCATGTTCAAGATGTTATTGACATTGTAGATAAATTATATGGTAACATAGCAACAGGACTGGATGGAATCGCGGCAAAAATACTCAACTGCCATTTCAGTTGCGAGCTTAATAAATACAAATATTCTTGTGAGAATCCAATTAGTCAAAGTGTTCCCAGTCACTAAGCAAGGTAATAGATCGTCAGCAAACAATTATCGATCGTCAGCAATCAATCATCAAACTATATCGGTTTTAGCAACCGTATCTGACAAACATTTGTATAACCCATCGGACCTTCATCTTAGCATATAAAATGAATATAACCCATGTAACTCTCCATCTGGTTTTAGAATGAAGCATTCATGCCAAACTGACCTCACAAAATTGGTTGATACATGTCTGATGTTTGTAACTAACGGAAGAAAACATCTAAACGTTTCATTTCGTTTTTTAAAAAGTATTTGATTTGGTAGACAATGAACTATTACTGAGAAAGATAAAATACGAAACCAGTGATAATTTTGTTTGTATGGTTTGATTCTACCCTAACGGAACAAGACCGTGATTTGTGGTCATTGCTACATGTTTACAAAACGTCTATAGTCAAGTCCCTTGAAGCTTTAATTGGCCCTTTGCAATTTCTATTTTTCAGCAATGATTTTCAACGTTCGCAAGAAATACACTGAAAGCTGATCTTTTTGTGCTGAGTATATGTATTGCAATATAAATCGGTGTAAGAGACGATGAAAAGTTAGAAAGCTACAAGTACAGATTTAACTGACGAAAACTGAACTTGGTCGCTATTTGGTATAAGTAATAAGTACTGGATAGATAAGTATAGGAGGAAAATTTGCACCACTGTTACTTATTAGTGCAGAGAACACAGTTATAGACACATTGATCGACACATTTAACATAGCAGTGACCCTAACAGTCAGTGAGATCCTTGGCAAACATCGACGACCAAAGAAACCTTGGGTTACAACTGATATACGTGATCTGTGTGACAAGCGTCGAGAGCTAAAAAAGTCAGAAGTAGAAGGAGCAACACAATACATGGAAATCAACCAGGTTATCAAGAAAAGCATGAAAAATGCCACAGAGACATGGATTGAAGACCAGTGTAAAGATATAGAAAACAATCTAAAGAAAAATAATAGCAAAAAAGCATACCAATTGGTGAAAGACCTAAGCAGTGTAAAACAAGGACGCTCCTCCATCATTCAAGATAAGGGAGGGAAATGTCTTACAGAAGAACAAGACATTCTTAAGAGATGGACAGAATACTGCTCAGACCTGTACAACCACAGACCTACAGGGGACCCAGACATACTCAACACCCCATCAATGACCAACACTGACAACTACCCCATCCTCCGAGAAGAAGTAAAGGCTGCAGTGAAATCATTGAAGAAAGGGAAGGCAGCAGGAGTAGACAACATCCCTTTAGAACTAGTCCAACGAGGGGGTGAATCCATGATAAGCGCCCTACTAACAATCTGCAACAAGATCTGACAGACAGGGGAATGGCCAACACCATGGACTCAGTCACTCATAGTAACTCTCCCAAAAAAAAGGCAATTTGCAGCAATGTCAGAACTATCGTACGATCAGTCTTATATGCCACCCAAGCAAAGTCATGCTAAAAGTCATATTAAATAGACTGAAGCAGCGGAAAGAGGAAATCATAGCTGAAGAACAGGCAGGCTTCAGACCAGGGCGAAGCACAACTGAACAGATTTTCAACCTGAGAATACTATGTGAGAAATACCTCCAGCACCAACAAGACCTTTATCATGTCTTTATAGACTTTAAGAAGGCGTTTGACAGGGTATGGCATGCAGCCCTTTGATCCACCATGAAGCTGTACAACATCAATGCTAACCTGATCAAAGTCACAGAAAGCCTTTACAGCAAGGTCACCAGCGCAGTATGCTTCAATGGTCAAATATGAGATTGGTTTAGGACAAATGTGAGAATCAGACAGGGCTGCCTGCTTTCACCTACTCTCTTAAACATCTTCCTTGAAAGAATCATGACAGATGCACTGGAAGACCATGAAGGAACTGTCAGTATTGGAGGCAGAATAATAACGAATCAGCGCTTTGCTGATGACATAGATCGCCTTGCAGGAAATGAGGAGGAGCTAGCTCAGTTGGTGGAAAAACTGGACAGGACAGCTACTGCTTTTGGTATGGAAATCAGCGCAGAGAAGACCAAATTGATGACCAACAACACCAGTGGCATCAGCACTGACATCATGATTAGTGGCCAAAAACTGGAAACAGTTAATAGATTCAAGTACTTAGGAGCCATGGTGGCAGACGAGGGATCGAAACCAGAAATATTGTCCAGGATTGCGCTGACAATAACAGTAATGGCAAGGCTGAAGACAGTTTGGAAAGACAGAAACACCTCAGTCAGCTCAAAATTCAGACTGATGCGCTCCTTGGTTGCATCTGTATTCCTATATGCCTGTGAATCATGGACCCTCACAGCGGATCTCGAAAGGAGGATACAAGCTGTTGAAATGAGATGCTTTCGAAGGTTACTTGACATTATATATAGAAATCATGTCACGAATGAGGAAGTGGGAAACAGAATTAAGCAAACCATTGGGCTCTATGAAGAGCTATTGACCATTGTGAAGAAGCGCAAAGTGAAATGGTATGGACATGTCACAAGATCAACAGGGCTTGCTAAGATAATCATGCAAGGTGCAGGGAGGGTGACGGAAAGGAAGACTGAGGAAAGATGGGAGGATAACATTTCAGAGTGGACAGGACTGAAGTTGAGTGACACAGTGAGAGTATCAGAGAACAGACTGAAATGGAAAAAGCTGGTTGTCAGGTCATCAGTGGTGCCCCAACGGTTAGCAAGACTAAGGGATAGATGGATGGATGGATGGATGGATGGATGGATAATAAGTACTGATAAGTACATATACAGAAACGCGCGTGTATGTATGTATGTATGTATGTATGTATGTATGTATGTATGTATGTATGTATGTATGTATGCATCATGCATTCATGTATGTATGTATGTATGTATGTATGTATGTATGTATGTATGTATGTATGTATGTATGTATGTATGTATGTATGCGATATTTCCAATGTTAACGTAGCTCTAACAATTCTCTAGTCCTATAACTACGATGTCAGCAGTGTCAATTTATAGTGTTGACTAGAACTGAGGCAGCATGCCGCATATGCTGTAGCATCATGCCCAACCAAGTCACATTATCCTGACACCAGGCCTACCACTAACCTCTAAATGGTGAACGGCAAGCCAGGCAGCTGCATGGTAGGATATAACAGATAGCAATCATATCTGGCATTTCTTAAGATGATTTTGCGATCTCTTTTACAGGAAGTCATTACAAGATGTACAACATTTAGATAAATATTTGGTTACAATCCCAGGGTCACTGTCCAGAAAAAGGACGGTGGGTTGATGGAAAGAGCAGTTCATGTGCTGGAGTTGCTTTTGGAGGTACAAGTAACATTCAACATTGCTCCCCAAAAGTGGAAATAAAGTTCTTAAGCTGCTTCCTAGTTATCCACTTAGAAAGCTTGACGTGAACATCGAATTTGTACATGGATACTTAAAATGTTATTGTTGATACTAGGTAAGTAGGTTGTTAGACGGTTATTTACCAAAGTGGATGGGATGGAATCTGGTAGTTACTGACCGTGCGTTGGAAGCATGTACAATGTACATATATATGTAAGTATGTATGTATGTATGTATGTATGTATGTATGTATGTATGTATGTATGTATGTATGTATGTATGTATGTATGTATGTATGTATGTATGTATGTATGTATGTATGTATCCATCCAACTACCTGTTGTAAATGCTTCTATTAGACTCAATATTTTAAATTATTATTCAAACAGCAAAATATTGTAGCTTAAAAAAAAGATTTATTTACATGTAAGACTTTTCCATCCCTCTGGCAAAAAGCATAGACTTCCTGTTGATGTGTACCGTGCAGAAATCATGTATAATGGACGTTTAGGGAATGAGATTGTTTATAGCTTAACGTTAAAGAGGAGGAAAATGGAAACAATTCATCGCAGAACACGAATTTTTTGCGTATGTATTAAAGCTAGCACAGGCTCACTTTCTTTCTATTGATGGAATCGCATTGTCATTGAGATCGATAAATAACGTTAACATGTCCGTGCAGACTGAGATATAAACTGGCTGATACACGTATACATTCCTCATAACTGTCCGCGGCACAGAACAAGACCATGGCAAAATGTGACATAAACTTAAAACAGCTAAAGTCTTATTAAAAATAGTAAGTATACAAATTAGAGCAAGGTTTGCAAAAAACATATTTCGAAATTGGTGGTCAAAGTATCGGATATTTTATTCCAGTTATTCTTCTATAGATAAGGACAAAAATGCAGAATTTCAGTTATATTTAGTTTCGTATCTCATGCTGATAACAGTAGAATTATTAAAGTATTAGATGTGCAGTCCATATGTGTTGGTGGCATTATTAGATGTAGAAGCAAAAGTACGAGTAGATGATGGTTAATATTGTTAAAGTATTGACAATTCAGGTTGTAGGGCGGGTTGTAGGTGCCAACTATTGATGTTTTTCACTTAATAATCAAAGTATCAGAAGTCATTTTGTGTCTTCAAATCACTTTATTTGTATTTGATTGCATAACATATGTATACGACAATTTCCTACCTCTCTTTCAGGTAGTTCGTAACAGAAAGATGCATTTGCCTAGACAATGTATTCAAAGGACGAAGATTGTGTATTCACTGCTTTTTCTCACTTTAATTTATCTGTATGTATTGGCGGGTAAGACAAGAGAACATGTAAATGGCCCATTCATAAACATTCTTGCACCTGCTGAGGACAAACTGATAGAAAGGTTTGAACTATTCAACCCAACTAAAACACCGGTGTATCTATCGGAGCCAGAATCGTTTCCAGCAGAGGGTCCACTGAAGATTGAAACAATATTCCATCAGAAATGGATCGATAACAATGTTCTTCGTCAATTTGATAGTAATATAAAATCTTTGTTACAGAATCACCCAGACTGGGTATACAGATTTTGGACAGACGACAGCCTGAGGAAATTTATAAATGATACGTTTCCGTATATGTTGCCAATTTGGGATAATTATCCAACAGATATGCATCGCTCTAACGCCATGCGTTATATAGTTCTTTACGAGTATGGTGGAGTATATGCCGACTTAGATATCAAATTCTTTCGTCCATTAGACCCATTTGTGCGCAAGTATTCATGTTTTACGGCACGAGAACCCTTTCTTCATCCCATGCGTTTAGGCTTTGCGCATGACAAGGCGGGGACCGCGTTGATGGGTTGCAGACGAAAGCACCCATTCATGAAAACATTATTATATAACCTCCCTTCATTTTCCATTGCAAATGACAGACAAGATTCTGTAGGTCCCCTGTTTGTATCTATTCTCTATAGAAACTATATAACAGAGGTAGAACACCTGAAACCAACAGATGACGAGGGGGTATACATGGCTCCAGCGGAATATTTTATGTCAGTTCCCATACCTGCCGTTCTTAAATCTATTCCAAGTATTTGCCACACAAAGAAGCAAATGAACCATCCTCTGAAATGGATATGCAGCCATTTTGAACAGGGATTGCTTAAAACGGATATCAGCCCTTTTTCGTTCACAACTCATGAGTGGGCGCTGATGCATGATCGAAATAGTTTTGTTCGAAAAAACGAGACTAATATCCACAATATCGTTCCTCAAGCAATACTGTATAATGGAAGCAACTAGATGCAAATAAATCTTGTTGAAATTGTTATTCTTGTATAGTCGTTTTCAATATATGGCTATATTCATTAAACAAGCTTCCACCAAGCATTTGTCTCAGTGACTTGTTTTAACATCCAAATTAATTCGATTCCGTTTTAAGTCGGCCTCGTGTTATTTTTTTTAATGCAAGGTCATGTTTATTTTTCATTTGGATTTGCATTGGTAACTATAACAGTTATATTAAATTTGTTACATCTATCTATGGTTGTGCATTTAGTATATGTTTGGTGACATTAAAAGCTGAATTGTTATTTTTTCGATCGACCTTGGTTCTATTCATTCTAAATTTAAAACTTTTAATATGTTTTCTACCCCTACATTGGACGAGCATATTTAATACAAAGGATTCCGATTAACGTGCAATAGTTTATACAGTAAATCTAGCTATGTTGAAACAAACATTATGCAAAGAGTGTTTAAGAGATTCTTTTTTTTTTTGCTTTGATTTTGACTGAAGGACCTAACGTTTAGGAGCAGAGAGGCCAAACCTTCCACTTTTTAGAAGGTATCATTTGTTAAATAAGGTCTCTTACGAAATTGAAGAACAAAACCCACGACAGAACCGTGAAACTTAATTTCTACGTGTTGAGATCCCTCTCAACGTAGGTCAATTTATTTGCTGCTATGTTTTTTTTAATTGTTTTTTCTTAACACAAAATAGCCCATTTTTTAACGCGTACCATTCTACGTCTTAATGGGTCTGCTCTGCTGCTATAAGATTTTATTAATGTTACAAATTAAATCGTAGCATCTATCATTTTTGTAGAAGAATCATGAACTACGAGAATAGCACGAACGCGGTTAGAATAGCTTAAGAAATTTTGTCATTTCGATACGATATCGCGATCTAGGATTATGTAAATGTATTATAATAAATCCGTGTGGAGTCAGCTGAGCTTTTCCAAACATATTTTTTAATTTATTTATATCCATGTCTCCGGAACACCAAGTTTGATGAATATTTCTTAACGTGTGTGTATCAACGCCGTTGAACACCGCCAGAATGTTGCAATTGTACCTGATTACCTTTGGAATTTGCGTATACCGTTCTGTAACAAATAATATTTGTAATTTTATGCCGTCCTCGAGAAAAGATTCTTGCAGGATTTGCCTGTTTATGTAGCATTGCGTCATAATAAATAACTAAATTATTAATACTTCCGTCAAGATCCTCGATAGATGGTGCTTCATTGATATCTGTTATAAATTCAACGTTATCGTCGCTTATCATTGCTGCATTATCGTTAAAATCTTTTAAGTATTTCATAACACCACTGATCATCACGGATGGTGCATCTAAATATAATTTAGCCCATTTCATCCATCTCATCATTAAATTAAATAACAATTTTTTTCCCAGACCCAGATGGTCTTATTTTTATCATACGAATAGAATGTGGTACCGCCGGATGATGTTTTATTTTTTCCTTCATTCGTGTCGCCGAAAACTCAATTACATCCATGAACTATATATTATTATGGATCTATATTGTGTGAAATGCAAATCGCGTGCACATACAGATGGTCTAACATCAATAACAACGTCCAATAACATACCCGCTTTATCAGGCAAATGTGCAGTGTGTGATACAGAGAAATTTAGATTTGTATCTACGAACCCGAATTTAAAAAAACCACAGAGGTGATGTTGCAGCAAAATTAGCAAAACTTCCAGGTGCTCCATGGGTTAAATACCCAGGAGAAAAACATTCCACGATATTATTACTGCGGTCCCGGAACTAGACTTGACATCAGACTTGATAATCAAGATCAACTAAAATCTGGCGAGAATCCAATAAACTCTATTGATCGAGCTTGTCAAACTCATGATGTTGCAGATAAAAGTAATGATCTTGAGCACAGACAACTCGCAGATATAAGGTTAATTCACGCGTTAGATTCTATCAAAGAAAAATTAGCAAGTTGGTTAATATAAACCACAATGAAAAGTAAACTAATGCTAGGTTCCGGTAATTAATCAACTGATTAATATTATTATGGAATCTATTTATTATTCTCCAAAGGGATTCTGGAAAGGTAAATCAGCTATTAAGAAACTCGCCGAAGCTGCAAATGTTGCAAGTTCTACTGCAGCATCGTGGTTATCAGAACAAGCAATATGGCAGATTTATCTATGTCCGCATAAAAAGATTATATACGCACATTTTGATGTTAATATTCCAAACGAAGTCCATCGCGCTGATATTTTATTTTTACCTCGTGATGTTGTTAATGTTAGCCGAAGTCAAATAACATATAAACACGCGCTAAATCTAGTTGATGTTGCACGTAGATACAAAGAAGCAGAACCATTATCAAATAAAACATCAATTGAAGTAGCTTCTGCATTTGAACGAATTTATCAACGCGGATTTGGACCACAGGGTGGTCTGCGATGGCCAGATCTATTACAGGTTGATCCTGGCGAGTGTTTGGTGAAGTATCATCATTTATGAAACATCATAATGTAAAACTACGACGAGGACATATAGGGATTCATCGTGATCAAGCAATTGTTGAACGATTTAATCGAACACTTGCTGAGAGGTTATTTGGATATCAATACGCGAAGGAATTTATTTACGGTAGTATATCTCGTGAATATGTTACAAGATTA
Organism: Unio pictorum; assembly: GCA_030141615.1. NCBI lineage: Eukaryota > Metazoa > Mollusca > Bivalvia > Unionida > Unionidae > Unio > Unio pictorum. The sequence goes on along the minus strand of JARLTB010000161.1, from coordinate 649,055 downwards.
CCAAGTGTAATATCCACATTAAATAATGAAATAACTCAAACAATCAATATGATACCCATTATCGCGATCACAAAAAATATATACCCATTTTGCAACGACGAGGTGATTTTTCTAAACAGCAAATACTTGGTAACATTACACTAAGATATTTATATAAACCATGTGACTTTGACGGTGGTAAAAGAAGGTGGTAAGAAAAAGAGCGACCGATCCTATTTGGAGTATTACTACACATACAATTTCCTCCGTAGTTACATCTACAGATAGACCAGCAATCTACAGATTATACTAAACCGCTCCTAAACGGGGATTTACCCGTGAACGATTACAAGTAATTTCAGACGCACAATTATCACCACGGATTAACTAGAGCCTTTACGTCGATTGCACTCGTGACACATTAATGTAGTGTTTGTTCGTGTATGACCGTAATTACTATCTGTCCTGTCTACGGTAAATTGTCTGGGATTATTTTCTGAATATATCCATAACATTATACAATTACAACTCGAACATTCTCTTGTTGCATCCGTAGCATCGTTACAAATTCAATATCTATCTCAAACTTGTTATTATTAATTTTTGGTCACGTCGTTGGTAACTATCGAGTTTTCTTCTTTATTATTGCCTCGCTGATCATATCGTTGAACGTATATTTGCCTTCTATGGTCACACGACCAAGTTGAAAAATTCTTCTTACTCGTGACACCGCTAGATAAACTAAATTTGACAAATCGATGTTGTCATCGATGATCCAGACGCACGTATCAAAAATTGTTAATCCTTGAGATGAATGAATCGTTGCAGCATATCCTAATTTCCAGGGAGATTTTTCAGCGTTTAATGCATCTTTGACACGATCGCCATCAACATTGACAACGTCATTTAATGCTAAATTCATTTTCGTAGATTCTTTTGGAATATCAGCATCGATGTTTTGTCGTAGTGTATCATTTGGTCAGTAACACAATGGTAAATTTTCCTGTGGATATTTGTCTCGATGTAGATTAAACAATTTGATTTGAATTATATCTCTGGTTATTTTTTTACTTCCTATTATTAAATCAGACGGTTTCCATAAACATAAAAATTCATCCATGGACGCTCCAAAAAATACTCCACGAGCTCGAACGCATTGTATTCTATCTGATTGTAATCTTATTGATTTTAAAAAAAAATGATTTTAACATCTCGTCGAGCGCTCTATGCTCGTCATTGGATTCTTCGTAAAATCGACGAATCGTTTTAACAATTCATGCGGAGACAATCCGGCAAATGGTGGCGGCTGACCATGATCTCCGCACATTATCACAGCGGTGTTTTTGGTTAATAACAAATCAAAACACGTCATTAGGGGTTTCAATGATACTGTAAAAAATTTCATCCCAAATAATTATTGCAGGAATATGTTTTTCTCCCATTCTAGCAGATGTCAACGAATCGCCGTTCCAACGGAAAAGAAACTGATACGTACATGAATTATTTCCTCGGTTGTTTATTTCTCGTGCTAATTTATGTGTCGGTGTTAAAACGATCGTGTCAGAGTCGCTTCCGAATAATTCACAGACGCGTGTTATTTTACCACAACCTCCTGGTCCGGATAAATAAACGGTTTGTTGTCTAGATACAGGATTGTAATACAATGGCGCAGTTGATGTTTCTGATATCTTATTCTGATAATATTCATGTTTTATTTCAACGTCCGCTGATTCACAATATTTATGTAATAATTCTTCTTTTGTTCTCCATGTTCCCCATTGATTATCACCACAATAAATAGAGACTAATTTTGTGTATTTGTTACTGTTTTAAAACGATACTGTTGCTTTTCTTACTGCATCTATCTTACAATGTCTATCATTGATAATAAATTTATACTGAGATATGCAAACATCGACGATCTTAAATGGTTATATTGAGGCGATTCTCCTTCGATATAACTAACCGCGGTTCCTAGTTTTGCTCCGTTAGATAAATAAACATCGTCACGGCATACAAATGTTTCTTTCGCTATTGTATCAGCGATTATAAAATCTCTTTCGGCGTCATGGAGAATGTATCGTGTGTGGTGTCGTCGATGATCATATGATCCTCCCTGAGTAAATTTTCTGATTATTCTTCTACAGATGTTTTTTGTTGTTACGGTTTCATTAAAATTGTTCACGTACGCTTCAAGGTTCGTTTCGGAACTTAAATCCGGCGTTGGTAACAAATCATCGGTTTGTTTTTTATACAATATAATCGTCTCGCTGACCGTCAACGATATTAATTTCTTCGTATCAAGCATATATCGTAATAATACTATTGGTGTCCACGCCTTTTCATGTAAATGTTTCGCAAACCAAACATAACAACACTTATGTAGATGTTTACTAAACTCAAAGGAAATGACCTTAGCAAATCCTGCTAAATCAGAATTCGGTAATGGTCCATTAATCGATACTCGCGTCATTTCTTGAGTTGGATATCAATATCGCGTACAATATTCCGCACATTCGCCCATCCCAAGAAAACTTCCAGGATAACAAGCATCCATATCAACGAAAATAAGATCTTTAAAGTCATATTTAGTATTCCAGAGACCTCCATGTCCATATTTGACGCAGTTATGCTGGACATCTTTAAGAACACGTCTGCGTGTTGGTTTCCATGAGTTTTTCTCTTGTGCAAAATGACTTGCAACACTCGGAATAGTATAAGAATTCGCGACTAATTCGTAATTATTTGTTCAATATTTGACAATGAGTTTATCATCGCACCATGAAGAGATTCTGTCCGGTATAATTCACCATTAGGTCGAACAAATAAATCATATCTACCTTCGGAGAAACTTTTAAACAACCATACCGATACAGGATCGGATTTACTTATTTGAAAAATCTTGTCGTATATGTTCGTTGCATAAAACTTTACACAACGTTGACACGCAAATGTCAAAATTTTATCTGTCGATGCATGTTAATTGATTAATGATTATAATTTGAGCTCCAATTTTTTGTTTCTTCGAATCAAACAAAACATCTCCGGATATTGTTTTTACGATTATTGGAAATTTTAATTGACTCGATAACACAGCAACATTGTGAATCGACGCGCCATCAGGAAGTTAACTTGCCCATGTGTCGATTTTTGTGCGCCGTTAATCTGTTAAACCATTTCCACGCTGATGATTTTTTAAAATGTTCAGATATTCGTTCAGCTACACAATTTACAACGAAATTTTCATTCGAGGTAATTTTTAAACGTCAGGTTTTTCTGTCAAATAAAATCTATAAATAACATTTAACGCATATGCTCGTTCGTAATATATTTTATAAATTCCTATCAATAATCCAAGTTTCGTTTTCGAGTTAATAATTACATATTTATTTTTCGACATTACACGATCACGATTATTGTGGATGCGTCATCGTCGTGCAAATTTGACAATTTGTTTTGGAATAAAATATGCTTTTCCAGCAGAAAAATCCATCTTGGCGAGAATATTCACTGCACGTTTAGCATTCATCGTTGCATCATCGTGAGATGTTTTCCATATATATATATATATATATATATATATATAAATGACTTAATATATATCATAAAGCAAATATGTATGTGGATTATACTGGGATTGACAAAATACGTGTTCACACTCATGTTTAGGAAAATATTGCGCACCACATATACAACATGTCCATAGAAGATCTCCTGGACCGGTTTGTTGTATCGTATGTATGTATGTATGTATGTATGTATGTATGTATGTATGTATGTATGTATGTATGTATGTATGTATGTATGTATGTATGTATGCATGTAAGTTTTTAAATGAATACGGGGCAAAAAACTCAGAGGCCCATCCACCTATTTTAAATGTTGCTATTAAATTGAATATGTTAACTTATTATTCAAACTAAAATATATTGTGGCTTAAATAGGATGCATATGCATTTAAGACATTTCCAACCCTCTGGCAAAAAGCATAGACTTCCTGTTGATATGCACCTTGTAAACTATATATAAAGGACTTGAAGGGAATGATATTGTGCATAATATGACGTGAAAGCGGAGGAAAACTTGAACACTTCTTCGCAGGACACGAGTTTTGCGTATGTATTAAAGCTATGAGAGGATCACTTTCTTTGTATGGATGGAATCGCATTCTCATTGAGATCGATAAATAACTTTTAACATTTCCGTACAGACTGGGATATACTATAGCTAATACGCGTGTACGTTACTCATAACTGTCCACGGCAAGGGAACATACAAAGGAAAATGTAACAGAAAATTAAAACAGCATATGTCTATAAACATATGAAATATTACAAGTAGTGCAATGATTGCAAAAACGTTATTCGTTATAGGTGGTAAAAATACAAAATGTTTTATTGAGATTCTTATTCCATAAATAAAGATTAAAATGAAGAATTTCATTTACATTTACTTTCCTATCTCGTGTTGATAACGGTTGAATTATTAAAGTGTTCGATGTGCAGTCCATATGGGTTGGTGGCATTACTAGCAGTAGAAGCAAGAGTACGAGTAGATGATGGTTAATATTGTTAAAGTATTGACAAGTCAGGTTGTAGGGCTGTTGAAGGTGCCAACTAATGAGGTTTTATTTTTCACTTAATAATCAAAGTAAAGTATCAGAATTGTTTTTTTTTCTTTTTCAAATCGATCTATTTGCATTGATTGCTTAATATGTATATGTCCATTTCCAATCTCTCTTCCAGATAGTTAATGTCAGAAAGATGCATTTGCCTAAACAATGTATTCAAAGGACGAAGATTGTGTATTCACTGCTTTTTCTCACGGTAATTTATCTGTTTGTATTGGCGGGTAAGACAAGAGAACATGTAAGTTGCCCATTCATAAACATTCTTGCACCTGCTGAGGACAAATTGATAGAAAGGTTTGAACTATTCAACCCAACCAAAACACCGGTGTATCTATCGGAGCCAGAATCGTTTCCAGCAGAGGGTCCACTGAAGATTGAAACAATATTTCATCAGAAATGGATCGACAACAATGTTCTTCGTCGATTTGAGAATAATATAAAATCTTTGTTACAGAATCACCCAGGCTGGGTGTACAGATTTTGGACAGACGACAGCCTGAGGATATTTATAAATGATACGTTTCCGTATATGTTACCAATTTGGGATAATTATCCAACAGATATGCATTGCTCTAACGCCATGCGTTATATAGTTCTTTACGAGTATGGTGGAGTATATGCCGACTTAGATATCAAATTCTTTCGTCCATTAGACCCATTTGTGCGTAAGTATTCATGTTTTACGGCACGAGAACCCTTTCTTCATCCCATGCGTTTAGGCTTTGCGCATGACAAGGCGGGGACCGCGTTGATGGGTTGCAGACGAAAGCACCCATTCATGAAAACATTATTATATAACCTCCCTTCATTTTCCATTGCAAATGACAGACAAGATTCTGTAGGTCCCCTGTTTGTATCTATTCTCTATAGAAACTATATAACAGAAGCAGGACATCTGAAACCAACAGACGACAATGGCTTTTACATGGCTCCAGCGGAGTATTTTATGTCAGTTCCCATATATGACTTTCTTAAGACTCTTCCGATTACATGCCTTACATCGAAGCATAAGACCTATCCTCTGAAATGGATATGCAGCCATTTTGAACAAGGATTGCTTAAAACGGATATCAGCCCTTTTTCGTTCACAACTCACGAGTGGGCGCTGATGCACGATCGAGAGTGGCTTGTTAGAAAAAACGAGACTGATATCCACAATATCGTTCCTCAAGCAGTACTGTATAATGGAGGCAACTAGATGCTACTAAATCTTGTTGAAATTGTTATTCCTGTATAGTCGTTTGAATACATGACTACTGTAATGAAATGTTAAGGTCTTAAAATACAGACTCGTCATCATAAAATAAGTTTCCACCAAGCTTTTGTCTCAGTGTCTTACTTTTAACATCCAAATGAATTCGATCCAGTTTTATGTCAGACTCGTGTTACTTTCTTAATGCAAGGTCATGTTTTTTCATGTTGATTTGTCGTGCTAAGTAGAAAAATTCCGAATAGATTGCCTTAGTTTCTATAGTATACCTAGCTGTGTTGAAACAAACATTATGCAAAGAGTGTTAAGAGATTTTTTTTACTGACAGTTGCTTTGATTTTGACTGAAGGACCTTAAGTTGCAATAATAACAAATATTTTTTGATTCGAATAAAACTCTAGACATTTTATATACTTATAATTTCGAGTTTATATGTTGAGTACGAAATATAGTCTAATGTGGACGTTTCGGACTGCTTCTGACGCGTTTATTCAGTTTTAATTTAAGAAATAATGTGATCCGTTTCGAGCAAAGAGTCTTTTGAGATCATGTCATGAAATCATGAACATGTCACGGACTGTGAAATATCATGACGTGTTAGGTATGCAGGACTGTAACCTGGAGTATGCAGGAAATTAAAATGTTGCATTTCATGTAATGAATTTATCTAGTAAGACAGTAATTATATCCATCTAATGACTTAGTCACGTTTATATAGTTCCTGAAAGATTCATTGACTAGTTTTATCTTGCACTTTGATGCTATGCCCTGTAAGTTCCTTTAAGTTATTATGTTTTTTTGTTTTGCGAACTGTTACTTGGATAGATCACCTTCATGTCGAAAGTAGCTAAACATGTTAACATTGTGCGTGTTCATTGATGTTCAACTGCCCGAATCGTGTGCATCGCTTAGTTTGCCCTCAGAACCATGCCGTATAATAATCATGGAGGTTTTAGGTTTTTCTATTAACGTTTCAGCTAGAAGTCGGTGACGTGTATTTTTGTTTATAAAAAGAAACGTGTTTTTGCATTTCACGTCAAAACATGTCATTTATTTACTAATAGATAACCCATCCTATATGGTCACCAATACTAAGAAAACACATTAGACAGTTTCTTCTCACCTGCACCAAATTTCTTGTGATTAATACTGAGCGGTAAGCAAGGCAGCTACTTTGTCAGATTTAAAAGATAACAATCATAGTTGGCATTTCTGAAGATGCTTATGCAATATTTTGTACAGGAAGTCATTACTAGATATACAACATTTAGATGCATCTTTGTTTACGATCCCAGGGACACTGTCCAGAGAGAGGATTGGTAGTTGATGGAGAGAGCAGTTCGTGTCCTGGAGTTGCACTCATAATATTCATCAATGCCCTAAAATAGTGGAAATAAAGTCCTTAAGCTGCTTTATTTTAGGAAGAGGTTTGCAATTCCCCAGAATATGTTGTTTTTTTAAATCTCGTTTTGTCTCACATGTCGTAGAATACTAAAGTTTCCGATAAAAATAACTTTTATTTAATTTAAAACCTGAACACAGATTCAATGTAGTAGAATCTATGGCGTCATCTAATGCGTCTCGTGCCGTGCCATCTCTGTACTCGTATAGGTCTCACAATATGTAACAAGTAGTAAACTCTATCATACGTCTGGCCTATCTAAAATATCCCATGGCAGTATAATATAAAATACTGGAGGTGAGGGTTATTAGCCGATTATGAATATACATATATTTTAGGGTCAAAAGAAGGTACTGAAATAATACTTCATTAAACTGATGACTTGTTCCACTAAAGAGTTTTGATATGTGATACGAGCGCACGAACAATTGCGAAATACTGTGGTACGTTCTTTTTCAACAAAGCTGTCTGTTTATCCACTAAAAGAGCTTGACGTGAACATGGACTTTGTACATGGATACTTACAATGTTAGTATTGATACCTGGTAAATAGGTTGTAAGGTAATTAAAAGGTAGATGGGATGGAATGAGGTAGGTACCGTGCGTTGAAAGCAGGTAGTTTTTCAGTATGTATGTATGTATGTATGTATGTATGTATGTATGTATGTATGTATGTATGTATGTATGTATGTATGTATGTATGTATGTATGTATGTATGTATGTATGTATGTATGCATTTATGTATGTGTGTGTGTGTATGTATGTATGTATGTATTATCAATGTGTGTATATATGAATGTATTCATTTATGCATGTATGTATGTATGTATTTATTTATGTATGTATGTCTTAAAATGAATACGAGAGAAAAAGTCTCAGACGCCCAACCACCTATTTTAAATGCTGCTATTAGATTTAATATTTTAAATTATTACTCAAACTATAATATATTGTAGCTTAAAAAGGGTGAATATACATTTAAGTCATTTCCAACTCTCTGGCAAAAAGCATAGACTTCCTGTTGATATGCACCTTGTAAACTATATATAAAGGACTTGAAGGGAATGATATTGTGCATAATATGACGTGAAAGCGGAGGAAAACTTGAACACTTCTTCGCAGGACACGAGTTTTGCGTATGTATTAAAGCTATGAGAGGATCACTTTCTTTGTATGGATGGAATCGCATTCTCATTGAGATCGATAAATAACTTTTAACATTTCCGTACAGACTGGGATATACTATAGCTAATACGCGTGTACGTTACTCATAACTGTCCACGGCAAGGGAACATACAAAGGAAAATGTAACAGAAAATTAAAACAGCATATGTCTATAAACATATGAAATATTACAAGTAGTGCAATGATTGCAAAAACGTTATTCGTTATAGGTGGTAAAAATACAAAATGTTTTATTGAGATTCTTATTCCATAAATAAAGATTAAAATGAAGAATTTCATTTACATTTACTTTCCTATCTCGTGTTGATAACGGTTGAATTATTAAAGTGTTCGATGTGCAGTCCATATGGGTTGGTGGCATTACTAGCAGTAGAAGCAAGAGTACGAGTAGATGATGGTTAATATTGTTAAAGTATTGACAAGTCAGGTTGTAGGGCTGTTGAAGGTGCCAACTAATGAGGTTTTATTTTTCACTTAATAATCAAAGTAAAGTATCAGAATTGTTTTTTTTTTCTTTTTCAAATCGATCTATTTGCATTGATTGCTTAATATGTATATGTCCATTTCCAATCTCTCTTCCAGATAGTTAATGTCAGAAAGATGCATTTGCCTAAACAATGTATTCAAAGGACGAAGATTGTGTATTCACTGCTTTTTCTCACGGTAATTTATCTGTTTGTATTGGCGGGTAAGACAAGAGAACATGTAAGTTGCCCATTCATAAACATTCTTGCACCTGCTGAGGACAAATTGATAGAAAGGTTTGAACTATTCAACCCAACCAAAACACCGGTGTATCTATCGGAGCCAGAATCGTTTCCAGCAGAGGGTCCACTGAAGATTGAAACAATATTTCATCAGAAATGGATCGACAACAACGTTCTTCGTCGATTTGAGAATAATATAAAATCTTTGTTACAGAATCACCCAGGCTGGGTGTACAGATTTTGGACAGACGACAGCCTGAGGATATTTATAAATGATACGTTTCCGTATATGTTACCAATTTGGGATAATTATCCAACAGATATGCATCGCTCTAACGCCATGCGTTATATAGTTCTTTACGAGTATGGTGGAGAATATGCCGACTTAGATATCAAATTCTTTCGTCCATTAGACCCATTTGTGCGCAAGTATTCATGTTTTACGGCACGAGAACCCTTTCTTCATCCCATGCGTTTAGGCTTTGCGCATGACAAGGCGGGGACCGCGTTGATGGGTTGCAGACGAAAGCACCCATTCATGAAAACATTATTATATAACCTCCCTTCATTTTCCATTGCAAATGACAGACAAGATTCTGTAGGTCCCCTGTTTGTATCTATTCTCTATAGAAACTATATAACAGAAGCAGGACATCTGAAACCAACAGACGACAATGGCTTTTACATGGCTCCAGCGGAGTATTTTATGTCAGTTCCCATATATGACTTTCTTAAGACTCTTCCGATTACATGCCTTACATCGAAGCATAAGACCTATCCTCTGAAATGGATATGCAGCCATTTTGAACAAGGATTGCTTAAAACGGATATCAGCCCTTTTTCGTTCACAACTCACGAGTGGGCGCTGATGCACGATCGAGAGTGGTTTGTTAGAAAAAACGAGACTGATATCCACAATATCGTTCCTCAAGCAGTACTGTATAATGGAGGCAACTAGATGCTACTAAATCTTGTTGAAATTGTTATTCCTGTATAGTCGTTTGAATACATGACTACTGTAATGAAATGTTAAGGTCTTAAAATACAGACTCGTCATCATAAAATAAGTTTCCACCAAGCTTTTGTCTCAGTGTCTTACTTTTAACATCCAAATGAATTCGATCCAGTTTTATGTCAGACTCGTGTTACTTTTTTAATGCAAGGTCATGTTTTTTCATGTTGATTTGTCGTGCTAAGTAGAAAAATTCCGAATAGATTGCCTTAGTTTCTATAGTATACCTAGCTGTGTTGAAACAAACATTATGCAAAGAGTGTTAAGAGATTTTTTTTACTGACAGTTGCTTTGATTTTGACTGAAAGACCTTAAGTTGCAATAATAACAAATATTATTTGATTCGAATAAAACTCTAGACATTTTATATACTTATAATTCCGAGTTTATATGTTGAGTACGAAATATAGTCTAATGTGGACGTTTCGGACTGCTTCTGACGCGTTTATTCAGTTTTAATTTAAGAAATAATGTGATCCGTTTCGAGCAAAGAGTCTTTTGAGATCATGTCATGAAATCATGAACATGTCACGGACTGTGAAATATCATGACGTGTTAGGTATGCAGGACTGTAACCTGGAGTATGCAGGAAATTAAAATGTTGCATTTCATGTAATGAATTTATCTAGTAAGACAGTAATTATATCCATCCAATGACTTAGTCACGTTTATATAGTTCCTGAAAGATTCATTGACTAGTTTTATCTTGCACTTTGATGCTATGCCCTGTAAGTTCCTTTAAGTTATTATGTTTTTTTTGTTTTGCGAACTGTTACTTGGATAGATCACCTTCATGTCGAAAGTAGCTAAACATGTTAACATTGTGCGTGTTCATTGATGTTCAACTGCCCGAATCGTGTGCATCGCTTAGTTTGCCCTCAGAACCATGCCGTATAATAATCATGGAGGTTTTAGGTTTTTCTATTAACGTTTCAGCTAGAAGTCGGTGACGTGTATTTTTGTTTATAAAAAGGAACGTGTTTTTGCATTTCACGTCAAAGCATGTCATTTATTTACTAATAGATAACCCATCCTATATGGTCACCAATACTAAGAAAACACATTAGACAGTTTCTTCTCACCTGCACCAAATGTCTTGTGATTAATACTGAGCGGTAAGCAAGGCAGCTACTTTGTCAGATTTAAAAGATAACAATCATAGTTGGCATTTCTGAAGATGCTTATGCAATATTTTGTACAGGAAGTCATTACTAGATATACAACATTTAAATGCATCTTTGTTTACGGTCCCAGGGACACTGTCCAGAGAGAGGATTGGTAGTTGATGGAGAGAGCAGTTCGTGTCCTGGAGTTGCACTCATAATATTCATCAATGCCCTAAAATAGTGGAAATAAAGTCCTTAAGCTGCTTTATTTTAGGAAGAGGTTTGCAATTCCCCAGAATATGTTGTTTTTTTAAATCTCGTTTTGTCTCACATGTCGTAGAATACTAAAGTTTCCGATAAAAATAACTTTTATTTAATTTAAAACCTGAACACAGATTCAATGTAGTAGAATCTATGGCGTCATCTAATGCGTCTCGTGCCGTGCCATCTCTGTACTCGTATAGGTCTCACAATATGTAACAAGTAGTAAACTCTATCATACGTCTGGCCTATCTAAAATATCCCATGGCAGTATAATATAAAATACTGGAGGTGAGGGTTATTAGCCGATTATGAATATACATATATTTTAGGGTCAAAAGAAGGTACTGAAATAATACTTCATTAAACTGATGACTTGTCCCACTAAAGAGTTTTGATATGTGATACGAGCGCACGAACAATTGCGAAATACTGTGGTACGTTCTTTTTCAACAAAGCTGTCTGTTTATCCACTAAAAGAGCTTGACGTGAACATGGACTTTGTACATGGATACTTACAATGTTAGTATTGATACCTGGTAAATAGGTTGTAAGGTAATTAAAAGGTAGATGGGATGGAATGAGGTAGGTACTGACCGTGCGTTGAAAGCAGGTAGTTTTTCAGTATGTATGTATGTATGTATGTATGTATGTATGTATGTATGTATGTATGTATGTATGCATTTATGTATGTGTGTGTGTATGTATGTATGTATGTATGTATGTATGTATGTATGTATGTATGTATGTATGTATGTATGTATGTATTATCAATGTATGTATATATGAATGTATGCATGTATGCATGTATGTATGTATGTATTTATTTATGTATGTATGTCTTAAAATGAATACGAGAGAAAAAGTCTCAGACGCCCAACTACCTATTTTAAATGCTGCTATTAGATTTAATATTTTAAATTATTACTCAAACTATAATATATTGTAGCTTAAAAATGGTGAATATACATTTAAGTCATTTCCAACCCTCTGGCAAAAAGCATAGACTTCCTGTTGATATGCACCTTGTAAACTATATATAAAGGACTTGAAGGGAATGATATTGTGCATAATATGACGTGAAAGCGGAGGAAAACTTGAACACTTCTTCGCAGGACACGAGTTTTGCGTATGTATTAAAGCTATGAGAGGATCACTTTCTTTGTATGGATGGAATCGCATTCTCATTGAGATCGATAAATAACTTTTAACATTTCCGTACAGACTGGGATATACTATAGCTAATACGCGTGTACGTTACTCATAACTGTCCACGGCAAGGGAACATACAAAGGAAAATGTAACAGAAAATTAAAACAGCATATGTCTATAAACATATGAAATATTACAAGTAGTGCAATGATTGCAAAAACGTTATTCGTTATAGGTGGTAAAAATACAAAATGTTTTATTGAGATTCTTATTCCATAAATAAAGATTAAAATGAAGAATTTCATTTACATTTACTTTCCTATCTCGTGTTGATAACGGTTGAATTATTAAAGTGTTCGATGTGCAGTCCATATGGGTTGGTGGCATTACTAGCAGTAGAAGCAAGAGTACGAGTAGATGATGGTTAATATTGTTAAAGTATTGACAAGTCAGGTTGTAGGGCTGTTGAAGGTGCCAACTAATGAGGTTTTATTTTTCACTTAATAATCAAAGTAAAGTATCAGAATTGTTTTTTTTTTCTTTTTCAAATCGATCTATTTGCATTGATTGCTTAATATGTATATGTCCATTTCCAATCTCTCTTCCAGATAGTTAATGTCAGAAAGATGCATTTGCCTAAACAATGTATTCAAAGGACGAAGATTGTGTATTCACTGCTTTTTCTCACGGTAATTTATCTGTTTGTATTGGCGGGTAAGACAAGAGAACATGTAAGTTGCCCATTCATAAACATTCTTGCACCTGCTGAGGACAAATTGATAGAAAGGTTTGAACTATTCAACCCAACCAAAACACCGGTGTATCTATCGGAGCCAGAATCGTTTCCAGCAGAGGGTCCACTGAAGATTGAAACAATATTTCATCAGAAATGGATCGACAACAACGTTCTTCGTCGATTTGAGAATAATATAAAATCTTTGTTACAGAATCACCCAGGCTGGGTGTACAGATTTTGGACAGACGACAGCCTGAGGATATTTATAAATGATACGTTTCCGTATATGTTACCAATTTGGGATAATTATCCAACAGATATGCATCGCTCTAACGCCATGCGTTATATAGTTCTTTACGAGTATGGTGGAGTATATGCCGACTTAGATATCAAATTCTTTCGTCCATTAGACCCATTTGTGCGTAAGTATTCATGTTTTACGGCACGAGAACCCTTTCTTCATCCCATGCGTTTAGGCTTTGCGCATGACAAGGCGGGGACCGCGTTGATGGGTTGCAGACGAAAGCACCCATTCATGAAAACATTATTATATAACCTCCCTTCATTTTCCATTGCAAATGACAGACAAGATTCTGTAGGTCCCCTGTTTGTATCTATTCTCTATAGAAACTATATAACAGAGGTAGGACACCTGAAAGCAACAGACGACAATGGCTTTTACATGGCTCCAGCGGAGTATTTTATGTCAGTTCCCATATATGACTTTCTTAAGACTCTTCCGATTACATGCCTTACATCGAAGCATAAGACCTATCCTCTGAAATGGATATGCAGCCATTTTGCACAAGGATTGCTTAAAACGGATATCAGCCCTTTTTCGTTCACAACTCACGAGTGGGCGCTGATGCACGATCGAGAGTGGTTTGTTAGAAAAAACGAGACTGATATCCACAATATCGTTCCTCAAGCAGTACTGTATAATGGAGGCAACTAGATGCTACTAAATCTTGTTGAAATTGTTATTCCTGTATAGTCGTTTGAATACATGGCTACTGTAATGAAATGTTAAGGTCTTAAAATACAGACTCGTCATCATAAAATAAGTTTCCACCAAGCTTTTGTCTCAGTGTCTTACTTTTAACATCCAAATGAATTCGATCCAGTTTTATGTCAGACTCGTGTTACTTTTTTAATGCAAGGTCATGTTTTTTCATGTTGATTTGTCGTGCTAAGTAGAAAAATTCCGAATAGATTGCCTTAGTTTCTATAGTATACCTAGCTGTGTTGAAACAAACATTATGCAAAGAGTGTTAAGAGATTTTTTTTACTGACAGTTGCTTTGATTTTGACTGAAGGATCTTAAGTTGCAATAATAACAAATATTATTTGATTCGAATAAAACTCTAGACATTTTATATTCCTATAATTCCGAGTTTATATGTTGAGTACGAAATATAGTCTAATGTGGACGTTTCGGACTGCTTCTGACGCGTTTATTCAGTTTTAATTTAAGAAATAATGTGATCCGTTTCGAGCAAAGAGTCTTTTGAGATCATGTCATGAAATCATGAACATGTCACGGACTGTGAAATATCATGACGTGTTAGGTATGCAGGACTGTAACCTGGAGTATGCAGGAAATTAAAATGTTGCATTTCATGTAATGAATTTATCTAGTAAGACAGTAATTATATCCATCTAATGACTTAGTCACGTTTATATAGTTCCTGAAAGATTCATTGACTAGTTTTATCTTGCACTTTGATGCTATGCCCTGTAAGTTCCTTTAAGCTATTATGTTTTTTTGTTTTGCGAACTGTTACTTGGATAGATCACCTTCATGTCGAAAGTAGCTAGACATGTTAACATTGTGCGTGTTCATTGATGTTCAACTGCCCGAATCGTGTGCATCGCTTAGTTTGCCCTCAGAACCATGCCGTATAATAATCATGGAGGTTTTAGGTTTTTCTATTAACGTTTCAGCTAGAAGTCGGTGACGTGTATTTTTGTTTATAAAAAGGAACGTGTTTTTGCATTTCACGTCAAAGCATGTCATTTATTTACTAATAGATAACCCATCCTATATGGTCACCAATACTAAGAAAACACATTAGACAGTTTCTTCTCACCTGCACCAAATGTCTTGTGATTAATACTGAGCGGTAAGCAAGGCAGCTACTTTGTCAGATTTAAAAGATAACAATCATAGTTGGCATTTCTGAAGATGCTTATGCAATATTTTGTACAGGAAGTCATTACTAGATATACAACATTTAGATGCATCTTTGTTTACGGTCCCAGGGACACTGTCCAGAGAGAGGATTGGTAGTTGATGGAGAGAGCAGTTCGTGTCCTGGAGTTGCACTCATAATATTCATCAATGCCCTAAAATAGTGGAAATAAAGTCCTTAAGCTGCTTTATTTTAGGAAGAGGTTTGCAATTCCCCAGAATATGTTGTTTTTTTAAATCTCGTTTTGTCTCACATGTCGTAGAATACTAAAGTTTCCGATAAAAATAACTTTTATTTAATTTAAAACCTGAACACAGATTCAATGTAGTAGAATCTATGGCGTCATCTAATGCGTCTCGTGCCGTGCCATCTCTGTACTCGTATAGGTCTCACAATATGTAACAAGTAGTAAACTCTATCATACGTCTGGCCTATCTAAAATATCCCATGGCAGTATAATATAAAATACTGGAGGTGAGGGTTATTAGCCGATTATGAATATACATATATTTTAGGGTCAAAAGAAGGTACTGAAATAATACTTCATTAAACTGATGACTTGTCCCACTAAAGAGTTTTGATATGTGATACGAGCGCACGAACAATTGCGAAATACTGTGGTACGTTCTTTTTCAACAAAGCTGTCTGTTTATCCACTAAAAGAGCTTGACGTGAACATGGACTTTGTACATGGATACTTACAATGTTAGTATTGATACCTGGTAAATAGGTTGTAAGGTAATTAAAAGGTAGATGGGATGGAATGAGGTAGGTACTGACCGTGCGTTGAAAGCAGGTAGTTTTTCAGTATGTATGTATGTATGTATGTATGTATGTATGTATGTATGTATGTATGTATGTATGTATGTATGTATGTATGTATGCATTTATGTATGTGTGTGTATGTATGTATGTATGTATTATCAATGTGTGTATATATGAATGTATGCATGTATGTATGTATGTATTTATTTATGTATGTATGTCTTAAAATGAATACGAGAGAAAAAGTCTCAGACGCCCAACCACCTATTTTAAATGCTGCTATTAGATTTAATATTTTAAATTATTACTCAAACTATAATATATTGTAGCTTGAAAAGGGTGAATATACATTTAAGTCATTTCCAACTCTCTGGCAAAAAGCATAGACTTCCTGTTGATATGCACCTTGTAAACTATATAAAGGACTTGAAGGGAATGATATTGTGCATAATATGACGTGAAAGCGGAGAATAACGTAAACACTTCTTCGCAGGACAAGAGTTTTGCGTATGCAGCTAGCACAGGTGCACTTTCTTTATATTGATGGAATCGCATTCTCATTGAGATCGATAAATAAATTTAACATATCAGTGCAGACTGGGATATAAACTAGCTGCTACACGTTTACGTTCCTCACAACTAACTGTCCACGGCAAGGAAACATACAATGGCGAAATGTAACATAAAATTAAAACAGCACTATTCTTAAAACATATGAAATTTAACAATTTGTGTAAAGATTGCAAAACGTTATTCGATATTGGTGGTAAAAATACAAAATGTTTTATTGAGATTCTTATTCCATAAATAAAGATTAAAATGAAGAATTTCATTTACATTTACTTTCTTATCTCGTGTTGATAACGGTTGAATTATTAAAGTGTTCGATGTGCAGTGCATATGGGTTGGTGGCATTATTAGCAGTAGAAGCAAGAGTACGAGTAGAAGATGGTTAATATTGTTAAAGTATTGACAAGTCAGGTTGTAGGGCTGTTGAAGGTGCCAACTAATGAGGTTTTATTTTTCACTTAATAATCAAAGTAAAGTATCAGAATTGTTTTTTTTTTCTTTTTCAAATCTATCTATTTGCATTGATTGCTTAATATGTACATGTCCATTTCCAATCTCTCTTCCAGATAGTTAATGTCAGAAAGATGCATTTGCCTAAACAATGTATTCAAAGGACGAAGATAGTGTATTCTCTGCTTTTTCTCACGGTAATTTACCTGTTTGTTTTGGCGGGTAAGGAAAGAGAACATGTAAGTTGCCCATTCATAAACATTCTTGCACCTGCTGAGGACAAATTGATAGAAAGGTTTGAACTATTCAACCCAACCAAAACACTGGTGTATCTATCGGAACCAGAATATTTTGCAGCAGTGGGTCCACTGAAGATTGAAACAATATTTCATCAGAAATGAATCGACTTTGGACAGATGACAGCCTGCGGAAATTTATAAATGATACGTTTCCGTATATGTTACCAATTTGGGATAATTATCCAACAGATATGCATCGCTCTAACGCCATGCGTTATATAGTTCTTTACGAGTATGGTGGATATATGCCGACTTAGATATCAAATTCTTTCGTCCATTAGACCCATTTGTGCCCAAGTATTCATGTTTTTCGGCACGAGAACCCTTTCTCCATCCCATGCGTTTTAGCTTTGCACATGACAAGGTGGGGACCGCGATGATAGGTTGCAGACGAAAGCATCCATTCATGAAACCATTGCAAATGACAGACAAGATTCTGAAGGTCCCCTATTTGTATATATTCTCTATATAAACTATAAACAGAAGCAGGACATCTGATAACAACATGGGTTGTACATGGCTCCAGCGGAATATTTTATGTCAGTTCCCATATATGACTTTCTTAATACTCTTCCGATTACTTGCCACACAAAGAAGCAAATGACCCATCCTCTGAAATGGATATGCAGCCCTTTTGAACAAGGATTGCTTAAAACGGATATCAGCCCTTTTTCGTTCACAACTCACGGGTGGGTGCTGATGCACGATCGAGAGTGGTTTGTTAGAAAAAACGAGACTAATATCCACATTATCGTTCTTCAAGCAATACTGTATGATGGAAGCAACTAAATACTCATACATTGTGTTGCAAGTTTGTATTTGTGTATAGTCGTTTTAAATACATGACTACTGTAATAAATTGGTATGGTCTTCAAATACAGACTCGTCATCATTAAACAATTTTTCACCAAGCTTTTGTCTCTGTGACCTGTATTTAACATCCAAATGAATTCGAGTCAAGTTTTAACCCGTCTCGCATTATTTGTTTTCTGAAAGGTCATTCTATTTCATGTAGATATGCCTTGGTATTTAGAATAGTTACTTTAGATATGTTACATTTTGCTACGTATGTGCATTCAGTAACTGTATGGTAACATTATAGCTTAATTGTGATATTTTTCATCGATCATGGTTCTACTCATTACTGAATATACAGGGTTTAATATTGTATACCCCACCATTGACGAGCATATTTAATACAAAGGATTCCGATTAGCTTGCCATAGGTTCTACAGTAAACCTAGCTATGTTGAAACAAACATTATACAGACAAAGAGATTTTAAGATTCTTTTGGTGGCATTTGCTTTGAATTTGACTGAAGGACCTTAAATAAACAATAGTGCAGCTGAGGGTGAATTTGCTTACAAAAATGTTTGGACATTTATGCATATCAACTGATTAAATACTATTGAAAAGGCAATTCTAGAATAATATCAAATACGTAAAGGTTCTTTTTATGAAATACGAGCTCACTGAAATCTTCGTACGAAGCATAACGAATCTATCGTTTCCATACTGAAATCGCGCTCGGCAGTGATCGGCAGATCTCGAACGAATAACACAGAACATTCCGCTGACCGAAATTTGCATAATTATATGCAAAATTCTGTACACTGATGCTGATGACGTAAAACACAACCACGCTACCAGAAGCATCAAAATGCCAACAGCAGTGAGTACTATCTTCTTTAGATCTCGTTCTTTTCTCCTTATCAGTTTATTTCTAGTTTTAGTTTTAAGAGGAAACGTTGAAATTTATTTAGAACTACTCTTATGGTTATATTTAAATAGTTTTTGTGGTACGAGAATGATTTAAATCGACGTGCTTTGTACAGTAATGCAAAAGTACTCGATTTAGCACTCCCACACATACCCTCCACCTCATTTTATAAACTAAAAGCATCTTACAAATTTAAAAAATGCTAACAACTTAGTAATTTTATTATTCAATTTATAAATATCTAACCAGATTCTCACTAGTGGACCCTAACACTCATCTTTTTGGCGTTTCAAACAAAGCGGAAACAAATTCGTGGTATGCTTCTCCAAGTTAATAGTTATACCTTACATAAATAAGTTTTATTGAAATTTGCGACTGGAGTATGGAATCCAGGACAGATCATAAAAAATACACACGCACAAACGTAGTGTCGTCACATTGTCACTCAAAGTTTGACCACCGTATTCAGTGTTTCCCTTTACCTTCATTAGCGCTTCCGAGACCCTTAACTTTTTAATGTGATCCCCTTTTTTGATACCAAAGTTCTTTTGTTATAACCCAGTTTTGACACCAAGGAGATTTTTAAATCTAAGACTTGTACCCTTAGGGGATAGACTAGTTTTATACTTGCACATGTTTGTAGGGTAGTATGCACCCTGAGTAAATATACACAGAGATTTAGCTTTGGTGCCCATCTAGGACTTTTGTAAGAAAAGAAGAAAAAAAGCATGACTTGATTCAGCACAAAAAAACATCCATCACATCACAAACTCTCATTATTAATTTCTGATTCTCAAATAACACTAGATTCCTATACGATTGATAAGTAAGTATGAATATATTGCTTGTATAATTAAGATATAATTTTACATATCAAAATTCATTAGAGACAATTGGACTAAGGTAGTAATTATAATATGTAATACAGAAGATACCCACCAAATGATAAACTCAATTGTAGAAATTTTGTTTTTACCTAGACTGAAATCACTTCACTTTCGAGTTCAAGTTTCGAGCGATCTTTAAGAAGGAGAGGAAGGATGAGGCATGGAGCAAGAACCAGAGGAGTAGTATATGGGGATACTATCGGGACAATGGAAAATCCAGTCAAAAAGTGCTTGGGACAAAATGGGGACAAGATTTATAGGGACAATGGGAAATCCAGTCCTAAACGGCTTGGGACACTATGGGGACAAAACATCTTGGGACAGTATAGGGACAAGAAAAATTGAACATGGTGGGACTGTATAGGAACAAGGAAAATTGAACATGGTGGGACTGTATAGGTACAAGAGAAATGGAACATGGGAAATATGATTTGTATGGGTATGTCTAGTGACAAGGGGAAAAATGGTGGCAAAGAAAGCTAATATCTTTTCGAGACCTATGAGTGGCCCTGAAAAGGACCGTTATGTGTAATGTTAACGGTATTTTGTTAACATAGAGAACATCTCACAGATCTTCTTCTCTTCCTTAAACTTCTCCTCACCTCTGAACCGTATAGTAAGACTCTCTTCAAACAGCCTTGCCTCTCTACATAGATCCTTCTTTTCCAAAGGGTTGTATCCGTCATTCGTATAATTGTCCATGATGATCTAACATACATGGGTATGTCAGTCCGAAACAGCATGGATGAAACAAGGGTAGAAGATTCTACGTTAATCCACATCTTGTGATGAGAAACAGGTGAAGCGAATGCCGTGTACTGCGGTTATTTATAGGGGAAGAGCGGATCGAAACGGATTGAGTGTATCCACCAATCCAAACGTGCGTTACAAAAGTCAGTCACAGTCATCCAATCGGAAGAGAGCGGTCTGTGACGTCACCTTACCTATATTTGTGTTCAGTCAATCGATGCGACAAAGTTGTTCAATGATGTCGGACACTAAGAAGACGATAAATTGGAGTGAGTCAGGAGTAGAGACAGCAAGTCATGGACCAGCAGTGACTACTAAAGTCATGACAAATCTACATCCAGAAGAAGTTGATTTTAACTAGGATATTGTGGATTTTTTAACATCACAAGAATTTATTCCGGAACTTTCGTTGCCTTCTGCTTCTTCTTATGTACACGTCGATGATTTTAAGCAAAGACAAAAAGAAGAATTGGAGCGATTTTTACACCAACAGAAAGTAGAAGAACGAGCTTTTTTATTCAACAGCAGGAAGAAGAAGCAAGAAGGAAACACCAGGAAGAACAGTATCAGCAACCGAGAAGAAAGAAGACCAAGGACAGAAAGAGAATAGTGAAAATCAAACGGTCACGACGGTACTTTTAGATATTTTAGCAGAGTTAAGGAATCTGAAACAAATGTATCAGACTTCTTTATCACGACCGAAGAGAAAAAGACCTCGAGCTAAACAACCCAATCTCTCTGTGACTACGTCTACCATACCACCGTTAGTGATTTCTACCAAATCATTGACAGGAACCACCTGTCCCGAAGTAGGCCTTGGCCGTGGCAAAGGCTTAAGACAGCTCAAGATGGTTACGTCCCGTTTCTGAGATTGTTTTGTTTTAAACACACAAAACACCAACGTTCCTTTTCAGGGCCACTCCAATTATTTCGAAAAGAAATACTATTGCAATTGCTTAATTCAATGAAAACTCAAAAGTCCTTTTTTATTTTTTTTTAAAGCCATGACGTACGTGTGAGTGAATGAATGTGTGAATGTAGGTTCTTATTCTATAAAATCAAAACCAAGAGACACTTACGTTTTTTCTCTCTGGTATATTCTGGTACAAAAGTTACAATTCAATATCACAATATAACATTACCCAATACCACTTTAAAAAGTTCATAGGTTTCTTCTTTTTCACTCTTTCTGTTTTTTCATTTTCTTTACTGTCACAGGTTTTTCTTTTTCTTCTTCCTCTTCACTTTCGTTTCGTCTTCTTTTCTTGTCTTTGTGAACGTGTCGGCGTTCTTCCTTGGGGGAGGGTACCTCTTCCTCCTCCTCCTCCTGTTCAGAATTCCTCTTCCCCTCTTCCTCCTGCTCCTGCTTTTTCTTAGTCAGTTTGGAGACCAATGTCCTTTCTCTTTACAATAATAACAGGTATCTTGACTTTTGTCTCTATTGGTACCTTTTTTGTTTTTGTCACGATCTAGACATTCTGTAGCCCAATGTCCTTTCTTCTTACAG
The DNA here is from genome assembly GCA_030141615.1 of Unio pictorum. NCBI lineage: Eukaryota > Metazoa > Mollusca > Bivalvia > Unionida > Unionidae > Unio > Unio pictorum. The sequence goes on along the minus strand of JARLTB010000161.1, from coordinate 626,533 downwards.
ATATAGCAAGTATCTTGACTTTTATCTCGAAAGGAGGGAGAGTAGTCCGTAGGCTTGTCTGAAGAAAACTTTCGTATGACCCCACGTAAAGCTCTGATGAGATGTTCAACTTGTGTAGGTTCTTCCATCGTTCTGGTCAATGTGAGAGAGAAATGAATACTGAAAGGTTAGACACTAACCCTTTTTATATGCACGGATCGGACATGAATATATAGGGGTTATGGTATTTAAAAGGTAGTCATTTGACTTTTTACAGACAAGATGAAAAGACCGCATCATGTTGTGGAGAAAGGAGAAAACAATAAGAGACAGAAACGTAATGTATCGCCTAGCACAGTAGCTGAAGTCTTGGCTCAAATTCATGCCAGTGATTTTGAAGATGACATGAGTGAGCCCGAATCCACACCTAAGCAATCGACATCCAAACAAAGTGCACCACTCTTAGTAAACTCTGAAAATTACTATCACATTCGAGAGACGGAAAAAAGTTCCTCTCGAAAATTTAGAACAACAGCTTACACGTATGCCGTAAAGTTTAAAGATTTCAAGTCCAATGTACCTTTGGAGAATACAGAAGGGTTCATTACCGAGGTGTGGGATTCTGTGTTAGCTGCACTGAAACAGCAATGTCAAGCCCAATAAGACGATCGCTTGAGACTTTCTATTCATCACGATAACTTAAAGTCTCCCGTTTAGATCGAGTTTACTAACCCATCACAATTAACACCTTCCAAAGTCATTGACAAAATTCAACATCTGCAACAATCCAACGACAAGTTTCACATCACCGACGGAAAAGCCACACTGTTCATGACCCACGTGTCTCTTCCCCAGGGGACAGGACGCAAAAAAGTGTTATTGGTGGACAGTCTTCGCAGAATGAAGCGAAGCCTCGTCCGAATTAATAATTCTCAAGACCAGATGTGTTTAGCCCGTGCCATCGTCGTGGGACAAACGTATGCCAACAAGAACGAGACGATAGAATGGAAAAGAGCCTGGACAACTATTAGAAAATCGGGTCGAGCCAAACAAAGAAGTGAAGCAGAACTCCTGTTATAGCAAGCAGGGATATCCAAAGACGCCCCTTGCGGTATTCCAGAAATGCAAAAATTGCAAGATATCTTGGCTCCACGTTACGCTTTGAAAGTACACCCTCAAGAAGTGCGTGGTCCTCTTTTGTTTCGAGGTCACGATTTCAAAGACGGAAAATACATTCACGTCTATCATCACGATGATCATTATGATACCATTACCAGTATCACTGCATTCCTGGGATACGGTTACTACTGTGAAAAATGTGACTATGGTTATAATAATCGAGAACAACACAAGCATTGTGGATCAAAATGTGAGGGATGTTTGGCCTCTCAACCTTGTATGGACAAAGGCCAAGTACGAGTGCATTGCCCTATTTGTCAGCGCATTTTTGTCAGTCTTACCTGTTACCAACAACATTTGAATGTGCAAGGTTCACAGCAGAAAAGTACTTGTCAGCTTTTGAGATTGTGCCCTACTTGTGCACAAGGCATACGTACCAATAGTGCCAAGTTTCACGTTTGTCGAGGGAAGTAACGATGTCACATTTGTCACCAAATCGTGGACTTGGTGCACGAATGCTTCATTCAAAAATATCAACCCCAACCAGAAGATACCCAGAAAAAAGGACATTTTATCTTTTTTGATTTCGAATGCATGCAAGAGACCGGTATTCACATTCCCCATTTTAGCGTGGCTCATCGAGCGTGCGAGCAGTGTATCCAAGAACCCATATTTAGTCATTGCCCTCACTGCAGCAAGATTCCTGGAGGACGTGAAAAAATATTTCGAGGGTCAAACACCTTGGTCAATTTTGCCCAATGGATCTTAAACCCCATCGACGAGACGTGGAGTCCAGAAGACATCGAACGTTACGGAGATTGTCATCGCCATGCCACGGTCATCGCTCACAATTTCTCGGGATACGATGGGCAATTTCTGCTCAGATACTATACGGAACAAAGTACCGAACGGCCTCAAGTGACTTTGAACGGAGCCAAAATCATTTACATGCAAGTAGGACAAGTGCAGTTTAAAGATTCGATGAGTTACTTGGCCATGCCATTGAGTCGCATGCCTAAAACGTTTGGAATGACAGAAATGGCCAAAGGTTATTTTCCACACTTTTTCAATACCGAAGCCAATCAACATGCCCTTCTAACCCATTTGCCTGATTCTGACGACTACTACCCCGACAACATGCGCACCGAACAACGAGAAGCTTTCCATGCTTGGTGCCAGACTCACACCTCGGACCCCTTTGACTTTCAAGAAGAAATGTTAAAGTACTGTCGATCTGACGTGGACATTTTACGGAAAATTTCGAGAATTGTTCATGGAGTACGGAGGGATCGATCCTTTGAAGGAAGCTTGTACCATTGCCAAAGCATGTTCCTTAGTGTACCGAAAACGCTTTATGCCTGAAAATATTCTAGCTGTCATCAGTCCTCAAACGACAAATTTTGTCAAACGTCAATACTCGGTCAAAGCCCTACGCTGGCTCCCTTACTTGTGCGACAAGGAAGACAAATGGATCCAACACGCTCGCAACGGAGGAGGCGAAAAGACCATGATGATATGACTTAGAAAACCCTCAGATCGTGTACGAGTTTAACGGATGTTTATATCACGGATGTCCCATGTGCTACCCTCAGCGTGACACCAAAAATCAGTTTTTACAAAGGACTATGGAAGACTTGTACCAGATCACGTGTCAGCGACGTTTGAAGTTAGAACAGCAAGGATACCAGGTAGTGGAAATGTGGGAACACGAGTACGATCAGCGTTTGAAAACCGATCCCGAGTTTAAACGCATCGTAGAACGTTACAAGTTGGTGGACCCCTTGAATCCATGGGATAGTTTGTACGGAGGACGAACGAATGGCACTTGTTTGCTGTACCAAGCGGACGAAGAGAAAGGAGAAGAAATCAAATACTTGGACGTGTGTTCGCTGTATCTTTACGTCTGCAAATATTGTTACTTTCCCGTAGGGCACCCAGAATTAATGACAGAACACATTGACTTGGACCACATACGTCAGTACGAAGGATTGATCAAGTGCAAAGTCTTGCCTCCCACAGACTTGTACCATCCCGTTTTACCTCACCATTGCCAAGGAAACTGATGTTTCCTTTGTGTCGCACATGTGCCGAAATGTGCAACCAAGACCAACCTTGTCAGCAAAGCCAGGAAGAACGCGCCTTGACAGGAACGTGGGTGAGCGTGAAATTGTTTAAAGCTCTGGACCTGGGATACCGACTGTTAGAAGTGTACGAAATTTACCACTTTTCCAAGACACAACAATACCGCAAGGGCGACGAGACACGGAAAGGTATTTTTGCAGACTACGTGGATGCCTTTTTAAAACTAAAACAAGAAGCTAGTGGCTATCCTTCCCGGTGTCACACTCCCGAAGACCAAAAGATATTCAAAGAAAAATATCGGGAGCAGGAAGGCATCACTTTAGACCACATCGAGAAAAACGAAGGAAGGCGATTGTTTGCAAAAGTGATGCTCAATTGCTTGTGGGGTAAAATGGCACAACGACCGTCTTTACCCAAGACAGAGTATTTGTCCGACCCTTCCCGCTTCTTCCAGATGATTCACGACCAAACCAAAGTCATGAAACACGTCTATGTCATTCGTGAGGACTTGATCTTAGTCAATTACGAAGAAGAACTAGACTTTGTAGAAGCCGACAAATTTGGGAATGTCATCATTGCGGCTTCCGTGACAGCCCACGCTCGCTTAAAATTGTACGAAGTGTTAGAACTGTTAGGAGATCGTGTGTTGTATTTTGACACGGACAGTTGCATCTACATTCACCGTCCGAACCAGTGTAACCCTACCATCGAAGGAGACCGTTTAGGAGCCTGGACCGATGAACATCCCGACGACAAGATTCTATGTTTTGCAAGTGGCGGTCCTAAACATTACGGCTACGAATACCGAGACCCCCAAGGAGAAATGCACACCGAATGTAAAGTGAAAGGATTGACTCAATTATCGCACCAGTCGAGTGGTGAACTTTGACGTACTACAAGAAGCCTTACAGTCGAGACTAGATGAAACGTTTAAAGTGACTACCCACGAACCACACAAGATTGTTCGTTTACCCACACACCAAATCGTTAGCCGAACTTTGGAAAAAGTCTATCAAATCGTGTACCAAAAAAGAGTACGACTTCCCAATCACTTTATCCTACCGTACGGTCACGTCGAAATTGGGCAGCATATAAAAAGGGACATTGTCCAAGACCAATAGTTCATTTGTCACTACATCGACCAAGCGAAAAGAAGATGAATCCATTTAAACAGACATCATTCAAATTTGGGAATTCTCAAGTGGAGTGCGATGCTAAAACTTGCGATTGTAGTGATGCCAGGCGCTGTGACCTTAGTGATTCAGCAGGATATCGTGGGAACGTTGCTACGACTACTACCCCTATATCTACCCTGGAAAGTGATGCTGTACGTGTCAAACCTGAGGGATGCGAAAGCGGTGCCACACGTTATCGTGGACTCCTAGGAAATTCACCGTACCTGCATCGAACGGAAGTCAAGAGAGTCGAATATTCGTTCCTGACGAGTTTGCCTGAATACTGTCACTTTAAAAGTCGATTCCAAACCTTCAAAGATAAATGGCCAAAATATCTGCCTGGACCAACTCCTGAAGAATTAGCCAGAGCCGGATTTTTCTACTTGGGCGAAGGGGATAAAGTCAAGTGTTTCAGTTGTGGAGTATCCAATTACGAGTGGGAACAGAAAGATTCCGCTTACCTGGAACATGCTCGATGGTCTCTGAATTGTCAATACCTACCTTTAGTGGGACCTAGTGATTGGAAGTGACACTACTGCTCCATGTCGTGTAACAAACCTAGACCAGTATATAAGCCCTCTCTAAAACATAATATTCAAGGATTACGACACGAATTGCAAAAGAAGATCTACAAGGATGTTTGGTAGGGTCTTGCTAAGGAAAAATCTCAATGGGTGACTGTAGAACTTTTGTGTCGTGAAATTCACAAGAGGAAAGTGACAAAAATTACCCAACGTGTTAGATTTATCTGGATCAAGGGTATTTTTTTTGGTCTGTTTCCAATTTAGTACGTTTACATCTGAAGATGTTTTGATCCTTCTTAACCGTTACCCTGAATGGCAGTGGGACGAAATTACACGTTATATTAATCACTTTCGCTTTTGGAGCAGATTTGATTCTGTGTAGAATATACACTGATGGTTTTCGACAAAAAAAAGAAGTATAAAAGAGAACGACCATGCCACAACCTTTATCATTGGTGATCAAACAGATTCTGTGGAAGGATATCAATTGAGAAGATTCACACGGTGAAAGATTACGAACACATATTGCAAGAACTGTGCCCTATGAATGGGGGTCGACGTGTAGTGTGTGTTTTAGTGACTTGCTTTCTGGGATTTCGTTTACCTGTGGATTCCTTGTGGACACTTTACGAACACTACCTACCAAAAAAGACAGTATGTTGACTCCTTTAAATATCCACGAGAGACTCATTCTGTTAAAAGCCTTACGCTTTCATCTGGATACGTCTCGACCTCTACAGGAAAAAAAGATTCGTCAACTTTTACGTACGGAAGCGGTGTACGAAGATGTGTGTGTAGCTTGTGATTTACACCCTCATTAGACAGATGTACGTAACTGGAAAAGTTGGGATTTTGAGGCTTGGACAAACGAAGCATCCCATTATGCCCATGCGTTGTGTTCCTAAAATACATCGTCGAGTGAAAAAAGTCACTTTTAAACCTGTGTTAGTGACAGTACCAGAAGAAGAAGAGAAAGAATCTGTCACCTAGGACAATCCCTCTGTTCAAGACAGAACTGTCATGGACATTCCCCCACAAAGACCCTTTCGAGAAGACACGTATGTGACTGTACCCCATGTAGCGGAGACTATAAGAACATTGCACACTACCTCTAGGACACCTTCGTTACCCAAACAATGTTGTACAGAGACTTGTTTATATGCCACTTTGATCGTTTCCCTGTGTATTTTATCCCTGTATTTATCCATTTGGCTTTTATGTATTTTTGTCTTTCGTGTTGCATTGAGATAAATGTGTCTTGAAAAAAGTATAAAAACCTCTTGTCTTGTCTGTTTTTGTGTCAATAGTGTCATACCCTACAGGACTATTTCTAACTCTGCTATTTCTACTACTCCTTCCTCCTCGACATTCAAAGTCATTGACGAACACTTAGATCATGCTAGTTGGAAAGCCTTGTATCTTCGTCATCCTTTTAACATGTTAATTGCTGGACCAAGCGGTTCAGGCAAAACCGAATTTGTCAAACATTTGATCGAACATAAACATCATTTGATCGATCGTCCACCTCAATGCATCGTGTTGTGTTACAAAGAGTGGCAATCGGCATATAGCCTTTTACAAGAAAGTCAAGGTGATTCCATTGTGTTTGTAGAAGGTATTCCTAGAGAAGACGAGGGGATCGTGTCTGACCCTAGTCAAACTCATTGGGTCATTTTTGACGACATGTTAGGAGAAGACGAAGAAGAAATTAAACTGTGGTTTACGCGTAAAGGGCATCATCGTAATGCCAGTGTCATTTGCATTACACAAAATTTATTTCAACAAGGTAAAGCCCATCGTACCATTAGTCTCAATGCTCATTACGTGGTCTTGTTTAAAAGTCCTCGAGATAAATCACAAGTGCAAGTCTTAGCCAAACAGTTAGGAACACCTTGGCTGACTCAAGCGTACGATAATGCCACTCAAACGCCACACGCCTATTTACTCGTGGATTTAAAACCCACCACCCCTGATTATTTGCGATTTCGTACCGATTTGTTTCACGACTGGTGCCAAGACGGAGGGCCTGTCGTGTACACGTCCTCGTTGTCAAAACACTATGAACAACTAAAAAAAATCTATAAAAACCTTGGTCACTTTGACCTTGTCTCATACATCGTCAACATGACGTCCCTTCAGTCTCATCTTCCCATCAAATTGATTCGTGCCTTGTACGGTATCAGTCGCGAAAAAATCCACAAATACGTGCTCACGTCTTAGAAGCCAGTCTCAAAGAAGTCTTACGATGGTTTACGGTGACAGCACGTCAAATACTGCAAGGCATCATTCACATTCCACATCAAACCAAACGCTTTTTTGACAGAAACAAAGTAGCCTTGCCGCAACTGGCCGATCCTCGCATCGACACTCAAATCAAAAAGCAAATCATATTGAAACCTGGAGGTAGTGGTTCTCTAGGAGGTGTCATCATTCGTTCCCTTTTAAAATGGGATCCCAATGCTTCCAAAGTTCACCCCCCCCAAAAAAAAGCCAAACAAGCCCCTAAGAAAAAGAACAATGGTGCCAAGACCAAAACACAGAAAAAGAAAAGTCCACAGAAAAAAGCGGTCACCCGCAAAAGAGGCACTTCGGCCAGGATGCAACCTTATCTTCGTCAATCACGACCTGTAAGAGAATATCTACAAGGACGTTTGGCAGGGACCGTGTTTCCAGTAGCCTCAGGGGCTTCCACTTCTCCGTTGCGGGTGATGCCAGCCAAATCCAATTTGACACACGATTTTCCTAATTTAATGAAACATTGGAAATCTGCGTCTCCCAAAACGTCTCCTCCACCGGTGACACCTTCGTCCACATTAGCGGCAGTAGCTGCTGTTCACAAAGTACCTGCCCCCAAAGTCAAAGTCCAAGAAAGATCTGGTATGTTAGAGAGTTTACTAGATTTGTCCAAACAAGAACTGTCCCGAGTGAGTCCGTTGCGAACCCCTTCAAGACGTGTGTTACCTGCCATGAAGTTGATACGACGCAAAGATAATCAGTGGCGTCGCATTCCAGTATAAAAATGACTTGAGGACAACAACGGGAATCATTATTTTCTGTACCACTGCTGAACACTCAATGATGCCTCCTCAAAAACGTACACACCACAACCCTCGACGTTCTGCTGTCCAAAAAGGAAAAGGAAAAGGAAAAGACAATTTCGTCATCCTACAAAACGCTTAGCCAAACAACGACATCCTCCCCTCAAAAGACACAGTCATCCAAAGAAAAAGAGAAGTCACCAAAGGGGAGGATCTTTAATAAGAAAACTAGTCAATTCAGCTAAGAACACCCACTACCACTTTCATTCCGAGTAAGATTGCCGCTTCCTTGTTAACCCCTTCCCCCACTCCCCAACGAGAAGAACTCAAAACTTGGGTTAAAAAGATGATGGCTACTCCTCCTTCGACAGATGTGAAAAAGAAAGAAAGGAAACCAGAAGTGAGTAAAGAAAAGAAGACCAAAGCTATCCCATTACCACCACCACCACCAGTACCCTCGACGTCAACTCCTGTGGCACATCGGACACGTAACACCGTTTCCAAACAACATTAACAATATTGGGAGTCTTGCGTACAACGTTAGTCATTCTCCTGACAGTCACCCTTCCAATCACAATCCTCTTTTAGACACTCCTTTAACCTCGAGTGACTCCTCGGACAGAAGAACATTGGAATTATGAACAACACTATTGACCAATTTTATTTAACGTTACCCAGTGACAGTTCCATGGAGGTGTTTCCTAAGAACACGCTGTGATGTTACACGGCTAAATTACCTCAAGCCATGCATTTGGATCAAGATGATCATTGGGAAGTAGCTTTAGTGGAAATAATACACCCGACACAAATCAAAAACATCGTCGAAAGTCAAAACACTTTTACAAAGTAGAAGTGATAGACAAGCAATTGCAAGATGTCTTAGACACACGAGGCAACCCTGGCATACCGAACCCCAAAACTAAACTGTCCACCTATGTGTTCACCATTCCTGCGGGTTATTATTTTAGTGGTCAACATTTAGTGACTACACTGGCTAACAGGTTCAATGCTGTGTTTGGCAAAGCCATGGAGATCACCAAAAAAGTGTTACCATTGAGTACCATCAAGTGTTTCGTCGCCTCATGATGAAATTTCCAGAGGAAAATATAATGGCCATTACCTTTTGTCATGAATTGTATGAAATTTTAGGTGGAGACACAAAGATGATCAAGAAAAAAATACCAGCCATAACCACTAACTTGAATTTTGCAAAATATGTTCGATTCCCTGTAGAAATGAACCAAGGTCTCATCTTGATGTTTGTGTACTCCGATGTGGTGGAGTACAACGTGGTAGGACACACCTCTGTACCGTTACTGCGTGTCATTCCTTTCAAAGTAGATTCTACCGTTGCCGCTGACGAGGAAGGTGGAATACCTATCACTTTCACCGTGAATTTGTACATCCTCATTATTTGCCAGTCAGTAAGTCGTATTTCGACAGTGTCAACATTACTATAAAAGGAGAACTAGGACAAAATATTACATTTACCAAAGGGAAAGTCCATTTTCAAAAACGATTCTCGAACAACTGAAAAAGTGATGTATCCTGTGTACCAATGAGTCACTCGACAACGAGGACATGGTTTAGGAGATATGTTTAAATCAGCCTTTCGTTCCGTGGTCCCTGTTTTGAAACCGATGGTGACACGAGTATTGCACGCCTTAAAAGATGCCGCATTGACTCACGGCAAATATTTTCTTCAAAATGTTCTCATTGACAAACAAAACCCCAAAGAAGCTTTTTTGAGAGCAGCCAAAAATGTCTTGCTTCAAACATGTAAAGAGATTTTGGGTCGACGAGAAAGTCCTATAAATGCCCTGAACGGTACCGAGTCTGACATTCCTGCTTCCCTGACGACACAGCAAGGACAAGGTAGAAAGCGACGACGAAGACACCCTTTCAAAAGTTTCCGTACTTCTAAAGTTAGAAAGACGAAGAAAAAAAGAACCACTCGAGACTTAGACATTTTTGATTATTAAAAGTAAAAAAACATAGAGACTGAGAGAAGAAAATGCACCAAGAATCTTGTGCCTGTTCCAAGTCGGAACTAGATCTCTTTGCCATGCCACCCACGATGATGACCATGCAAGAAGTCCAATGGGTTGAATTTCATCCCGTCTTCTCTTTGACGGATTCAGCTTCCATCGAGTTTGAAATCAAAGGACAACCCGAAGATTACATCGATCTCAACAGTGACCAAAACGGACGGCTCCAACCCAGCAGCCGATACCCTAGCAGCTCCTGTCAACAATTTTATGCATTCCTTGTTCAGCGATGTGGATATGTACATGAATAACAAACTGGTCAGCAGTAGCATGGATACTTACCCTTACCGAGCGTACCTCGAAAATCTCTTGACGTACGGAAAAGAAGCCAAGAACACTCATTTAGATGCTTGCGTGGTATGGAAACCTGACACCACAGATAAGTTTAACGACACAGCCTTGACCGCAGATGACGATTCTCACAATGTGGGTTTTAACAAGCGTCGACAGAAAATTCTGCAAGGACGTAGTTTAGAACTGTTCGATCGTTTGCATTTGGACATGTGGTTTCAAGAGAAGTATTTGCTGAACGGAGTGGATATTCGCTTGAGACTGAATTGTAGCAGTGCTGCTTTCCATTTGATGGCTACTGAAACTGTTGCTGCTCCTACTGCCCACCACTGTAAAACCATGATCCAAGAAGCCAGGTTATACGTGTGTCGTGTGGAAGTGTTACCTAAAGTGGGAAATGATATCAGTCACACTTTGAGCAGAACGACAGCCAAGTATCCGATACGACGCGTGGAAGTCAAAACTTTCACCATTGCCACTGGACTCCGATCTAAGATCGAAAATCATCTGTTCCAAGGACAGTTACCCAAACGTTTATTCATTGGTATCGTCAACAATGAAGCCCTCAACGGTACCTACACCCAAAATTCTTTCCAGTTTCATCACTACAATGTATCCAAAATCGAAGTCAGTCGCGATGGCAAAACTTTGTATACCCGACCATTCGAACCCAACTTTACCCAGAAGAATTACTTGAGGTCGTACTTGTCGCTGTACGAAGCCACAGGATAGTTAGGAACCAACACCAGTCACGGTATTTCCTACGACGATTATGCAGGAGGTTACGCTTTGTGGGCTTTTGATTTCACTCCAGACCAAGGCAGCGACGAGGGACATTTCCACCCTATAAAATCAGGGCAGATACGTGTGGAACTTCAGTTTACAACAGGTCTTCCCCATACTGTGAATGTCATTCTGTATGCTGAATTCGATAATACCATAGAAATCAACAGTTTGAGAGACGTCATTCTAGACTATTAGACACTAGGGAAAACTCTTGTCTCTCTTTGAATAGTGGTGAATCCATGGAAATGGAATGGGAGGTTACAGAGAAAGCAGACAACCAAGACCAAAAAGAAGAAGTAGTGATCATGCAGTCCAGATGGCCAGAACAGGAACAACAGTTAGTCACCTGTTTTGCCAAACACTTGGAAGATAAAATGAGGGACATGATTTAAAAAGATTGTTATGGATGTCAAATCGATCATCCCAGTCAAATTCAACACGAAAAATGTATGATGATGAGTCAAGAAGAAAAATTGGACGATTATCTGAACGAAGCTTGGAGTCTCATCTCAGAAGAAGCCGTGTTACATCAGTGATATAAAGGCTTACGTGATCATTCCTCTCCTCCATTGTTTGCTCGAGAAATTGATCGCATCGAAGCTCTCTTGGCATAGAGTAAGGAGACAAAGCAAACCAACAGTTACTTGACAGACCTTTTCAAGCAAAAAGTCTGGATCGAATTGATGACTTATCATCATCTGTGAAGAAAGGAAAAACAAACAAGGCTACACAACAAAAAATGGATACCTGGGAACTTTATTATCTTTTGAACCGTAGTTCGTACACTGCTTCTTGGAATCCTGTCGTGTGTGCTAAAGATGAACTACCTCATCGTAAACCTCAAGAGAATCAAGCTTATGTCATCAACACAGATGACAGTCATCTTCCAGGAACTCACTGGGTAGCTGTATACTTTCCTCAAGAGGGTTGTGTGGAGTATTTTGATTCGTATGGATTACCCCCTTTCGAAGATGATATCATTGACTTTATGAGAAGAAATGCCCAAACGACACGATTCAATAATGTGAAATTGCAAGGCACAGATTCTATGGTGTGTGGACAATATTGTGTCTATTCATCGCAGTCTTGGATATTCTTTAGAACATTTAGTGACTTATTTTGATCGTCATTCGTCTCGAAACGATGACAAAGTAGATCGATGGTTTTGTGACCATTATGGCTATCTGTTGTCTTTAGCTAGGAAACGTAGTGTACATCAATGGCCCAATGACTTCCTACAGTGGAAATCTCAATTTACTTCGCAACGTTGTCAACCATGTCAAAGATAATGTATAAATGTTATGGAAGAAGAAAATGTTTGTTTTTTTAAAAAAACGTTTAATATTTGATAAAAATTGTGTTTTGTGAGTTGTTTTGTTATTTGAATAAAAATGTTGTGTGTTGAAACCAATGCGTCTGTCGTTTGTTTAACATTTTTATTCATATAGATGCTCTCTGACTTTTCTTTCTATCCCTCACATCAAACTATCCCAACGTTTCCAAACCCTAAAACGTCCGCGCTTGAACCATATAAAGCAGGGGTAGTCTCCAGTCTGGCCATCCATTGTTTGACTCATCCTCCTACGAAGATGTGCTCAAGACTAGCTAAGCTGAACGAAGCTTACGTCACTCTGCATCGTATCAGACACAATCTGATGCTAAAGCCTGAAGAGATAGAGAATGTTAGAATGCTACAAGTAACGGAAGACCTCATAGAAGAACTCTTCAGAGAGGAAATTCAAAAAGACAAAGAAGAATGGACTGAGAAGTATAGACTTCAGAAGCAGCAGAGAGAACAGAGAGAACAGCAGCAACAGCAACAACAGCAGCAGGAACCAGACAGAAGTTTTGTCGACTGCCGTGTGGACACGAAAGAGTTCTCTTTCTCTTTCCGAAGAAGCAAGCCCTATCCTGTTGCCAGACGAAGACGCAATCTTAGACGATAAAAGATTGTCATCCTTCCTCGTACACACACAAAAAAACAGCCCTTTCAGGGCTACCCAATATTCTCGAAAAGAATTAATCTTTCAATTTGCTTATGGTATGTGAGGAAGTTAAAAAAAATAGAAGTGAGTCTATAATCACTGTCTCTTTTTACTTTTGTTTGAAGTGCGTCTATAAGCACATCGTATTTTTCAAAATAACTTGTTAAATTTATAATTTATATGAGTAAAGTAAAAAATGAGTAAGTGTTTTCTGATGATAGGAAAAATGTAAGTTTTTGGATCGTAGGGGGGTGTTTTCCATCACGTAAGCGTGTTTTGGTGATGATAGGAATAATGTAAGTTTTTGGATCGTAGGGGGGTGTTTTCCATCACGTCCGAGTACATCACCAGGAGAGGATAACCTAGGCTATGAAATATACAAACAATTACCACCCAATATGCAGAGCATTACCTTAGACTTAATAAATCTGATATGGAGAACAGGTCGCATCCCCACACTATGGAAGCGAGCCATAATCATAGCCATCCCAAAACCAGGCAAAGACCCTACTAATGTAACCTCCTACAGACCTATTTCACTAACAAATACAATCTGTAAGGTAATGGAAACAATGGTCAACAATAGATTAAAACACCACCTAGAACAAAATCAACTACTGGCTGAAACTCAAAGTGGATTTAGGAATAAACGATCTACACTTGATCAATTAATCCGTCTGGAAGCCAACATCAAATTAGCATTTAATGCCAAAAGGAAAAGAGATAGACACCTAATAGCAATATTTCTAGACCTAGAGAAAGCCTTCGACCTAGTCTGGACCAATGGCCTCATATCTCAACTCAACCAATTTGGCATAACAGGAAGAATGCACCGCTGGATAGCAAACTTCCTTACGGGAAGAACCTTTAAAACTAGAGTAAGAGAGGCCTTGTCCCAAACATATACACTAGATAATGGAACCCCCCAAGGAAGTGTGATTAGCCCAACCGTATTCAATCTAATGGTCAACAATCTAACCAACTATCTCAAAAATTGCCCAGTTGATCTGTCACAATTTGCCGATGACAGTAGTATCTGGAAAGCAGGAAACCCGAATAGACAAAAGAACATCACTCAAATTCAGAAAGGACTAGACATCATCGGCACATGGGCCAACAACTGGGGTTTCAAAATATCCCAAATAAAAACAGTTGCCATGCTCTTCTCCCCAACTAATAAACAACCTAAATACCCTAAACTATATATGCAGAATCAGCCCATCCAATTCCAAAAAGAGACCCACTTCCTGGGAATGCTACTAAATGAAACAATCAAATGGAAACCACACATACAACAAACTATTCAAAAATGTCAAAAAGATCTAAACATACTTAAAAACATCAAAGGTACTACATGGGGAGCTGATCAGCAAACTATGCTAATGATCTACAAATCTTTAATTCGAGCTAAAATAGACTATGGCTGCCAGATCTATTCCTCATCCAACAAGGAAACACTTAGACAACTAGATAGCATCCAATATAGAGCACTTAGACTCTGCACCGGTGCATTACCGAACAGCTCCCTGGAAGAACTACAAATCCTCGCATGTGAACCACCATTACAACTGAGAAGAGAAGAACACATACTTAGATACGCCTGTAGAATCTCAATACATATGGAGATTAATCCCACTAGAAACATAATAAGTAAATGTCAAACCACCTTTAGCTCAAGACTGGTACCACATCCTCCAGCAGCTATCAAAATACACACACTCTGCAAAGAACTCAATCAAATAGAACTCCAAGCAGAACAGCTACTTATCAAGGACCCCACACCTTGGAGAAATAACCAACCTAACATCAACCTAACAGCACTCCAACTGGTACATAAGCGCGACAACCCCAATATCACATTAACACAAGTACAAAGCCTCGTCAACAACAACTATGATGGATATGTACAAATCTATACTGACGGCTCAAAATCTAAAGAACTACATAGAACGGCTGCAGCGGTAGTGATCCCAGAACATCAGATCACATTTACAACAAGACTACCGGATGAATGTTCCATATATACCGCGGAATTCTGGGCCATCAACCGAGCCCTAAAATTGATAGTAACACAAAATCAAAAACAGTACGTAATCATAACAGACTCACTTAGTGTACTTGAAAGTATAGAGACAGGTAATTCCAAAAGTAGACAAAATCTTCAAAAGGATACTATGCTGACCATCAGGGAAGCAGATAAATCACACCAAACCATACACTTCTTGTGGGTACCATCTCACATCAATTTGCCTGGAAATGAAAAAGCAGACAAAGCAGCAAAAAGCAGTCTGATGAAAGACCAAATTGAACCCGTAAAGTACAACACTCAGGAACTATATAGTCAAGTCAGGGACAGAATTAATAATAAATGGCAACAACAATGGGAAAAGTCCACAAAGGGTAGACATCTATACCAACTACAAAAAGAGGTCACTAGAACTCAACGTTTACCAAAAAGCCTGGCAGCCATTGATATTAAAATAATCAACAGAATCAGAACAGGTAAAACACTACTAAATGGCAGCTTTATGAAACATATAAGTACAGGACCCACGCCGGATAAATGTCCACACTGTCCAGAAACTGAAACATTGGAACATGTATTCAACATATGTCACAAATACCATCGACAACGTACCGTCTTCCAACTACAACAAAGAAAACTTGACTCAGTTACATCATTCCCCAAATTCTAGATAAAAGGTATAACAAAAACGTAAATGCTACCTATATAAATATACTTAATTACCTAAAATCAATAGACATAAAACACAAAATATAAATATCAAAACCATCAAATAAGTAAATAAACATAAACATAGCCATAGAGTTAATATTTATCAATCAAGGGGCCAGAGCAGATAATAACATCGCTAGCTCAAAAGCAGACCCACGTAACAATGCCTTAAATAAACAGACCAAAAAAAATGCTATAACTACCAAATAAATAAATAATTAACGAGGCCATATCGGTTAAAGGGGCCAGAGCGGATAGTAATACCGCTAGCTTAAAAAAGCAGAACAACTTAACATTACCCTAAAATAAATATATAAAATAAAACAGAAAAGGGGAAAGGAAGGGAAAGGGGGGATGATATAAACATTGTAATGCGAGGAAAAAAGGAAGAAACGGGAGAAAGGGAAGAAGGAGAAGGGGAAAAAAAAGAGAACATTACACTAAGTAGTGGCACAATGTAGGTACAGTAAAACCAGTCAACCGGCAAGTGGCAAGATAAGTGTGATGAGAACACCGGGATCAAATAGTGATAGCTCAAGGAAACATAACTCCAACAAACCGACAAGAAAAAGTAAAAGGAAAGGGAAAAGAAGGATGGAGGAAGGAAAAAGAAAGAAAGAGGGAAGAAGGGAGTAGGAAGAAAGTGGGAAAGAGAAAAGGGAAAAGAAGAGAAGAAGAAGAAGGAAGAAATGAAATAACATCAAACACACCCCACTCCAACTCTAATCTTTTTTTTATTTTTTTTTTAAATTATTTTTTTTAATTTTTTTTTAAATTTATTTTTATATATATATATTTTTTAATATTTTTATTTTTTAATTTGTTTTGATTTTTTTTAAATTTTATTTTATTTTATTTTATTTTATTTTTCTCCCCAGGGTTCTAATTTGGTACGAGAACCCTTTTCGAACAATCTCTTTCTCGAAATCTGACTTGATCAATTTTGACCACCGCTCAAAATTAACAAGCTAAAATACCTAACAGTGACTACACTTATTTATGTCGCTAAGACATTTTAGCAATTAAATTTGTTAAGGACCTACAACATGTACACTATGTACTAGAAATATTTATTGATAGGAAAGATGAAAAATTCTATGACTATATGGATTTGATATAATTGCACAGGTGGCTTACACAATATTGGTATTTGTTCTGCCTTCCTGCTTTGCCGTGACCCGACATTTTACTCTAAGGCGAGACTGCCATTTAACGCGGGTGCCGGGGAGATCGTACTGCCCTAGTCCTAGACCCGAAGTACTGTGAGTTGTGTTAATGATAATCGGTCCAAACGGTTTTTTAACTGGTGATTGCGCTAACTGTAGATACTGGGGTGGATTAATGTTGTGGTCCCTAATTTGGCAGTACTTTTCCAAATACGAGTGATTCGAGGGTAGTGTTGTGTCCATCGCTACTTCCCCCAACGTTTCGCCTGGTATTTGAAATTGTATTGGAGAGTTTGGCGACAGAAGTGCCGCTTGTTGTCTGATTAGATCAGGGGAGGAGGTGAGTATGGGTGAACTGATTGTGTTACAGTTGTACCCTATCGTGGAACAATTTAAATTGGTCTCGCTCAGTTCCCTGTGTATGTCTGATGGTCCTATAGGTAAGCTCCCTATGTAAATTGGCGATATGACGTTGTTATTAATGCTATTCATGCCAGTGTGTTGCATGGCGGCCATTTTGGCTTCTAGCTTCTTACGTTTTGTGGTTTGCCACGTTTGTCTATTTCTTTTGAGCATTGCCGATTTCAAAGTAGCTTGCCTATCCATGTTTGGGGTGAGGGTGCGAGTCCGGTTAGAATGTTTAGCTAGAGAGTGTTAAAAGTTTTGAAAATGGAGGTATGTTAAAAAGGTAGTAGATGGTCAATTGGTAGGAACATCAGGCAAAATCCGAGCAGCAGAGAGGGTGAATCCTACAACGTTTTGAGACAAAATTTGATTGAAATCTTAAAACGAGCCGTCCTATAATCTCATTTTAACCAAAAAGAGGGCGAACCCTACAACGTTTTCAGACAAAATTTTGATTGAAATCTTAATGAGCCTTCCCTACGAAATCTCATTTTAACTAAAAAAATGAAAACGGAGACTTTTACGATTTTTTAATCAATTTTGGTCGCAACTTGTTGTCATCCACCCTCTCTGCTGCTATGGGTTAATAATTCTTTTACGATGAAAATCCTTTTAGGATTTCACAAACAAACTAATCGCTAACACCTCCTCTTGTAGATCAATTAGATTATTAGATTGGTCTGTGAGTTTGAAATTAATTCTTGTTAATGAATCATTATGGCATCGCATGTAGACAGGATTAATTGGGTTTTCAATAATTAAAAATCCTGGAGGAGCTGTTGGTGCAAACGAATAAAGAATATATCCTTGCTGAGCTTGATTTGATCGTTCGAGATTAATTTGATAGCTTCCTTCAATAACATCACATACTAAATTGAGTGCAATCACTGAGGATATATTTACGTTGAACGGAGCGATATGCCTCCCGCCACCGTCTGGGTCATTATTGTGTTTGAGGATTTTTATTTCCGGTGATGATGTTTTTTTCCATGCATCATGAATTATTTTAAAACCAACATCGATGGCATCACTGAGAGATTTTTGTAGTTCTGAGATATTATATCCTGGTAGTTTAAACTCACGAATATCTTTGACGGGGATTTTATAGATCAGTGCAAATTCTGTTCTCGATAAGGGATTATCGTCATCTAATATATCCTGAATAATTTTCAGGTTAAATGTTTCCATATCGTTGATAATTTTATTGCATGTTTCTACGACGCTGATAAATTCATCTCGGGTGAGAGAGCCGGATTTGAGAGATATTAACAACAGCGAAAAATCATTATTCATTGCTGTGAAATTTTCATCGATTTTAAGATCGTCAGCAACAAGAAATTTCCCTCCCCCAACATTATCGTGAAAGATCTTAAAAAAATCTCTAGTGATTGTGCGATCTTGATAACTCTTTATTGGATTATCAGATTTTATTCTGTCGGTGATATAATCAGTTTTTTGTGGTTCTGGTAAATCAACGGTTTTTCCCCCTGGTAGTAATTCAGGCCATCCTAGTACGGTTCTAATAGAACTCTGATAGATATCTACGACGTATTCTTCTGAGTTTATTTCAATTGCGGATGATAGCGTCGGTTCATGAACTGTTATAGCGATTTTTGATTCTTTTCCAGTAATCGATTTTATTCTACGCGCGAATTCATTATTGATTTGTTCGATTTGGTATGACCCTGTTGGTATCGAAACGACGTTCCAGTCTGGGGTACCGTCGTCTTTATTCTTATTTGCAAATACCAGTGAATTATTCGGTTGTTGACCACCAAATGATTTTGATCTGATATTAGGCCAACTGTGATACACTCGTAATTTTGCTAGCGCTATCTCCTTCACGGGGACTGGGCTAGGGAAATTCACACTAAACTCTGGTTCCGTTGATGTTATTGATATCATGCTTGTTTGTACTGGGTTCGTGTTCTCCACTACTCGTTGAAGTAATTCCATCGGTGTCGTCATTGTTATTATACTCATGATTTATTTCTAATTTTGGTATCGAGGAATCATAAATACTGACCATCACTGAGAACTCACAATCTGGTATGGTTGATATTATTGAGATCATTTTGTTTTTTGGGTTCGTGTTTTCTGATTCCATCGGTGTTGTCATTGTTATTATACTCATGTTGTCGCTCTAATTTCGATATCGCGGAATCAAAAATACTGACCATCTCTGAGAATTCACTATCTGATATAATTGTATTATCGAGTGACGACGATATCATCAGGGATAACTGCGAATATGCGGTTGATGCAATATGAAATTGAAGTAAGTAATTCTGCAGTTTACTCTGGCTGCATGATGATATCCTTTTTGCTATCCCGGTTGATATACCCCCGATTGTAGCCACCGCAGAAATGCAAATTGGAACTACGACCGGGGCAATCATTGTAACCGATGCAAGTATTATTCCTGCGCCAGTGAGAACGCTTGACACCGAGTACATAATAATATCAATTGCGGTGATTTTTCGTCGGTATTTTTTTATTTTTATTTGATACTCCTCGGCGAGGGTTTTGAGTCTATTCTGAAATTCTCTGACCTGATCATAGCGACATTGCGTTGATGAAATCATTGTTATTTTAAAAAAGCTAGCGTTTTCAATTGTGAAATCCTTTCAATTTAGTTATTTACTTAAATCCGCTACGAATTCCACATACCATGTTGTTGAAACCCTAACCAAATTTTTATCAGTAGATGTGATTGTGAACTTTTCAGTTGTATTCTTGTCGATGATCGTTGAAATCGTATTATTGACCCCGGATGAACTGGACGATGAAATATTAAATTGAGACAATGGTGTTACTAGTGTTAATCGATAAATACCCTTAACGGTTGCAGTGATATCTAATTTGTTGTTTGTAGGTGTCCACTCAAATGATCCGTGTTGGATTGTGTATACCACGTTGTTGGTTTTCTCATGAGGAATTTTTGTTTTTTCAATGATTGTTATCATCCTCGAAAAATCACCTTTGACGGCTTCGATGAAGTTTTTTGTCTCATCGATGGATTTTTTAATATCAGGGAGTTTTATTTCAATTTTATCCAACGGGGTTCCAATAAATTTATCAATGATATTTCTACGAAATGATGTAAACTGTTTTCCGTGTTCTTCAATTTTAGATTGAAGTGTTGCTAGTTCCAACAGAGAATCGCCGAGATCAATTATTCTATCTGTAATAGACGAGAGGGGTACGCCCGGTTTGAGTTTACCTTGATCGGAAAATAACGCGATAGTATCCTCGATTGCGTTTTGTTGTTTAACCAAAATATCATCCAGAGAAATATTACTGGTTTTCAATTTACCCTGATCCGAAAATAACGCGATAGTATTTTCGATTGCGTTTCGCTGTTTAACTAAAATATCATCCAACGACACATCACTGGATTTCAATTTACCCTGTTTATCCTGAAATACAACTATTTCGTTCGGGTCAACACTTGTTAAATTCAACGTCTCAGCGATTTCATCTTTAATTTTTTTTGTTATATCCTTGATAGAACCAGGGGTTGCAGTGTCATCGGGTTTGGGTTTCAAAGATCTCCCCCAAATATCAATCATGTTATTGTAAAACTCTTTCTCTCTCTAAAATCGTTTTTGACGACTTCGTTGAAAAATCTTCGATTTTCTCCAGCGATTACTAGTGTATTCATTCACGACAACATGTGGTGGTTTTCCGCTTGGGTTACTCAAGGAGTTAGAAATAGCGTCAAGGACATTTAATACTTCGCTGCCACATATTGGTGGGTCATTCATTTGTTGTGTTGGTAGCGTAGAATACCAAGTCTTCATTGGAAGGGTTTTTATATAACGCAAAAACTCTTTTGGTGGGGCTAATCCATATGAATCAAAATAGACAATCCCACGTGGATCAATAGCGTATGCAACCCAGTGAGTTCCGGGTCCGGTGCTGTTATCTAAATTAATGATTCCGGTTTCAACGCTGTTTGGTTGATGTGGTAATTGATCTTTCATAAAGACACCTCTGAAGTTTTTAATCGCGAGTTTTTTAGCAGCATCGAGTAAATCAAAATTGGACATAGGAACCATCGAAGATTTGGGAACCATAGGTTCCTCAATTAATAAACCGGTCCTAGTCTTAGACCCTTTCCGCTGTACCACGAATACGGGGTTCCTGGTAGTCTTAGACCCAATCCGTGAACGGATCGTCCCTTTTTTTTATATCCTTTCCCAGTTGCTTTCTTTAGTGCCATTCCTGCTGCAGTACCAACGGCTCCTAACGCTGCCGCTTTAGCCACCGCTGGGGCTGCTGCTGCAATCAATGCTGGAATCGCAGCTAACAATGGAAATATACCGCCTGTTTTAATCATATTTTTGATAGCAGCCGCAGAGAGAGTAATCTGAACACCCTTTTTTGCTACTAGTGCATCATTGAAATGTTTCACCTGACGAGTTGTCAGCGATAGTTTATTTGCACCACCAGTCATTTGGTTGGGTTTCAACGTGATTGTGGTTCCACATCGCTTAGCCGATTCTGATTGCAATTTTTTTAATTGACCGGGAGTTAACGCAACACTAATAACACTATATGACATTATACATAATAGATTGATTCTAAATCGAGAAAATCGTTTACGATTTCAATTACATGTTTTTGAAAATCAAAGATTTTCTACTGGGGCATCTACCACTCTCATTCTTCCTCCAACACCTTCGAGTAGCATTGATTTATCACTGAGAATAACAGCAACCGCTCTATAATCAGCAATAACACCACGAGTCACATTAGCTCTAAAATGTATATCAACGACAGATTGTCTCATCAAATCGAGATGTTCCAGTGAGAAGTAATAGATCGGATACAGATTTTTAAAGTCGTATTGTGATATTTGCAAACCAGTATCCACATTTTGGTCGCGTGCCATAAATGACAACAGACGATGATAAACTCGTGCGATATGATTTTCTGTGTAATTAAGTTGTATATCCTCGGATGGTTCCTGCTGGCCGTTTATTCTCAGTGAGACGTCTTTCACACCTAATTGATCAAATATCATATGACTGAAACGTTGATCGCCAACTCGTGCGTTATCTTGTAACGCAATAAATATATGACGTGGCGCAGAAACGCCTTGTTTTGATGCTAGGTTCCAAGTGAATAACCCGTTGATATTTGATTGTTTAACATCTGTACTCACGGTTAGCCAACTTAGTAATGATTTTCCTCCTTGGTCCATAAATGATAGTAATCGTTCTTCTGCGGTGATTGCTGGAGTCAACACTGGCATCCACAATGATATTTTTGTTAAATTGACTTTACCGGCATCAGCATTTGGATTTGCATTGTCTGCTGGAATCCTCCAGATTGCGTCACTATCATCACTCTTTCGGACAAGCGATACTGTATGCTTCGCTCCATAAATAACTTTTCGGACGTTTCTACAGAATCCAAATATATGATGCAGTGGAATCGCGCATGAAAATGATTTACGCGCTCCTTGCAACATTGAAATACGTGTTGCAGCTCCTAGATTGAAATTAACATCGTTGTTTATAATCATATCTTCGGCATCAATATTAGCGGTGCCAGCATTATTCTTTGGTCGTCTTACAACAAATTGTTTTCCTCCAGCGGTATTTGTAGCATCTTTTGCAAACATCATAGAAGGTCCTGCTGATCTTGTATAATCATCGGAATATCTCGCTAACCCGATTATTTTTGTAGCCACATCAACATCGCGATCTATCGCCTCAATTTCTTTTCCATCAATGAGATATTTTGCACTCTCAAATAACGCCATAATACCATTATTGACAAAACCGACTTGAGTACCAGCTGGATACGGTGCTGGTACAGCAGAAGTATCAGCAGCTGTTACAATTTCTCCTTCTACTTCAATAAACGCTTCACAGGGCAAAAAGTATTTACTGGTATCATGGACTTGAAGATCAATTCTTGCTCGACTATTTGAGTCTATGGCATGATAGGCGTAATATTGATAATCGCGTACAGAATCATCCTTGCCAACTGGGGCGTCTATATCAAATGCTGGATCACGTGACTGTTTGAACATTTTATTCTATTTATCAGAGTCTAAATCGCGATTTCCCATTTCATCATCGTGTTTTTTTAAAGCCACTTCCTGCTATCATGTTTGCAATATTGCTTTGGTCGGGGGTTAAAACCATCGACGCTAATTTTTCATCTACTGCGTTATTTATAATTCTACTAACACTTGCAGGCATTTCCGCTGTAGACGGTAACGGTTTTGAAAATCCTTTGGATTTCATCCGTGATTTCACTAATGATGTTAATTTATTCTTCGCAGTTGAAAACGCTTTTCCAGCAAGATCTCCAACAGCACCAATACCCTTATCACGAATAACATCAATTGCTTTCATTCCTAATTGTTTAGCCAACGGCATCACTTTTGGAGCCATTCTCGCAAATAACCCTAAAATGGTATTACCTAAACCATCTCCGTAGTATGCTCTATAAACCGGAAACCGTGAATTAACTACGTAGACGGGGGTTGGTTTATCATGATTGTAGTGTATGATCATTATTTGAAATCAGAAACAATTTTTCAATTGTTATTTATCTAATCAATTGACTTTTCAATTCAGTCACTATGATACCCACTTTCCACTAACTCGCCAATGAAATCTCGATATGTGCTGATATCCATGATACCACCCTGAAATAATCGTCTACAGATATCAGCTGCTTCATTAATTATTTCCGGTGAGTTATTTCCAGCTCGGAACCCTCCTACAAGAACCTCTAATCGTGATATATCACTGAGAACACTACCAGGACATGAAACGCTAGCGTTTCCAACTAGACCACTCCCCAGAAATTTTTTCTCATCGTATGGCTGTCTTATTTGGAGTTGAAATTTTCTCTTGAAGTCTCTGTATTCCTTCATCCTTCTATCTAAACCCCCAGTATTTATTTCATACACTATATCAGCCCATTCATTATGTGACATTCTATAATCCGAATAATTGTCCGTGAAAAACCTCTCTTGTGAATCATAGCTGTTAGCAGCGAATTCACCTAAATTGTCTATATCCTCGTTGAGAATTTGTTGTTTAGCGCTCTCGGTAAATATAATTGATTTAGGTAGTCCACTAACTAGTTCTTCCTGAAATCCTTTAAATGTTCGTTTCGAAGCGGTTGATATATCCTGAGGAAGTGATTGCAAGGATTTTTTTGTTTGTTTAGTTCTTTTTGCTATTTTTTCTAACACAGGAATAAGACCCTCTTCTTTTCTTTTACCGTCAGGATCATCTCCCAGTATAGCACGCTCTATCTCCTTCGTTGCTGTGGTTACTGGTTTAAACAATTCTTCAGATCCCGCAGCAAAATCAGTCTGAAGACTCTGTCGTTGTTGTAGTTTATTCCGTACAGAGTCACGAATTGGTACAAATCTCTTAATTGCATCTAATCGTTCACGAGCCAATCGGGTTGTTAATGCTTCATTGACCATTATTTGAAATCAGAAACAATTTTTCAATTGTAAAACAATTTTTCAATCCCGACCTAACACCAGTGACAAAGTCACCGTGGAAGTGTTTTAACAGCTCTATCAATGATGAGGGAACTATCAAAATTGTATATAAAAATAATTAATACTGATAGTTTCCTCACTTTTTTGACATGTCGGATGATTTTTGACATCCCTTGAGGGTCGGCTAAAAAAAATGATTAATGGTCGGGCAATCAAATAATGATAAATGGTCGGTCAATCAAATAATGATAAATGGTCAATCAAAATTGTTCATTTTCTTGAATTAACGCCCGTAGGTTTCTAACTTTAGAGTTGACTTCTTTTTTCAATTCGTATTCGTACCCCAATTCTTTTCGTATTCGTTCTACGATGGTATACAACGGAGCGAACACACTTACGTCACTGGAAAATGCGAGAGAGTCCTTAATAGAATTCTGAATTCTTTTGATGAGCGCATACTTCTTTGGTAGCATATATTTATTGTTGTTAACTCCGTATTCTATATCCTGAAAATCAGACATGATTTGATCAGGATTTAACCCATCTGATAGTTCAATATCCCAACCTTTCAATTTTGAAATCTCGGATATGATGCTATTCATGTTTTCAGAATTCATTATTCTATAATAATGATATATTTCTAAATGAAAAATATGACGTATTAGACATAACTAAATCGAATTTTTTGTCCCGTCCCTTTTGAAATCGCAGATCGATAAATCCCCTCTGCAACTTTTCGTACTGAGGCTCTACAAATATCGAAGTGTCTACTGGCTTCATTCATTGATTGAAATACTTTTTCTTCGTTAGTTATCGTATTCAAAGATTTCACAGATCTCGCTTTTTTTGAACAAGTGCCAGTCTTTCCTCGTTTGGTATTCTCACTTTGTGTGATAGCCTGCAGATTTGATAAAGAATTGTTCTTTGGATTAGAATCGATATGATCAATAACAAAATCATCCTCGATCAATCCATAAAAACACTCAAATGCGAAACGATGATTGAGATAAGTTTTCGTTTCTTTTCCCTCCCTAACAGTAAACATCAAGTACCCTTGATTATTCACAGAACCAACTGGTTTCTTCAGTTTGCGGTTTCTTACAACACCATCACTGGATGCTTCATAATTTGTGATCACAGGGTGCTGTCTGAATTCTTGGTTCATTCGTATACATAATACTATTGTTTGTCTAATTCATTGTTTGGTTTAATGATAAATCTTTCGATGTAGTCTTGAGGAGTTCTTATGATTTTATCCTTGATACTGACTTTGTCAGCGTCAAGAATACTGACTTTGTCAGCGTCAAGAATACTGACTTTGTCAGCGTCAGGGTCATAATTTCTGATTGATTGTCCATTTTTTTATTCTTTTATCATAATAACGCTTCAACTCCCTGTATCGCTTACCACCGCAATTCAAACACAACCGTGATTTCCCCCTAACCCCAACCCCACATAGAATACAGGGTAACGGACCAAGGCTTCCACGTCGAAAGCTTTGCATATGATACCCACAAAACTCATTTCTGCATGATTTGTTACACGGGGTTACTGATCCAATCATAAGCCACTTGCAGTGATTCATTATATAAAAATCTTTCATTTAAATGCTTGTTTTAATTATAGCATGATGGAGTTCAAGAGATTGACTTCGAGAAATGCTAAATTTAATGCTGATAGAGAGTTTAAGAGATTATTGAAAATCAGTCCTAGATTTAATCTCGATAGACCCAAAAAACGTCCAAGAGACGGAAACATGAAAGAGTTTAAGAGATTATTAAAAATCAATCCTAGATTTAATCTCGATAGACCCAAAAAACGTCCAAGAGACGGAAACATGAAAGAGTTTAAGAGATTATTGAAAATCAGTCCTAGATTTAATCTCGATAGACCCAAAAAACGTAACAAACGTCCAAGAGACGGAAACATGAAAGAGTTTAAGAGATTATTGAAAATCAGTCCTAGATTTAATCTCGATAGACCCAAAAAACGTAACAAAATCAATCCTAGATTTAATCTCGATAAACCAAAAAAAACGTCCAAAAAATTATCCTGGAAAGATGTTCAATTCAATCTCGATATAGTTTCTAATACACCAAAGAATACAATTCTTGATAAAGCCATGATTAGTAAAATCAGAGACTGTTTTAATGAATTCAAACGTGATGGAGCATCCTATTGTTGGTCAACATTTCGAATTGATGGTGTTGTTGACGCTACCATGAATGATGAAAAAGCAGCAGTGATAATTTCACGTGTTGGGGAAAAACGGTATTTTTTCCGAATCAAATTCATTATTGAAGTCGATGGCAAATGGATTATTAGGGATAAATTTGAACCAATCCTCAAGAATAAAAAAGCTGTCATTGTGAGTAGAGATTCCAAACCAGGAATTCTAACCGGCATTGACAAACCATACTACGAAAGATCTTATCCCGTAACAGCAATGGTTTATGGGATATATCCGTTAAATGATAAACCCGATATCGCAAAACTAGCTCCTATGAAATATTCGTCAGGGCTTAATTGTGTAGCAACACGGGTAATGGAGCACTTCACAAATGCATCCCGAGGAAATAAACTAACTGATCTGCGACGTAGGAAAATAACCGAATGGGAACTGACAGTGAAACAGCATGGTGCAAAGATTTCTGATATAGCTAAATTAGAAACATCATTAAGATTTCCAATAACAGTTATGACGATAACCGGAGAGGTTTTATACGAACCGAAATATAACAAAAATGGAGCACCAATACAGATTATTGATCATAATAAACACGCGTGGACACCTGCGGTAACAGTATTTCCACGAGAACGAACCGTGAAATATATCCCTAAGGAGTTCGTCCGGGATGTTTTCTATGAAGAGAGATTATTTGATGCTATTAATGCGTTGTGTAAGGATGATCCTGTGTCAGTGTGGTTACTTAGAAGTGATGAAGATCCCGAAATAGGATTCGATCAATTTGTAAAACCA
This sequence comes from Unio pictorum, assembly GCA_030141615.1. Taxonomy (NCBI): domain Eukaryota; kingdom Metazoa; phylum Mollusca; class Bivalvia; order Unionida; family Unionidae; genus Unio; species Unio pictorum. The sequence continues at coordinate 598,732 of JARLTB010000161.1, read as the reverse complement.
AATGGTGAATTATATCGCGTTGAAGAATTAGATAATAGAATGAGAAAAATCGCTAGTGATTTTTCACCGGAGAATTCCCATGAAAAACTACTCACGGATAGTTTTACTATTCCATCAGTGGTAGCTCACTTCGCAAGAGAAAAAAACTCATGGCGTCCAACACGAAGTGATTTTCTCGAGGATGTTAAATTGAGTTGCGTCGAATTTGGTCATGGAGGACTGTGGAATACGAAATACTCACGTGATGGTATGATTTCAATTGATATATCCGCGTGTTATCCCGGAAGTTTTCTCGGATATGGGGAATGCGCCGAGTACTTCAAACGATTTGGACACCCCACGCATGAAATGACTCGTGTTGCGATTAATGGACCATTGCCTGATTTTGATTTAACCGGATTCGCTCGTGTGATATCATTCGAATTAGCGTCAGGATTACATCCGTGTAGTTATGTTTGGCTCGGTAGACACCTATCTGAAAAGGCCTGGATGCCAATAGTGTTACTACGATATATGATTGATTGTGGTATGCTAATATCGTTGATTGTTTCCGAGGCTATTATATGCTATCGAGCTCAGAAAGAAGTTTGGCTACCACAACCCGATCTAGATCGTATAATCAACGAACTACGAAAACAATTCCCTGATTTCAATGAAGAAGAAATCATAAATTGGTCTAAGAAGTTATTTGAAATTAAAAAAGAACAAGCAAAAGATCTCGGACGAAGAATAATCGGTAAATTCACTCAAGGTGGACGGTACGACAACGCAAAATATTCTTCGCGGTTGATCATAGATGTCGCTGAATACGATTTTATTGTAGCGGATTTAATGAAACAGGGAAAACTTGTATCCCGTAAGGATGCTTTTCTATCCAATGGTGAGAAATTAGGTACGGTTGTTACCTACTGTGATGGACATAATTCCCAGTACACACATTTGAGAAGTTCAATGCTAGCCTATGCTTCTATTAATCTATTTTCGATGATAAATAGATTTCCTAATACCGCGGTTAGAGTGGCCACTGATTCGATGTATATACACAATAAGTACAAATCAGCTGTAGCTAAATTCACAGATCCCGAAGAAAATTGGGGGCGTTGGCGATTTAAAAAGGAGATGCTACATGAGTATTGTGAATCCGCAGACGTTGCCATGGATGATAAATATCTTTGTTGTAACCGTATTGAAATTCAATCAGAATTTTCTAATGCACCACCGGTATCTGATCCAATCTGTAGATATAAAACAGTTTATTTAAACGGTTGTGGTGGGTCAGGAAAGACAACTCGTGCAATTGAATTATTTCGTCGGTCAACCATGATTGTGCTAACACCGACTCACAGACTCGCCAGAGAGATGATACAGCGAGGGGTAAATGCCTGTACTTACCATAGTTTCTTTCGATGGAAGGGTGACAAATGGACTCCTGAGCGTATGGGTGATAAATTCATTCCTGAAATCATAATTTGGGATGAAATATGCACAGTGTCATTAGATGTATTACAAACATTTCTTGAGTGGTTGTTAAACAAAAACACAAAAGTCGTCATGTGCGGTGATCACGGCCAACCACCACCATTTGTCGGTGCATCTCCACATGAATGGCTAAGGGGTTTTGTAGACTACTATGAAGAAATCACCACTGATTATAGATCACTTGATGAACGATTACGCGAGTTCAAAGCGCTAATTAGATTACAACCGGATAGAATCCAATGCGAAATAGCGCGTGAAGTGATTTCAGAAACTCCAATGAATGATTTCTGGGAAACATGGAGACCAAATGATTTGATAATTGCAAGTAGAAAAATAGTCAGGGACACACTTCAGATGAAGTTATTTGAATTGCATAAAGAAAAATTTGCAACGCTTCCAGTACCCCTTTGTTATAGGCCATCGGATACACGAAAACAGAATATTGAAGTTGATATTCCAGGACAGAGTGAAAAACAAATTCTCGTATTAAATGATATTGTGCTGGTTGATATCAATGTCGTTGAAGATGCATTGCGTGCTAATAAATCCCCGTGGACGCTAGGATACGCAGCAACAATACACTCTTCACAGGGATTGACTATATCGGATACAATTGTTTGGATGGTGGATAATCACATCGAATGGTCGAATTTAGTCTATCTCGCAGTATCCAGAGTACGAAAAATAAATCAACTTCGAAGAATTGTCCTCGATGATAATGACACCACAATGGATGATATTGATGTTAGCATCATTAATAAAAAACTCTCCGGTTACAAACAACAGGACAAAAAAAAAACAACGAGAATTTGATATTGATGCTAAATTAATAATTACGCTGAAGAAACAACAGAATAATCACTGCGCGAGTTGCAATTGTATAATGCGTTGGCAGTATTCGGATAAGGATCCTCGCCAATTCACCGTAGACAGAAAAAATAACAATCTCGGTCATGTCAGAAATAATGTGATGTTGACTTGTCTTGAGTGCAATAGACGCAACGGTGCTAGTTAAGACCATGCGGTGGCAATTGAGTATCCTCGGGAATTACCTGTAGTTGTTGTCTAGTAAAACCCCGCTGAGGGGCAGTTGAATCCAGTTTATAGACTGGAGGTCTACCCGTAGATCGTGTTATACTAGATATCTTATGCGTAGTGACGCTCCAAATAGGATCAGTAGCCCTTTTTCTACCCCCTTCAAGCTCTCCTGGTTCGTATAAGTACCTCACAATGACATTACTACCAAGAATTGGTTCTTTGAAATCTTTTTGTGGTTGTACGGGTATTGACTTCTTTTTAATCGCGTTGATAGGTTTCATGTTGATTGTTCTAGTAATCTCGTTATTCAGTGCAGTAATCACAGATGGTAATCTTTTAACCCATTCACGGGATCTTTTTTCTTGGATGAATTCTTTTGCGTATTGATATCCAAATAACCGCTCAGCAATCGTCCGATTAAATCGTTCTACAATGGCCTGATCGCGATGTAGCGCAGTATGCCCTCGTCGTATGGTGACATTATGATGTTTCATTGTAGATAATACTGCACCCTGAAATTCCTTGCCAGGATCAACCTGCAATAGATTTGGCCAGTGCAGAGGACCTCGTCGATAAATCCTTTCAAATGCAGAAGCGACTTCAGTGGCTGATTTTGTTTTTAACGGTTCTGCTTCTTTGTATCGACTTGCAATATCAACTACGGTTAATGCGTATTTGTAACCACGATCATGTGGCAGAAATAATATATCAGCCTGATGAACTTCATTAGGAGCGGTCACATCAAAATGCGAGAATTGAATTTGTTTAGGCGGTGGTAGATAAATTTGCCATAGTGCCTGTTTGGATAACCAATTAGCCGCAGTGGTTTTTTTCACTTTTGCAGCGCTAGCGAGTTTATGGACTGCTGATTTACCCCTCCAGTATCCTCTTGGGGAATAATAAATTAATTCCATATTATTAATTACCGGCACCTAACATCAATTTACTTTTCATAGCCGATTTTATTAAAAATGAAGCCAATTTTTCTTTGAAGGATTTATCAGGAATAGCATTTAACGCATGAATTAATTTCACATCTGCTAGATGCCTGTGTTGCAGATTGCTGCTTTTATAAGCAACATCATGAAGGTGACAGGCCTTATCAATGGCGTTTATTGGTTCTTCACCGAGGTTGGGTTGATTTTGATTATTGAGTCTGATATCAAGTCTGGTTCCCGGTCCACAGTAGCTATATCCGGGAAGGTGCTTTTCTCCGGGGTACTTTGCCCATGGGGTTCCAGGGAGCTTTGCCAATTTGGCTGCGATATCACCTCCTCGTTTTTTTTTAAATCAGATTTCATAGACACAAATCTAAATTTCTTTGTACCACATTGCATGCATTTACCAGAAAGCGCTGATCGGTTATTTTTAGTTGTAACTGTCGTCACATCATCTGTGCCAGTACGCGTTTTGCACTTCACACAATATAGATCCATAATTTATGTATAGAAATATGGATATAATTGATTTTTCAGCGACTAAAACAAGAGAACCAATTAAGCATCATGCAGCGCTACCAAACTCTATCCGGATGATTATAATCGGGCCATCTGGATCCGGTAAAACGCAATTGTTGCTCAGTTTAATAATGAGATGGATGAAGTGGGATAAGTTGTATTTAATTGCCCCTAGCGTAGATGATCAACGATGTTATGAAGTGCTGAAAGATTTTAACGACAGCGCGGTAGAAAAATCCGGAGAGGGTATTATTGAGTTTATAACCGATATCGATGAAGCACCGAGCATTGATGATATTGATGGAGATATTAACAATTTAGTCGTATACGACGATATAACGTTGGATAAACAAAAAAATCCTGCTAGAATATTTTCCCGAGGCAGGCATAAAAACACTGACGTGATATATGTCACTCAACGCTACACTCAGGTTCCAAAAGTCATCAGAGATAACTGCAATATTCTTGCTGTATTCAACGGAGTTGATACTCATACTCTTAGAAATATATGGCAGACATGGTGTTCTGATATGGACTTCAATCAATTTAAAAACTTCTTTAGTCATGCTCAGTCAACCCCGTACGGATTCGCAACAATAAATTTGCATGATCCTCGGACACGATATCGTATCGGACTGGATCAAATATTCGGTTAAAATCATTTATTATTTTTGTTAACCCATAGCAGCAGAGAGGGTGGATGACAACAAGTTGCGACCAAAATTGATTAAAAAATCGTAAAAATCTTCGTTTTCATTTTTTTTAGTTAAAATGAGATTTCGTAGGGAAGGCTCATTAAGATTTCAATCAAAATTTTGTCTGAAAACGTTGTAGGGTTCGCCCTTTTTTTGGTTAAAATGAGATTATAGGACGGCTCGTTTTAGGATTTCAATCAAAATTTGTCTAAAAACGTTGTAGGATTCACCCTCTCTGCTGCTATCCGGATTCAATTAAAAATCAAGCAGGCAAGATAGAACAAAAACTACAGGTTCATAAGACAGATAACAAGCAGTGTAAAATAAACAGCAGTCAAACACCCGGCCCTTCTAAGCCCCTCACTGCTGCGGACTTAATTTACGACAGCCCCAAAGGCGGTAAACTACAACCTGTCACCACCACCACCACCAAAAGACAGATAAACCCGTGGGATGGCCAGGGCAAAGGTAAAAAACCCATGTACATTAAAAAAAAAGACACATCAAAAATGCCGGTTAAAACAGCTCCCCTATCGTCGGAAAACTCTAACCCAAAATATCGATACCACCCTATGTCACACACCATCTTCATAACCAGCCACTCATCTCAATTACTCAACCTTAGTCTAAACAGCATCACCAACGCACTGCTCAAAGTCCACGGGGGTGAATTTAAAGTCATAAGACCCAACACAAACTATATCATTGTTCAATGTAGTACACAGGCTCAAATAGCGAAATACCTAGAAATTGAAATACTATGCAACATAAAAGTTAAGGTCACATTACATAGGCAAGTTGGGGAGAAAGCTCTAAACCCCACCCACACCACCGGGCTACAAGGTAATACAAATCCAAAACCCACCGACAAGACTCAGACTAACAACCGAAAATCAGACAAATTAGACACCGATTGCCATAACAGCAACAACGACAACCAAAAAACCAGTACCCAGCCTAAAGTGACATTCAAAAAAGTAATAAAACTACCAAGAAACTGCAAAAACATGAATGACATTACTCTAACCGAATACATCAAATTAGGTGGCACACACATCACCAAGGCATATAAGCTCAAATCAAACAACAGTGAAAATCACTTAGCTGTCCTTGAATCTGCAACACCACTGCAACCACTTATCCGGCTCAGTCCCTCAGGACCATGGCTCAGACTCGAGCCCTATATTAACAAACCCAGATTCTGCACCAACTGTCAGCACTGGGGACACTTTGCCTCCAGTTGCAGATACGAAACAGTCTGTAGACAGTGCGGGGGGTACCATAAGGGGAAGTGTAGGAGAAACCCTAAATGTGCCAACTGCCGGGGACCGCACTTAGCCAAGTCCCAGGAGTGTCCCTTCATGATAAAAGAATACAACACAATAGAAATCATGAATGCACAAAACATCCCATACCACCTGGCAAAAAAACTGGCACCAACCTCCAAACCCAACCACTCAGTAGGGAGAGGGGAATGGGGAGGGAAAATCAACAAACAGGCCAATACGTCCAAAACAGACAAAAGCACGCAAACAACCCTACACCCACCTGATAAACGAACACCACCTAACTTACCCAAATTAGATGGTTATCTAGAGACAGCTATAAACGACATAAAACAAAGCATAATTAACAACAACCTCATTTGTATACAACAATTCAAACTAATTGAAACACAAATAAAAGAACTAAAACAAAACTAAAACAAAAACAGCAGGAGCTATCAACATATTAACGACCAAAGTCACTATGAACCACAAGGGAAACAACATTACAACAGTGGAATGCCAGAGGATTGCTAGGAAACATAAACGAATTAAAAATCAAAATACAAAATTCAATAAACAAACCTGACATCCTCTGCATCCAGGAGACGAAATTATCAGACAAAACCAAGCGATTACCTACCATACCCGGTTACGCCCCAGGGCACTTTCAACACAGAACAAATGGGCAAGGAGGGGGACTAGTCATATACACAAATGAGCGGCTCCCCAACACCACACCAGTTAATCAAACCATCAACAATAACCATACCGAGATGCAGTCCATCATAATCGATATTGGTAACACATCAATTCAAATAGTTAATTTCTATGACCCAGGGGGTAATAGTGCCGAAATAAACTTAGACACATATAGGCACATCAACACCTTAAGACGGGTTGAGCGGATAGTCATATGTGGCGACTTTAATGCACACAATACAATATGGGGAGACGATAGAACGGACAAAAGAGGCAGGTTGGTAGAAAACTGGATAGTCGAATCTAACTTGACTATATTAAACGATGGCGCTAAGACACGACTAAATCCTATCGACGGTAGCATGACCTCCATCGATCTCACCATGTGCACCCCAGCATTAGCTCAGGTGACCAGTTGGCGAGTGGATCAAGCTGACCCCATGGGCAGCGATCACTTCCCTGTAATTACCACGCTACAGATGACAGTCCAATATAACCCACTAAACTTAAACCCAAAATGGAATTACAAAAAAGCAGATTGGCTCTCCTTCCAAACACAACTAGCCTCAATTGACATAACAAACATGGAGGGGGAAAACGTAGAGAAACATTACGACCAGCTAATTAACACAATCAGGGCAGCAGCAACCGACAACATACCCAAAACTAAACGTAACATAAATAAGCAGCCCATACCTTGGTGGAACGACCATTGCAAAGAGGCTCACAAGGCCAAAAAAACAGCACTCTGTAGATTTAGGAAAACTAAGAACTCAAGTGATTTCCAAACATATAAAAATAAAGAAAAGCACTTAAAAACAGTAATTAAACAAGCCAAAGAACAAACCTGGCGTGATTACTGCTCTTCTATCGACATTAAAACTAGTTCAAAACAAGTCTGGGACAAGATCAAACAAATTCGAGGGAAAACTCGCAGCACAATCCCTAAACTCTCAGGGGCCATCTCTAACGAACAGAAGGTAGCAAAACTAGCTCAGCATTTTTCTGACATGAGCAGCAACACAAACCATACAATCGAATTTCAAAATCATCGGTACTTAGCCGAAAATAAAACAAAATTCTTTATAGACCAGGGCCCCACCGACACACCACTAAACAAGGAAATCACAGAATACGAATGGGATACAGCCCTAAACTCTAAAACTGAGACTTCACCAGGTGAAGACCAAATAGGCTACACTATCTACAAACATATCCCACCCAACATTAAAAAATCGGTATTAAACTTGCTAAACAAAATATGGACTACAGGACATCTCCCACATAAATGGAAAACCGCAATAGTGGTCCCGATTCTAAAGCAGGGCAAGGACCCCAATATTATTAACTCTTACAGGCCAATCTCCCTCACCAACAATATATGCAAACTTATGGAAACCATACTGGTAAACAGGCTAAAATACCACCTTGAAAGCAACCAGCGCCTATCGCAAAATCAATGTGGCTTCAGAAACAACAGATCCACCACGGATCAACTAATTCGGTTAGAAACCGCCATTAAAAATGCCTTTCACGCTAAGAAAAAGGCCGACAGAAACTTAATAGCGGTTTTTCTTGACCTTAGAAAAGCATTCGACCTCGTCTGGACAAAAGGCCTCATAGCCAAACTAAACCACTATGGCATCACCGGACGTATGTTCAAATTCATCGAAAACTTCCTTACGGACAGGAAAATTATAACCAGAATAGGGGACACCCATTCAGAGCCACACACCCTGGAAAATGGCACTCCACAGGGCAGTGTACTCAGTCCCACCCTATTCAATATCATGATTAACGACCTTGACAAAAACCTAACCTCGAACCTAATGGAGATCTCACAATTTGCTGATGACAGTGGCCTATGGAGAGCAGGCAACCCCTCCCACCACAAAACTATTATGGATATACAAAAAAGCCTGGATAACATAGGGAATTGGGCTAATAAGTGGGGGTTTAAACTGTCCAGCGAGAAAACTGTTGCGGTTCTCTTCTCCCCAATTAGGAAAAAACACACAGAATACCCCAAGCTAACAATTCAGAGTAAGGAAATAAAATTCGTACCAGCGGTCAAATTCCTAGGTATGTTTTACGACAGACATCTAAATTGGAGCCATCATATAAATGAATTAGATAAAAGATGCCAAAAAGACCTTAACCTTCTTAAAAACCTAAAAGGCACAACCTGGGGATCCAACCAGGAAACACTCTTAACCCTGTACAGAGCCTTAATAAGATCCAAATTAGACTATGGGTGTCAGGTATACTACTCAGCCCCAAAAAAACACTTAAAAAAATTAGACAAAATTCAAAGGCAAGCGCTAGCTCTATGCACTAACACTTTAACATCCACTTCCCTCGCCGAACTACAAATCTTAACGGGAGAACTCCCTCTACATCTTAGGCGACAGGAACTAATATTAAGGCACGCGGCGAGAATATCAATACATCCAACAACGCACCCCACCCGTGTTGCCATCAATAACTGTAAAAGAAGCTATTCGTTAGGAAACCCGCAATATATCCCGGCGGGCCACATCACACATAAACTAACTGAACAACTCCCTATCGAAGAACTAATATCGGAACAAATCACCTACTACGACTCAGAACCTTGGGACTGTAGTAAAATAAACGTCAACACCACCATAGCACTACAGGGAAACAAGCAAGGGCAAGAACTCGCCCTTAAATCCCAAATTATTGAGGAAATTAATCACAAATACGCGCAATACACTAAAATATATACAGATGGCGCAAAAACAGCTAACCCCCCACGAACAGCCGCCGCATATGTCATCCCTGAGCTAAATATCCAATTCGGCAAAAGACTACCTAACCACTGTTCCATCTATACGGCAGAATTCTGGGCCATACTAGAAGCGCTAAAATGGGCCCAAACCAACCAAGTTGAAAAAACAGTCATAATTAGCGACTCTCTTAGCACTTTGACATCCATTGAAAATAACAACACAGCTTCCAGAGGGAACTTCCTAAGACAAGCAAATAAAATCATTAAAGATATTAATAAAAATAATAAACAAATAGAGTTTATGTGGGTCCCCTCCCATATAAACATCAGAGGTAATGACTTCGCAGATCAAACAGCGAAACAAACGTTGTCCGAAAACGAACAAATACACCTAGATTACAGTACTCAGGAACTATATGGCTTTATTTCAAGTCTAATCGACCAAAAATGGCAAGACGGGTGGAATGCCTCCACCCAGGGAAGAAGGCTTTTCAATATCATTAACAAAGTCTGGCGAAATCGCAAAAGTCCTCAACTCAACTCTCAGAAGCAAATAATTATAAATCGGCTATTAACAGGGAAAACGAAATTGGCCAACAGTTTCGGCAAATACCTCGGCCCATTCCCAAATAACCCAAATTGTTATCACTGCAAAGTCCCTGAAGACTTATCACACATTATAAACGACTGCACGAAATTGAGAAAAGAAAGAAAGGAACTAATATCAAAACAGGCGGAAATCGGATCCCCTCATACATACCCGGAAATCTTCCAAAACGCAAACAATAATATCGAAACAACATACCGGAATATCATATAATATCTTAAAGACACAGGCCTTCTCAACAAAATATAACACCAGTAACTAATACAAGTAGGTTAACCTATACATACACACACACACACTTAAAATATATCAAACAAACCTATCCCCCACCCCTATAATATCATCTCTCATAACATATGGCCTCTGCATGACTAACAACATCTTCTCTCTTTTCCTTCCGTACTCCCACCTATTGGAACCAGGGAAAAAAAAAAATATATATATATGTATGTGTATGTATGTGTGTATATATATATATATATATATATATATATATATATATATATATATATATATATATATATATATATATGTATATGTATATGTATATATGTGTGTATGTGTATGTGTGTATGTATATATATATATATATTTATATATATCACACACAACAATAACAACAGCAACCAAACGTAAACAAACAACAACAATAAAACAAACAACAACACACATCAACAAACATAAACAACAAAACAACAACAACAACCAACAAAACAATCAACAACAACAAACAACAACAGTTTAAAAAAAAAAAAAAAAAAAAACCTGGTTCCATTCTCGACCTTCTAACTAAACAGCACTGATCATTCAAAATTAAAATATACGGCGATGTCTAGACCTAGCCTGGAGTCAAGCAGCACCGACCTATGACATCAGAAACGTCAGAAACATCCTTCATACAAGAACCAGCCCAGACGGCCAAGAACCAACCTAGACGGCCAGAATTTCAGTAGTGTTCCATGAACACATTAATGCCCTGGGACGTGGCACAATTCCGTCCCTGTGGATAATCTAAGAAGTGTGCGGTGCACACATTAACCGGTGGTACATGTACCAAGGTACGAACACCACCAAAAACCCAAGAGAACAGAACAGAACAGATTTGAGCCATTCAATTTTGAACACATCCAGATGAACATCGATTTGTTTATCCAACTCCGAGACAGCTGGTTTGGGATCATTGATGCAGAATATGAAGTGGAAAGACTTAAGGAAGAATTTCAGTGTGACCTGGGCATTCTAAAACATTTGAAAATAGCGAGAGATCTATTAGAAGGCATGATAGAGGACGAAGTCAAGAAATTAAGAAGACTTATTAAAACAAAATATATAAGAATAGGGAACTTGAAGGAGGCACTTGATAATGTCATCAAAGTGAGATGCTTTCTAGAAGAAACATTAAATTTGATAGAGTGGGAATATGTGAAGTGGGGACTAGACCGGCTAAAGAAAGCAGAGGCAATGATAAAAAAGGTGATGGAAGAACAGGTGATCCAGATTAAAGATAACTGGGCTAAGGAGAGAAAAGAAAAAAAAAGAACAAAAAGAAGAAAGAGGACTTTGATCAACTCAATCAGAGATGGATCAGAGTTCAGGAAAAGTTTAGAGCTATGGCACATGATAACTGGATTCCCGAGGAGGAAAAGAAGAAGAAGAAGAAAACGGGAATCTTTGGAAAAATAAAAAGGTGGTGGAACAGCAGAAAATAAAAGAATAAGTATCCAAAGGCCCTTTTCAGGGCTACTCATAGGTCTCGAAAGGATATTAGCTTTCTTTGCCACCATTTTTCCCTTGTCACTAGACAGTCCCCTATACCCATACAAATCATATTTCCCATGTTCCATTTCCCTTACCCCTATACAGTCCCACCATGTTCAATTTTCCTTGTCCCTATACAGTCCCACCATGTTCAATTTCCTTTGTCCCTATACAGTCCCACCATGTTCAATTTTCCTTGTCCCTATACAGTCCCACCATGTTCAATTTTTCTTGTCCCTATACTGTTCCAAGATGTTTTGTCCCCATAGTGTTCCAAGCTGTTTTTGACTGGATTTCCCATTGTCCCAATAAATCTTGTCCCCATATTGTCCCAAGCACTTTTTGACTGGATTTTCCATTGTCCCTATAGTATCCCCATATACTACTCAAAGGAGGAAGTTGAAGAAGACATGCAGTGCAGCCTGAAAACAGAGCTGATCAAGCTCTACATATAGTTCAGACAAGGCAGACAAGAATGAGGGCAATTGTTAATTATACCTTGCCAAACAAGTATTGATCCACACTGAAAAATGTTTAAAACTTAACAAAGACTCTAATGTATACAAGTAAGAAGTGTTTCGCACAACTTAGAAAATACATACTTCTATTGAAGGATTATTTTACCAAACAACGTATGTTTAAACTGCTTTAAATTTTGTTGCTACTTACCACCCCACTCCAATATCATTTGATACGGAAAACCATGCACATACCATTGAAAATACAGTGGCCGCTTTATATAATACATGTCATCTATTTTGTCTATGGTAGTCACTATACTTACAAATATAGGGCTATTTGTTTAGGAGTTAAAGTAACCATAGGTAGCAAAATACATAGAGTGAAGTAAATAACTGCTTGTGGTACAGATTTAAATTCCTGTGATAATCAAAATATTAACGAGCTAAAATCATTTCAAATATAGGTAGAAGTGATCTATACTAGTCGCATACACAACAAATATTGTATACTGTCAAGGTCATCCTGCCGCTTTTCCAATTTAAGTAATAAATTTATAATTTTTATTTTCAAAAAAATTCAAAATACTTGTAATGACAAAAAGTCTGAAATCTTCAGCGATTAGACCTGACTACGTTACAGTTTTCTAAAAAAATTAGACCTGTGAAAATTCATATATCTATTAAAGCCTTGTAAAATAATGACTACACTTTAATTCTTCTGTTTTCGATATGATGCATGCCAAAATATATCAAGATAATATTATGTATGCACTATCATTATAGACATAAAAACTTTAGAATGACATGAATGCTTGCAAGAAACAGAATTTTTGTTTCATCTTTGATACAATCTTTTGGGTACAAATTTTAATTGCCCTGTCTGATTTGCATTCAGGTTTTGGTGAATACTGTAAATGATTATAAAATAACACATTTTGATGTAATGGTTTTTGAAACTTTAAATTCTTTCAAGAACTTTTATGTATTTCTTGAGCATGTTATTGGATGTATAAATTATATATCACAAAAGGTGTGAATAACTTGACAGGTATGTGGGCTACATTACAGAAAACCTCTTTCACTATACATGATATGTGTAACTGACTACGAAAATGTAACTTGCACTTTGTACTGATAAAATCAAATACTGCATCCATGTATCAATCAATCAATCAATCAATCCTCTCTGTGCCGTCTGGTGCTTGAGGCAACAGCAAGGGAGCACCATTTCCGTCTGTCGGCAGCTATTGCAGGGGCGGTCTGATAGGTGTGGCCTCTGGTCTTAAGGTCTCTCTCCACTGTTCGTCGCCAGGTCTCTTTGGGTCTGCCAGGGTTCCATTTCCCCAGTGGGGTCCATCTCAGTGCCACCATTGGTAGTGAGTCAGGAGGCATTCTGCAGACATGGCCGAGCCATCTCCATCGCCATTACGGGCATCCATGTATACACATAATTAAAACTTTGGTATTTACTCTTATAATACAACATTTGCAGTCATTTCCATTTCCAAGGTGGACTTGCAAATATTGAAACCTTATGTAAATACATGATTGTTGTAAATGTTTAAATTTCCATGGTATCGTGATTTTAGTTTTCAAGGTTGTTGTACCACATATATAAGGAGATTCAGTATGCTTAATGTTTGCAACTGATTCCAGGAGATCATAACAGGGAACTTTTCATCCAGATGTTGCAGTTCCACCCATGCCTGGTCTTTAATGTTTTGGAGCCAGGATCAAGGCAGTGTGGTGGTTATCACCCATTCCCCAACACAGGATTGCCAGATTGGTGTGTGTGGATGGAAAATGCAGGAAGATGCCGACAGACCTGGAAAAGATGTGTTGTGAGAGACAGCACTGTATATCACTTTTGCCGGTAACGAATATATAAACGTTTTTTTATAATGCGCATTGTTGCTTAATGCATTATTCTTGATATGCTTAAGAGTTTATTTAACGTATAAATGTTTCATGAATTTTAGCGAGACTTCTTACAAAATGAGACATGCTTGGATTATTTCTTTGCAATCACTGTTAATGAATTATAAAATTGTAAGCCATCCAAAAACAAAAAACATAGATGCATACATAAGCAAATGATAAGGAATTTTATTTTTTACAATTGATACTCATCAAATAGATTCTATTCATTTCCTGGTTTCAATGTGGGTACCTCACTATGCTAAACAAATCTAAGCTGATGATGATAGAAAAATAAGATTCTATCGTCATCTGCAATCAGCCATTCCTATTTGATCCCAATGCAGATGTCTCTGAGTTCTAGAAATGCTCCCCAAACACTTAATATCAGTTCTGGTTGCGATGGAACACTCAGTGCTCATGTCAGAATAAACACTTTGCAGTTTTTTTTTATCCATATTTATTTTACATTGAAATTTTCTGATAAAAGATTAATAAACTTTGAATAAGTGCATGTTCATATTTTTTTAAATATAAATTTTCAGGATTTTCAAGTTCTAATCCTTGATGAAGCTGTACATGCGTTGGCCAGGATGTACCAACGGGATGTTCTTGTACTTGACGATGAAGTTGACTTGATGAGCGCGAACAGGCATGCTGCCTATATGCAGTTCATATTATGGCAGCATGGAAGACTAGGGTCTGGACAGAGATGTGTAATTCCCTCTTGCTGTGTCTGGCGGATACATGACACATATTCAGATGCGTTTGAACATTACACTGGTTTCATCCCCTCGCGGCTTGCCTGAACTTCTTTTTAAAACACTTCTTACGGGCACAGATTTATATATAAATGAATACATACTCATTTGACTTCATTCTTTGTTTTGTTGTAACTGCACATAATATACCATCAAACAATAATGCTTCCATTCAGATATTTTTTAAACACCAGTCTATTCTGGGTAAGGTCATATATTATCAATATAAAACTTTCAGCACTTGCAGATATATTATACATTATTTTCAACTACTGACACTTACATTAGTGTAATCTTAGCAGACACATCCATTTATCAAGCACCTTTCATATATTACATAGCTAAAATCGAGAGATCTTCTCCTTCACTAAAACTAGATTTGATGGGGGTTCTTGAGGTACCATGTTTCTGCTAATTCTCCTGGGATCAGCTTCTTTAAGTTCTCTTCTCCTCATACCCTGCGTGTCCTCAAGTCGACAAATGAGGGCTTTGTGAATAAGCTCCCTGATGTGGGGATATGTTTTCTTTTCTTTGCAAGAGTAGACGGACTATCTGCCATTTTTTTTGTTGTAACAGCAATGATACCTGTTTTAAAGAATTTTTTTTTTCTTAACTTATGTGACAAGCATTCCGATATGTTAAACTATATTGAGTTTTCACCCAATATTTGAGCCTCATGACCAATTGCTAAGGAGGGGTTGTTTTTGTTCTTATTTGTTCTATCTCCAAAGTACTATTTGAGACAGCATTATTAAGCATTAGCACCCCCTTTGTAATCCCATCCCTCATACACCCCACTTTGTGAACCACTGCTATATACGATGAAACATATTTGGAAAATAAATTTAAAGTTCAATTTCACTAGTGAAATATGAATCTACATTTCTCTCTCAAACACATAAAACACATACAAATTATTTAATATGAATGTGATAGATTTTCCGTCCAAAATTTTAGATGGAAAAATAATTGGCCTCTGAAATAAAAATGTATAGTCTGTGATGTCCAGCTTAAGTAATATTCAGCTAATGACTTGCTCACTTTCTAACATATTTGTTGAGAGCCAGGTATTGTTTTGTTTTTTCTTTTTTGCTTTCAGATTCATGTCAAGGGTTTTCTTTTTCGGTATTTTTATAGCACTTTCGACACTTTATTGGCTCTATGCTTCTGAGGAAATCCAAGCTTAGTGCTCTTTCGAAGGAGACACCATGGCAGCTGATACATTCTCACCCGGGGTGGGGTGGTATTAACCAAAACAATTACAGTAAACATAGCCTTTTTCTATGCATTTAGGGAACTCTTGAAAATAACATATCTTAGATCTTGATCACAAATATCAAACATAATGAGAATTAATCCTTTGCAGGGATTATTTCTTACCAATGATCACATCCTTTTCTTATTAGCTTCCTTGGAATGTTACTTTTCATACTAATCCGTTTAATAATTCATCGTCACTAGCTCACGCATTCTCAAAAAATGTCCGTCATGTATTTTAATCTAAATAACGTTACGGTGTCCTAACATTCTTACGTAAAATTCTATGCTAGAGCAATCGAACTCACAAAAGCAGACTTAACGCAACGTGAAGTTTACTTGAGGCTCATTGGTCTTGATCGACCAGGTGTTCGAACAGGAAGCTTCTCACTCCTAATAATTAAGGCCCTTTAAGAGCTCCAAGAATGCATGTACTGCCGTCCCTTTGCCTTAACTTCATCATCATGACTAGAGACATTCAAAAGCAGATCAAGACTTATTTTAACCATCTGTACCTATCACAGTGCTTACTATCGAGGTCAGTTTTATTAACAGTTGGGTTTTATTTGAAAATATATTTGAATATATTGATAGAGCAAGCACAATTGTACTTACACCAAATACTTGATGTGTGTACATAATCATCAACTATATATTGTGATGAACAAAGACAACATAATCCAAATATCTTTGAAGGACTGTATGAGCAACACTTTTTTGTGGCTCAGATTTAAATGTCAGTTGTTTTTATATTTAAATTTGTTTTTAATAAATAGTGTTATCTTCCCATAATCATTCCACGTGGAGACTATTTAGCTTTCTTTCTTTCTTCCATCTACACACGTTAAAGATATTATTGAATTATTCAACGGTGCTCAGTTTTCGAGGCTGGATTATCTTTTAATGACACTATTGTTTCAGGAAAGAGACTGTTGAATGTTGATCGCTTGTAAAATGGATTATTCAAACGTCCTGAAAAAAGAATATTTTTACATGGCTAATGGGCTACGTATTCCAAAAGCACTGAAAAGATAATTGTTGAAACAGTATTTTAAAATTCACCAATTTGCACTGGTTAAGGATCATATACTATATAAGGAAAATGTTATATTGGTGAGTGAACATTTTTATATAAGCCAATTGTTGGTATTAATATAGTCTATCCAAAACAGAAAGCCTACTTACGGGAAGTCGTTCGGTTTGTTGGTTTGGGGATGGTGTGGGGGAGGGGGTCACGCAATATTTCAGCTCATAATAGGCTATATATGGCAGCCAGTATATTTGGCAGAGGTAAAGCTCTGGAAAATCCCCGCAAGAACCACAGAACTAAAAGAAAACAGAGGTAAGCTCTCTCGCATACCATCGTTGGCGGATCCGATCCTAAAAAATACGCGAAGAGAGGCGAGGTGTGAGTGATCGGTAGGGTAAGCGTCTTAGACCACCGGAAATGATTGAAGATTTTGTGAAGGTCTCGTATGCTTTTCGTTGACTTTGTCATTTTCTTTCACAAAAATGGCAATCCTTGACTTATATGTTGGTTCTGTCTCGAGGCTGGCTTGTACGCTTGCAACACTCCGTTTTGTACCTTTGCAAGAGTAATTAGTGTGACAAGATTTTGTCCTGCAACGACCTTGAGTGCCATTTTCGTATGACTGTTTCTGTGGGTCGTAGTTCAAAATATAGTCATTGCAATGATTGGATATTTAGACCACAACATCAGCCTGTTTCATAAGATCAATGTGAGTAAATTTGCTTACTTTAGGATTTTCAGCGCGTTTCCTAATTTTGCAATGCGAGAAAACACTCATTTATATGGGAATGATTATTACTCTCAGACTATGTGTAAACTGTATAACCTACTTTTCTTATTATAAAACATTTCCTTTAACGCACCCCTTATATGGCCTATACTGTAATAATAATCGAGCCAAAACACGCCTTTGACCTTTTTACGCGTAGTGATACAATCGTATTCCCTTTCTGTCTGGCATATGCTTGCCTTTCTTCCTCGATGATAAGGCATATATAAGCAAAATTCAACTCCGACATAATGACCCTTTTCGTCATAAACTTATCTTTATTATGTAGCTAAGTCTGCAGTTGGTCTTCTATTAAGAAAGTGCACGAGAAACAGTTTCATCTTTCAAGTAGTCATACGACGGAAATACAGAACGTTCAGGTATAATTGCTACTTAACTAATATATCGTCGACTTAAAATACTTATAATTTAGACGCATAACTGAGCTTAAGACTTCTTGCTTTATGAATACATAAAATAATATAAAAATGGAAAAGAAAATATCAATTATCGATATGGTGATTACGATGACTTCAAACTTTGGTTTCACCAAACTAAAAAGAAATGCTTGATTTTAGTTTTAAAGGTTATCTTTGGTATTTGTCTTTAAGATTCTAGCTACACGACTCGTCTTTCGATATGGCTCTCCTTTTCATAAACAGGCAGCATTTTATATTAAGTTTTTTATATCATTTGTTGCAGATCTTTATATCGTTTACCATTGCTGAGCATTTAGCTGAACATCGTGAATAATTAATTTCCAACTCAGATTTCTGACGCCATAACTTTTAATTTCCTTTGATGGCATTCATTATAAAGGACAATATCTTAATACCGAACTATAAATCTAGCATTATATATAAAGTATATATATGATGATTCCGATCCAAGATTTTGGAATTTAGATATTGAAGTCGCAAATGAAGATATTTAATTAAAGCAAAAAAAAAGCAAAATGTACGGCATTCTTGTTACATAGATATTAAAAGTTCTTCGCCAATTGGGTTAATTCTGCCATCACTAGACTTCCAAAAAATGACTTTTAAAATATTTGTTTTTGAAAGTTAACTTTTTAGAACTTTTATTAATATTAATTTGGGCTTCTAAAAGTCTTTTATCTGCATAAACAATAAAAGCAGCACATACGATTCGCATATCAACGTATGTTCTACATATATACAGCATACTAAAAAGGTGTTTCACCGGACAAATGTGAAACCTATGTAAAACATACGTGAGTTACTTATGCGTAAACATCTGTTTAACTTGCACACATTACACCTATTATAATTTAGGTTTCTTATATACATACCAAATATATACATACCAAATGGTTATCATTTATTAAATTATGAATAAAATCACCTTTTACACTCTATCTTCCATGCCAAAATACATACATGTTATGTTAAGCTGCATATGGTCAACATATTGAACTACCAGATTTATGTAATAAAATAAAGTATTTGCTGTACTACAGAGTGCATTTTCCAGTTTAAGGTGAGGCTGTCTCTTCTAATGATCTCGTAGGAATCTTAACGTGTATGTGCACGTCGACTGCTGCTAGTGTTCTGACGTAATTCGTACTCCTAAATTATTACATCTTCTCAAAACAACTGTAAGCGATTACTGCACTTTTAAAAAAATATAAAAAAATAGTATTCTTGAGAAAACATAAAATAGCAAGCATTTTCATTAAGTTTGTAAAAGTACTACTAAGTTTTTAAAACTATAATAAATTATCCATAACTATAACGATTTGTAATTCGCTTATAAATCAGGTCCAACTGCAAACTGCATAAATCCTCTTCTGCCGTCGCATCATGCGCAGGCAGATCTGCGTCTATACGGTTGTTAATAATCAATAACAACATACAACATAGACCCTGATAATCTGGCGCATTATGTGACGTCAGAACAGGGTCACTGTTACAGATAGTAATTACTTATTATAGAGAACAAGACATATATTTTTCTTTTATTTGAAATAAAACAATTAGTCTCTTTTCATTCAAGTAATAAAAGCCACAAGCGTATGACATAAATATCAGTATACATGAATGGCAAAGACAACTGGAGAGGGAGATGTGAAACATAAATTGGAACAAATTCTTTGCCATAAAAGATTCTTGAAGTTCCTTTCTCAATTACCACTCTGGTTGCCTAGTGGTTAAAACGTCCGCAACTGATGCGTGAGCTCGTGGATTCGATCCCCGGCCGAGTAATACAAAAGACTTACACAAACAGTACTAACAGCTGCCTCGCTTGATGCCCAACATTAAGAGGTTATTGTTAGGACTGTCAGCCTGGTGTCAGGTTAATGTGGCCTGGGTGGGACATCATGCTACATACATGCGAAAAGATGCACATGTGCTAGACATCACTATAAGCTGTCACATTGCTGATATCGTAGCGATATGACTGAAACATTGTTTAAAGCTACATTAAATATCCAAATCTCTCTCTCTCTCTCTCTCTCTCTCTCTCTCTCTCTCTCTCTCTCTCTCTCTCTCTCTCTCACACACACACACACACACACACACACACACAGACGTCTTTCTCCATTCAGATGCATACAAATACAAATCTACATAGAGATTTTCATGTCAGCATGTTTCTACTTGTAGAGATAGTTAGCAGTTTGTCTTTAGAGAGTTGTGTATATATATATATATATATATATATATATATATATATATATATATATATATATAATGATATTGGCAAACATCACTAACATCACTAACATTGAACACATTAAACAAAATAATTATATTCAGCATGAAAAATTTCATTCATAATAGCGTGTACAATCATACATCACTGTGATTGCTTTAAGATTCAAACAACTGTTCTTTAATTTTTATTAAGTGGGTTTTACAATAATATTTAGGTATGTATGGGCAATCCCCTTCCCTGTATGTAACCTTCATACGTGTTTTGACCAACTTACGTAAAGCTTGATAGTTGACCACTACAAGTTTTATATGCCCCCCCCCCAAAAAAAAAATAATTAGAAAAACCATCCTTGGGAGCCTAATTAGGTATGGTTCTTTAACAAAGTCATGCCTAATGATTTGTAAGTATCAGACTATTTAATTAATGCTGATACCCCATGTTTATATATTGATATAAATTTGTGTGTTCCTGAACAATGAATTGATGGAAAGTAATTTGTTACCCACACTTTGGTTAAATTACGTTCTCCAAATCCACACGTGTAAACTACTTTAATAAATTACATTAACCTAAGATTTATAACATTAAGTATCAGACCATTAAAATGCATGATGAAATATGTTGTAAAAGTCTGCTATTGGACATTTTCAGTTATTGAAACCAGAATTCAAACGTTGTAACAATACACATCTGTAACTAGGTAGTTCATATCAGATCGGCTATGTCATGTGAATAACTAAACCCGCAAATTTCAGTTCTTTATGACAAAATAGGCAGTCTCTTTGCACAACAGACTTGCATAGTTGACACTGTTTGACATTATTGAAATATTGTATGTAAAGTATTATTTTAATATCTAATTAGCTTTTTTCAGTGATTTAAATCATATGCCTTCATTTGCTACGTCAGCAACGTTATCAAAATAAATGAGAGATTCCGAAATGCCCTTAAGCTTGTTGCTCAGTACTCTCTACCACTCGTCAAATTTTATGTACTTTTCATGATGTTCACTGCAAATAAACGCGGTTTAGAGTAATACCCCCGAGGCTGATTTTGATAAAATATTTGATACATGTATCATGTATCACGTGATGAAAAACCTGAATCAAGTCGTTACTGGGATGGAGCAGCTTTCAATTGGTGATTTTCGAAGAACTATTTTTCAAACTTTCTTTGATATCAAAGTTTTTGAAAACTACAAGAAATCCAGAGTACTTTTAAGCATAATCCATTGCTATTTGATTTAAGTGGTTCCGATGGGAGCTTCATCAAAGCAAACGTTACTATATCTTCAGCACATAACAAAGACAAAGTATTAATTTATCATATGTTTTTATATCATGCAATTATTTGACTATAGCATTTTGTTAGCTGTATAAATGTAATGATAACAGTACCGGTGAAACAATACTACGTGACGCTCACTAACAGTACAGCACAAAACGTCACCCAATCTTTTTTTTAGAGATCTAATGATATACCGTATATGCTCGTTAATATCGATTCCAACTGCAAATTGCACAGACCTGAATTTACCGTCGCATAAATACAGATCTGGGTCTATGCAGGTGGTTAAAAGTAATCAGTAGAACAAACAACATAGACACTATTCTGCCCGCACCTTACGCTGCTTACAACTGGACCCGACCTATACAGGAGTATATTCGGCATGATCGTTTGAGGTTTCTATAGTTTAGACCATAAGATCATTCTACTGCTTCTGTCGAATGCATTTTCAGAATTTATCAATGTACAGTAAAATCAACCATTACATTTCCCGAGATACTTCTAAATAAGTGGGTGTAGAACAAATATGTCACTCTATACACTTTTCTAAACTCGCACGTTCCTTACCAACTAATTTGTTTTGCAGAGACTTTTATGCTATTCTCTTAATAAATTGATGTAATTTTTTTTGCTTAATACAAACAGTAAGATAATATCTATACACTTATAGGTATCTCAAAACGCTACTTTGAAAATTATAATTAAAGTAATTAACACATACTGCCTTTCATCCTTTCAAAACCCAGTTCACTCATCGTCATTTGATTTTACTTCAGGCTTATATAGGTACATGTTACTATAAGCTAAAATTATAAAAAGTATTTTCACAGATTTAAGCGGTTATTTTTATCTTTAAAAATTGTGTTCATAGATATTCGATTAGTTCCGTCGATGGTTTAATCCAGAGAAATATTGGTACCAAAAAACGCTAAATTAGACTGAGGAGTTGGAATGGAATAATGCCAATGTCTTATCATCAGTTTGAGAAAATGAAAAGCGATCGTGTTATGTATGCCATCGTCTCATGTTATCAGGAAATGTTAGTAATGTTTGAATGAAAAGACACCATCCACTATCTCATATCGAAAGCCAATTAAGTGAAATTTGTATCAAATATATCATAAATCCCTTGTCCTTATTTACAACTGTGAAAAGGATAGGACATCAACCAAATATCAGCAAATGTAACAAAGACATTAATAAGAGGCTAATTTTGTCAGCTGCACCACGCATTAGAGTGAACCCTTCATGTTTTGTCATGTTCAAGGAGGAATCATCTGAATTTTGAATAAAGATATGGAAAAGTAGATGGGCTAAGCTTTACTTATGTAGCGTTTGCAATATTTCTTGATGAACCAAACTTTTATTTGTATCATTTACATTAATTAGGTCCATTCCAGGCTCAGAATGAGAGTTTTGGTTCTCTTATCCTTGTTTTGGAGGGTCAGTTGTGACACCCATGTCAATGCTTCGATAGCTGAGGAGCAACGTATTGCTGCCCTGGAGAACATGGTAGCCTCTTTATCACATCAGTTAATGGCCCAACAGTTGGCCGCAGAAGAGAGAATACGTTCTGAAGGAAATTCAGGAGTAAAGCAACTACGGCACAATCGCGACGGAACGAAGTAAGTTTACATTTTTTTCAAAGCAGTTTTACAACCAGTTTTCACAATTTGCGTTAGCTCTTTCGAGAGCTCCAGTCAATGTGTTATGTTGTTTTTGAAGCAGAGAAAACTAGAAAACTCTAGGAGAACCATAAGCTTATGATAGAGGACATTATAAGCTTTCAGGTGACAAAAGCAAATAATAATTTTGTATCACACATCTGAAAGGCCACTTATGTTACGGTCTTAACTGTGTACTGTCCATCGTCTGTAGCTAGTCAACATTTTCAATTTTCAATTTCTCTGAAACACTTTAACTTAAATTTACAACGCTTTTGACTGAATCAAAGTCTTAACGTTTTAATAAATTATGCCAATTAACCATCAAATATGGTTGCCATAGTTACAAAACAAACACCCCCTAAAAATATCATAAGGATTTCATCGAAAACAGCTTAACATGAAGAACTGGGCAAAAAATAACAAGCACGTGATGAAATTTAGATCACTTTGGAGAGATAAAGCCAATTGCTCACGCCAAATAAAAACATTGGTACTAAAGTGGGAAAATGTTTGCACGTCGCAGAAATAAAAAACAAATTTAACAGACATCACCCTAAATCAAGATAATTCAAGCATATAAGAGGATGCCGGTTTCCCGTCTCTTATTGCAACATCAATGTCCATGTCTGAGACTATCTCTCAGTACAATACTGATCAAGCAAAGCTGAGAGCCTGTACTTCAAACATCGCATTAATCATGTAAATACTGACCGAAATAAGGAACGCATCAGACTGCAAAATCTGCTTCTTTTAATACGAAAAGTTTGTTTAAAGATTTTCTATGCTGCTTGGATTACGTTCCACTATTTGAGAAAACCACGAGCTTTTACAAAAATGCTTACAAATGAAGATATATTAACTTTGCTAATACCATTGTATAGCCTGAAATATGAATGAAACGTGTGTGTGTGTGTGTGTGTGTGTGTGTGTGTGTGTGTGTGTATGTGTGTGTAAGCATTGTACATAGAAACTGGACAGTATTCAAATATCTCTGCTCTAAAGATTAATGAAACTTAAATGAAATTACGTATCCACAAGCAGAAATGAAGATTATGATTAGTGATTCATTATCTCCTTTTAAAATAGGTCCTACTATGGTGAAACGCACACTGGCTCTTCTATCAACGCCATTCACGACCACAGTAACTATGACCGTACCTGTGGAATGGGGGAAGTTCAGGCAGTGTTGAATGGGGTTGAATTTCGGACCCGTCACAACGACTACAAACTGGGCATGCCAGATCCCATGTCCAAAACATACAACAAAATGGTGGACATCCCATTTCCCCCGGTTCCACCATCCGTCCTCAGCAAACATAATGTCAGCGAACAGGTGATTGAACTGAGAGAGTACTTTAGAGCCTTCCAACAGCAAGATACGCATATTAGAGACTGGGTGCCTTATTTTAAGCCGGTTTTGTGCTACATGGAAGCAGGATGGACAACAAATACCAAAACGCTTGATGAACCATTCAAAAGCGATCGTCATTTCATCGATGCTGCCAGCTGGATGGAGCTACAAGAAAAAATTAGGTACACAGCATACACTGGTGGGAAGATCCAGTCCGAAAACCACTCAAACCTTCCTACTACAATTATTAACGTCACCAAAGATGGTATCCCAGTATTTGCACAGTGGAATTACAGAATCGCATGCCATCCCATCAAACGATATCTTGGTCTTAAGCACCTCAGACTTGTAGACGATGTCGGAGTTCGAATGGCACAAAGGCTCAACATTACACAGCTTGGAGCCAGTCGGGCTGCGAGATTTTCTGTCAGTCCCATTGAAAACCCATCTTTTAAGGCCTCTGACGGATATGGTAATTTCAAAGACACAAGCTTTCGATACGGTCTTTTGGATCAGTTGATGTCTGAGATACCAGGGAAGGACAATTACCAAGCATTTATCGAGGACAACACATTTGGTCTGGAACATTATGATATCCGACATAAGAACAATACCAAACTTAATGCGGGGTACTATCACAGATGGTTCAAAGTTGCAAAAAATGGTGGAATGGGAATAACCGTACGTCACCGTGGTTTCTCTGACCAGAACTTGTTCACAGCCCACACCACTCAGACAAACATTGCGGAAATGTCTGTACAGGACTGTAACTATGATTCTCGTCTTTTGAAAAGTGTCTGCCAAACCTACAGAAAGAGGGTCACTTATGCAATTCCTCTTGAGATCATCTGGCTGACACCCCTGAGCTCTTGGAATCCCTACGATCTTGAAATGAATGGACAAGACCCACACAAAATTGTAATGCAAGGCGGTCGCAATGGTGGACTTACTGCAGACAAGGCATACAATGGTACGAGCTTGAGTAATTATTACTTAACACCTGCAGAGTTTTTCCAGGGTGGAGAAGTTGGACGAGATCCTGCCGATACTGCCAAGGATATTGTTGGTGTACTGGATAAACACGGAGAGGTTTGTTACAATCTAGTCTTGGATTTGTAGTTTTTTTAAAAAAACAAATACCCCGCAAGTAAAGAAAAACATTTCAAATATGAAACGCATGCGTTAATTGAAAATTTGCTTGATCTGGTAACTTATTTCTATAATCATACTGATCTTTCTGTTCCTCCTTGCGCTGATGGAAATTTAAACAATCTGTGTCAACGTTTTTTTGTTTGTTATTTGCATGGAAAATAACGCTAATACTACTATTACTACTACTGCTGCTGCTGCTGTTGTTACTAGTACTATTACTAATTATACTACGAATGATGAAAATTACAATAATTATAAATTAATTAATCATCAGTAGTGAGAAACGTGTCCGTGCTTGGGACAATCATCTATTTTCATATTTAATAGATACATATTTGTTTCATCGTACTCTAGGGTCTTGCGTTTTGCATCCAGGTCTCTTTAATCTTATATCTTTGTAAATAATGCTATTTCTACCTCATACTTTAAAAAGTCAAATATGTTCTTAGAAATAAAGACGTAATAGCCAAAAAGAAGGAAAACTATTTACTGTTTCTGAATGAACAAATCGAAAGCAACAAAATGCTTTAGTGACTATAGCATTGGTATAAATGTACAGAAGATGCGCGACAGTCGGCGAACTTTGCCTTTTCAGAAATGAAGACCAGCAATTATTGGATAAAAATCAAAGCGTGGCATGTTACTGCGCAATTCTGTGTTTGTACATCGACATACATTTACACACATACGAAGCCAAATTGTTTCTGTGTCTGTGACACGCAACGACCTAACCTTTGGCTCATTGCTGATATACCGATTAATCGTGGAACTACCAACGAAAGACCGTTTTAACAATAATGGAAACGCGACATTATCCGATATCTCTTGATCAAACGTCAAAATAGTGTGATTCAATTTACGATAAAAATCAGCCGTCTTACACACCGACACAATTCACAATTCTAATAAACAAGTTTTCACATAATCAACAAATAGTTTAAATTCTTTGGTTTCGTTTCTCCTGTCTTGTTTCCAAGTTTAATTTAGCGTTTTAATTTTATCATAAAATAAATTGTTCTTATTACATCTGCTGAACATTTAACTAAAAATCATGCATGTCACTGTTTTTGTACTACTTTTTTACTTATAGGTTAAACATGTAGTGCCATCAGGCGTAAGAATCTTCACGCCACATATTCCGGGAGTTGGGAAATTTCGACTTCGGTATCCAATTGTGCCGATCCACGCAGAGGGAAATTCAATGTACAAAGAGGTCGAAGCATTGAAGGCTTTGATGATGGAATTTGACCAGTATTCCTATATTCTTACCCATAAGCCTGTCCTACCTGAACCGAACGGTCATGTGCCTATGATAACGCTAAGAGTCCCGTATACGTCGAAGACACCCCCTGGCGGTCACTATCATGATGTATATATATCTGCTGAAGACAAGCATGCCCTGATGGCGTCTGAAAATAATACACTGCATGTGGTAACATCAGAGCAGAAAGGACATCGTCATGAGTTGCTGATCTCTTATGATCGTAGCCATTACAATTATAAAGTAAGAACTTGCGACAATAAACCACACTGTTCCGATGATCACCAGTCATATTTGTACGAGGTGCCCTACTAAACACACGTGGAACAAAACAATAAAGAAAATACAATATTGCTTATGTAAATTAGTTGTTAAATTTTCCTTTAGATTCAAAATATTTAGTAGTACAATAAGTTCTTCAAACTATTACAGTGATTCGACACTCCTTTATCAGACTAGTCCCTCTAGTGTTTGATTCATGCACCCATCTATCTATCTATCTATCTATCTATCTATCTATCTATCTATCTATCTATCTATCTATCTATCTATCTATCTATCTATCTACCTACCTACCTACCTACCTACCTACCTACCTACCTACCTACCTGTCTGTCTGTCTGTCTGTCTGAAAAAATCGATAAGTAATCATAATCACTGGACTAAAAATTCGGACATATCTTTGACTAACATAGAATCGACAACAAAGCAGATGTCTAATATATATAAATATATATATATATATATATATATATATATATATATATATATATATATATATACTTTAAATCATCAATACTCTGTCAATCTGCAATGCTGAAGCAGAAACTATATTCTCTTTGTGGTCAACAATTATTCAGATTAAGAAAGGTCACGTTAAATAAAGACGAAAAAAATTGCATATAAACTAAGGAAATGAAGGGAAAGACAATTTAGGAATATCCACCTTTGTACACAACATTCCACACAAAAAACAAATAGAATCCGACTAAAACTAAAGAAACGAAAAAAAAAAGACAAATCATTATATCTTAAATCGTACATAGCTGTAAATCTCTCTAACGCACCACCACCCACCACACCACATACGATGAAGCAGAAACTGAGTTACTTTCAAGAGGTCAAAACTTCTGTTCCAGCCCCACGAGTCATTACAGGTGTCATGTTAAAAGATGCAGAAGAGTTCAGTCCCTGAATGTAACATATAGTCTACATTGCAACAATGACCGAAACCCACACTGAAGTACCCACATTTTCGATAAAAGGTGTTCGACCCTCCAAAAAGTTATTTTGCTAACCATGACGCTTTCATGTCACTCATCGAAAGTGAAATCTCGCACTTCGTATGTAGAACAAGCAAATACTCAAACCTAACCAAGAAGGAAAAGAAAGCATTAAAGTCATAAAAAAATTGAACTGATGTGACAGTCATCCCAACTGATGAGGGATAAGCGGTCGTTGTGATGGACAAAGAAGACTGACAAGAAAGTAAATAGACAGCTTACAGATGTCAGATACTACTACGAATTAATACAGACCCAACACTTGAATATGTTAAGAGAGTTGAGCATGCGTTGAATGAAATGCTCGAAGATGGATATAAGCCACAAGATAATGGAATAAATTTCATCCGACAATCCGAGAGAAGGCAGATTCTATCCTCTACCAAAAATATACAAACCAGGAAACCCATGTCGGCCTTGTAATTCTGGTTATGGCTACCAAACAAATAAGAAATAAACGTCTGAACATTCAGACTATTTTTATAAAGCCTAAAGCCCAAACAATACCATCCTACCTTCAAAACAGAATACATCGTGAAAGTAAAGCCACTGTACCGTTACTACCAAACACAACTCTCGTTTCACTTGAAGAAACATCCCTCCATGCCAAAATGCCACATGCAACGAAGCGTGGGACACAATAGCTTTAAAGACGCTACCCACATACGTCCTAATCAAATGTCGGGAGCTAGTTTTTAAGCTCGGCAACGTTTCTATTTTAATGGCAAGAACTACCTCCAGATGAACGGAATAGCCATGTTGATTCAGATGGCCCGTTTATATGCAAATAAATTTATGCAAATAAATTTATGGGCCGATCAGAAGGCCAATCTGTTGTCTATGTAAGCTACAAACCATACCAATGGACAATTAATAACATAGAAATAAAGTGGAACTATGGGAGGGAAATCTTTGCAGGATTCATCACGCCAATCATAACAATTCGATCTAATTCACTGCCGAAATACAGATCATATATTCCCGGACATCAAAACACTTCAAACAGACCGGCTTCTATTCAGTTGCCACCCAAGACACTGTATCCAAAACACACCCAACAATCAGCCACTTACAATCAAGAGAATTTGCTCTGATTACAACTTTCGATGAGAGGTACAGAGGGCTATTTCAGCATCTATCTGATGATAGAGAAAGAGACAGATAGGGCCAAGCAAAGAAGCAGTGCTGACCTCATAAGATAAAAGGGAAATTAACATATGATGCGAATACCCATTATCAAAATGCTGTACACAGAAAACCAACAAGTAGGCCGCATCATTCACAAACATTGGTCAACCATTAAATTGTGTAAATTGATCTTTCTGCACAAATCATCTGTAGCAATCGAAGATTTAAAACTTTGAAAGATATGCTAATCGGGTCAAATTTAAAGCCACTCTAATGTAAAAAAGGTTTGAAATCAAAGCCTTGTGGGAGCAACAGGTGCAAGACATGCCAACACTTGAAGGAACTAAGCACATTTTAAGCACGAATGCAGGTCAGATCCAGAGATCAGACTGCAAACCATTAAAGTGAAAAGGAGCCTAGTGGCTGAATATTTCTCTTCTCCTGGCTCTCCCTTCACTGATACTATCTTAAATGGCATCATCCACATCATTAAATGGAGCAGATAAAATAGGAAATCAGAAAAGAATATTGGATTCGCCTCCTGCAAGCAGTCAAACCCAACGGACGAAATAAAAACGAATTCAAAGGAGCAGAAGATCGGTTGACCTGAATTATTCTTTGGTACTCATGTAATGTTGACCTTAATCGTGACCTTGATTTAGGGTCAGTAGAAACCATGTAAACAGGGTTTAGTATTATTCTAAAACAATTGGTTGTTGTCAAGGTCAAAATGAGACTAGTGAATTAAGAAGCAAACAATTTATTATTCTTATAGTAAAATGATTCATTCTCGTCAGGGTCATATTAGGAGTACGTGATATAAACGATTACGTGACTCCTACACATCTTTCTCGGTTTCGCAAGTTGGGTATTTGTTTCGAAACTGCGTATTAGGATACGATATAATATTTGTTTTAGTGAAATATAGCTAGTTGTGGGTTTTTACATCTGACGTTAACTCATTTTTTGTTATCGCTTGTTTCTAAGTTTATGTTAACTATTCTTCAGTTCGTTTAAAGGCTTAATTCGTATCTCTGAAAATATTTGATGTGCTCATACAGAATTCTTGGACAAAGACAGTTTATCAAATTTATTCGGATCTCCAACACCAGAGTGTTAAATATTGTTATGCAAAACTAATTAATAAATGACGTGTTAAAATAAATATAATTGGACAATTGTAGAAGGCATAAAGGTTTCATTGCTGACATACATACTTTGATCAGCGATATGGGTCCTTTGTTTTAGCCAGTTCCGCCTTACAGTCGCTTAATAGTAGCAACTAAACAACATTCTCAACATTGCTCATGTTATTTATTATTCCACTGTATCGTTAATACACATACATCTCTATGTAGCAAACATTGTTTGTCACCCTCACCCCAACCTCATTACACACACACACATATATATATATATATATATATATATATATATATATATATATATATATATATATATATATATATATATATATATATATATATATATATATATATATATATATTCAAATGTGGCCTGCATAAAAGACATGGTATGATGTACTATTTATACCTATCAGAGGAATAACATACCCTATCTCTGTGTCACTGTTCTATATAATGACAGGTACTGGTGAATGTTCAAGACGCAATCGTCCTGTTGTGTAAGATAAGAGTGCGTTCAGCGCCCATAATGCTGCCATACCGACCAAAAGAGATACGCAAAACAGTTGAACTATTTCACAGTCTTAAAATACAGCAAAAGGTCCGCTCAAAATATAGAGTATTGTTTAACGAAGGTGCGGTATTATACAAATTTTGGTTGGCATCACAATATTTCAGTTATTTATATACATAATGTTAATTTATTTCAGTTTTGTATACTTCGTTTTATTCTATGAATTTCTGATGATAATTAAGTAGTGACTTTTTTATAGACAGAAAGTCGTATTTTTACCTTTTATTCAGTATGACTTCAACTCCACAAATGCGGTTTTTGCAGGGGACGAGTCTTTTAAATGTTATGCTGCTCATTCACAAGGAATTGTGTTTAAGCTTTCTCAGGCAAGAATTATCTCAATTGAAAACTCCTCATGCAAAAGAGACACAACAATATATACAAAACAGATCTCTGTCAATATTTGATATCTGTCAACGTTTTGTTTAGTCTTTGTTATGACAAAATATACTCATTGTTCTTGAACTTTGTGTATCATCATCATCAGTCTCTTGACCTTGTGTGGTCGTCGAGGCACTGTGCTGTTGCACATCTGACTAGCTCCCTCATCTGACCAGTAACCTTTTTCTATGTCTACCTTTCCATCTGTCACCCTGGACACTGCCTTGCAGTACTGTTGTGAATACACTGTTAGCTGTAGTGACATAGCCATATCATTTCGGCTTTTTAATATTGACTATGGCGAGAAGGTCTTCATTATGGCCTACTTTACGCCTGATGGTGTTACGCCCTTCTTCATTTGTGATGTGGTCCATGTAAGAGATACAACGAATGGTTCTGTAGTATCTCATTTCAAGTGCCTGGATTCTTCATTGTAATTCTGCGTCAGGCTCCAAGCCTCTCGTGAATACAAACAGACTGAGATGGCTATTGCTCTCAATAGTCTGATTTTAGTTTTCAGACGTATATTCTTGTCTCCACAGATGGGTCTTAGCTTCGACATAGCTGTTGTTGTTTGTGCTACTCGTGACAAGGCGTCTGCTTTTGATCCCTCTTCGGTGATTATGGGACCAAGATATTTGAACTGGCTCACTATTTCCACTGATTCTAATATTGGCTGAGATTTGTTTGCAACTACTTGTCATCAGCTTTGTCTTCACAGCGCGTAACTCCATGTCAAATCTGAAAGATGTTTCATCTAGGTTCTTCACGAAAGTGGCATGCTCGTCTGCTCTGCCTTCAAGCCCATCAATGTCGTCTGCAAAACGGAGGTTGGTGATGTTACGCCCTCCAATGCCGACTGGCCTACAGTGATTTTCGAGGGCTTCACTCATTATGCGCTCTAAGTAGATATTGAAAAGCGAGAAGAACTTATAGTTTGGGATAAGAAGATATGCCCATACCTCTTTCGACAGACCTGAAAAAGAAAGAATGGAAAGCAGAGGTAATATATAAAGCAAGACCATAACCATCCCATTATCACCGCCACTACCCTCGACTTCCACACCCGTGGCACGTTGGACACGTAAAGTCGTTACCAAACCAACAACTAGCCCTTGCCATCAGTGATGAGCGAGTGACGTTAGGATTAGAGAATCCTGATCGAGAATGTGTTAGCCAGTATTTACTACGATAAGATCATTGTGCACATTACAAAGGAGTTCCAAACTTGTGTTGTGATGCCAAAATCTGACTGAAAAGTGTCAATTTACCTTATCTGCAATCAGGGTTCCAAGAACAAGCCATTACACGTTACACAAACCCTTTCTGCGAAAATGTCGCAGAAGTCGCAGCCCAGAGGAGGGCACATATCAGGTGCAAGCTGATTTTTCCAAAATTTTTCCTCAGTCGTAAAATTGATTTCCAAATGAGCACTGAGATACTAAGAGCTCTCCAACTGGTGTTGAATCAAAGCGGTCGCCACCATCTTTGATGGCAAACTGACAAAGGCACCCAATTTCAAAAGAAAGCTTTGCAAAAAGAATTAACGAAACGATATATTTATTTCGTTCACCACCTACAATCTCAAAATCAAAGCTAGCATTGTGGAAAGTTTTTAACGTATCTTGAAAAAAAAACGTATGTTGAAATATAGTACGCATTAACACACTCTCTAGGACGCCGAAGTCTTACCACACCTTGTTAAATCATATGACAATTGTTACCATCAGAGCATTGAATATGTCTCCGAAGAAGTGGTTTCTGACAACGATGTGACCGTCTTTGAACATCTATTTGGTACGTCCCCAACCGTGGCTGTCCCCGAGAAAGGTGAAGTGTTGACGACGAGAGAATGAGTACGCATTGGCAGAACCAAACTCATTTTCGACAAAGTTTACTTACACAACTAGGCAACCGAATTATTTCGTGTCACTGAACGATTGTTTGACCGTCCTCATGCCGTCTAGAAACTGGAAGATATGAACGAGGATGTGGTAAAAATAGCGTTTGACTGCTCTAGTTACAAAGCATGACCAAAAAGGAAGACAAAGTTTACTACACCGAACGCATTCTCGATATAAGAACACATACAGTCGAACAAACGTGTCAAAGAAGTCAAAGTTCTTTGGAACGTATTTCCTCTTAATTTGGACTCGTGTATCAACGCTTCGCAAGTCTTCAACTATTATAAGAAGTGACCATCACACCGTTCAACACGGCCTCAACCATAAGTGACCACTCCTTCTTCTGGTTCATGTCTGCAAGATCTACGAAAACAACCCTTGTGGGTGTGGTGTGGATAACGTGTGCCTAAAATGCAAAGCGTCTTTTTCTGCTAAACCTTTGTGGAGTATTGTGTCATCGGTGCTGCCCTGTTCAATCTGAGTTTTCAACAAGGGGACAAATAATTGTTTACCACTGTATTGAGTAGTTACATCGGTTACTTTAAAGATAACAACAGGAGTCTTACGAACAACGTCAGTCACACTCCCAAGAGTC
Organism: Unio pictorum; assembly: GCA_030141615.1. NCBI lineage: Eukaryota > Metazoa > Mollusca > Bivalvia > Unionida > Unionidae > Unio > Unio pictorum. Next base: position 564,377 of record JARLTB010000161.1, on the reverse strand, counting down.
ACCACCATAGCAACAACAAACCTCTTTTGGAGATCCTTTTGACCTCTAGTGACTCCTCGGACGGCAGAACTCTGGAATTATTAATAACCAATTTTATTGAAATTTACTCAGTGACAGTTACATGGATGTCTTTCCCCTCAATACTTTGTGCTGATCACGACCACATTACCTCAAGCTATCCAACTGAATCACGAAGCCCATTCGTAAGTGGCTTTCCTCGAAACAAGTCACACTACACAACTCAAATACCTCACTGAAAATCGAAACGCTTTCGAGGTCGAAATTCTGAACGACCGAATGCAACAATACTTGAATACAAAAATAACTGTAGATTCCTCTTTGAAACGACCAGTGTCACCCGATACTTCAGGGAACATCTGTTTACATCCCGTCAACAATTTTAGACATGCTATGTTCAGTTAAGTGAATTTGTTCTTGAATAACTAGGCAGCAGTAATGTGGATACTTACACGCGTACCTCGAACAATCTCTTGACGTACGTAAAAGGCGCCGAAACACTCACCTGGATGTTTAGGTAGTATGAAAACCTGACAGCATGTTCAACGACAGTAGCTAAAGACCCTCACAGTGTTGGCTTTAACGAACATCAAAAAATACATCCTGCAATGAAGGTAGTTTAGAACTGGTGGATCGTAGCATTTGTACATATGGTTGCAAGAAAACTATTTTCTGAACGGGGAGGAGACAGAATTGCAGTACCATTTTTCATTTGATGGCACATGCCAACGAGTACAAAACCATCATCAACGAAGCCAGACTTTACGTGCGACGCATGGAAGTGTTACCTAACGCGGGAAACGACATCAGTCATACGTTAAGCAGAACGACTGTTACGTAGCTGATACGACGCGTGGAAGTAAAAACCTCCATTATTGACACTGGACTCCTATTCAATATGGAATATTATCTGTTGAAATAAAAGTTATCCAAACGCTTACCCAATGAAGCCCTCAACGGAGCCAGCAATGTCAATCCTATCGAGTTTAAGTACTACAGAACATCCAAGATCGACGTACGTCGCGATGGCAAGACCTCTTGTAAATCTAAATTTGCTGGGAAGAGTTACTTGAGATCACACTTGTCCTTTTAAGAAGCCATAGGGCAGTTAAGGACCAACACCTGTTACTGCATTTCGCACGACGATTATTCAGGAGGTTACGCTTTGTAGGCCTTTAATTTTACTCCAGACCAAAGAAGCGTCTAGTGAAATTTCCACCCAATAAAATCTGGTCACCTGCGTGTGGAACTTCAGTTTACAGAATCGCTAACCGACATGATGAACGTCATATTGTATGCCGAATTCGACAATACACTTGACATGAACAGTTTGATAGAAGGTGTTTCAGACTATCAGAAGCTACAGAAGGATTTTTGAATATTGCGAAGGCTTTGGAAATAGGGATCAAGGAGTTATTGGAAATAGAACCACGACCAAACAAGTCAATGACGAAACGAACATCAAAATGTCACGATTGCCAGAAGAAGAACATGATTTAGTCTCCTGTTTTACCAAGCACCTGGAAGAAACTTTTACAGGGTTGTCCAAGAAAGATTGCAATGGATGTCAAAATAATCATCCCAGTGAAATTCAGTACATTAAAAATTGGACGAGTCTGGATGAATCTTGGGGCTTCAACTCAGAAGTAACAGTGTCGCATCAGTGGTGTAAAGACGCGTGATCACTTCTCCCTTTTGCTGACTTATCTGGAGATCTGTCGCATCGACATTTTAGGTTCAGAATACAGCGAAGAAGCCAAGAACCGTTTTCTGACAGAGCTTTTCAAACAAAACGTCAGAATTGAATTGATGATCTATCATGATCTGTAAAACAAGCAACAATAGATACCTGGGACCTTTATTACCTTTTAAAAACATTTCGTGGAATCCTGAAGTTTGCGCCTAGGAATGAACTGCCCCATAGTAAACATAAAGACCGTCAAGCCTATGTCAACATCGCGGATGACATCCATATCCCAGGAACCCTCTGCGTATCTGTCTACGTTCCCGACGATGACCATTTGGAACATTTTGATTGCAAAGGATTGCCACTTTTGGAAGACATTATCAACGTTATGAGAAGAAATTCATTCTCAGACGACAAGATCCAATAATGTGAAATTACAAGGCACATGTTCCATGGTGTGTGGATAATAATGTGTGTATTTTCTTCATCGCGCAGTCTTGGATATCCTTTAGAACATTTAGTGACTTATTTTGATCATGACTCGTCTAGAACGATGAAACATTCAATCAATGGTTTTGTGAACATTATGGATATATATATTGTATTTAGCAAGGAAACGTATTGTGCATCTATATCCAAATGACCTTCATCAGTGGAAGTCAAACTTGAAATCACGACGTTGTCAACCCTGTCAACAAATTATTAGAAACATATATGTGGATATTATTTATTTGTTGGTTGTTTTTTATTGAATAAAAATGTTGAATGTAAAGAAAAGGTATCTGTGATTTGTTTAGAAACTTCTGTATATCCCTCTACATTAGATGAGCTATAGCATTTCTATAAAAAGTAAATTTTTTTTTAAAGAAGAGATGTATTCTATTGCGTTAGCGCTCGAGGCATATAAAGCGGTGCGGTTTCCAGTCTGACCTGAATATAAGCACCTGGCTCTTGGAGATATCATCTGCCCGAAGAAAGCGAATCCGAAGTCAGCTGGAATTTCATGCCGCCAAAACAACTGAAGAGATTACGTTTTCCTGACGAGGATTAACCTAAGTCCTTTAGAGGGTTGTTAAATCATTGCGGCTTAGCAAGGGATTTATGTTAGTAATATAAGGCTACATTTTAAGAAATGTTTAGTACAGTGGGATTCTAATTGAGCAGAGTTAGGTTTACTTCTGAACTTGTTTGTAATTATTGTGCCTGTCACGTAATCTGTATAACTTACCGTGTATAACGTTATTACGTTTGTATGCTCGTTTCATGTATAGTACACGGTGTGTTGGATATGTTTTCAGCTACCCATAGTCTAGCGTGTCCGGTGTTGTCGATGTGAATGATGTGAATGATAAAGTCTTTGTGTTGTAATTAGAATTGCTTCAGTTTTATCATCATTCAACTGCAGCTTGTTATGTGTCATTTATGATTTCACATCAGAAATGCACCTCTCTACACCATGGATGGTAGCATCTACTTCAGTTTGGTGACTAGATTTGTATAGTTAGGTGTCATCAGCGTACAATTGGTGAGACAATGGGTGATGATCTATCACACATGAGAGCGGCTGAATCTATAGAATAAATATAACAGGTCCAAGAACAGACCCTGTGGAATACCACAACATATATCAACTGAGCTGGAGTGTATCCATTTGCAGATACAATTAGTGACGGTAATATAGGATCTAAGCAAGAAGCAGTGATGCTGGAATTGGATTTAGGTCACATGAATTTGGTGCACTTCTCATTACGATTTTTCGTACTAAATCAGTAGAGACAGGTTCAAATACTGCTAACGGTTGTCTTTGAAATTCTGTATCTCCATTGTATGGTGACAACGAGTTGCCAAGCTAATCTCTAATGGTTAATACTTGTCACGGAAGAAATTTTGCAAACAGGCCAGGAAGGTCTGCTGGAGAGAAGACAGTTGGAAATGGGGTACATTCGTTCCTTGACATTAGTTTGTTAGCTGGAACTCTTCGTGATCTTAGTTCTTTAGTGCGTTAGTTTGGTTCTATTCTTTTTATCATAATGATGTTTCTCTTAGTAGTAAATAAAGGTGGAGGGTTAGGGACTACACATCCAGATGGTACATAATGCAAAAGTGATCTGATGCATGTGCGTGGGATGCAAGGGCGGACCGTAGAATACTATCATCAGTTGTATGAAGAATCCAGTCTACAATGTGACCATGTTTATGGGTTGGCTGGTTAACTGAATGTTTAAAGTTGAATACATGAATGGAATCTAGGAGTTGTGATGTGTATGAATTTCTAGGACTGTCAATGTGAATGAAGAAATCTCCAAAATCAATTCGGCTGCCACCAATCGGTAATTCCATATTCCAAGCGATTCGGAAACGTCTCCAAAAGGAACGATTCAGTCCGCTTTTTATCTACTAGGAGGTGGGCGTGAGAGGCAGAAAAACTGGACTGACCTTTGTTCCAGTGTGAGTGTTGTTTCGACTAGTTCAAACGATGTGTGGCAGAAACTGAACGTTGTTTTGTGTTTAAGACATTTTATCATCGAATTCTTTGTGATGACAGCAATTCCACCTCCTCGAGATTGGCGGGGAAAGGCCTTGATGGAATAAACGGTGGGTGTTTGATCCGCGCTTATGTGCTCTGTTCCGGTGGTCCTACTGATTGGGCATTGAATAATGCAATACGCAGTGGTATCTCTGAGAAAGTTTACCTAAAGGCTGACGACTAAATAGGGATTTCACCTGGTTTTCTAAATTAACGGCCGAATTTTTAAATTGTTTAGCCGGAAAGGGCGAAAAGGAGATAACTGTTATACAGTGTAGTTAGTCATATCATTTCCTGCGCACAAAGAGTATTTGTATTTCGATCATAGAAGAAAACCACAATAAAAGGCTTTAATACAACAATAAAAAAATTATTAAAATACAAGTGTCTGATTTTACTAGTAAGACTACTTATATCCCAGCAATTACACGTTAATATTATTTGATTCACAACAATACTTTCTACGAGTTCCGAAATTATATCTTTCTCAGAAAAGTCTATGTATATTGTTTGAAACATGTATAATGGAACTCTTGTTTTGTGTATGCATGCACCTATACCCGACGTGAGCTGAGATCCAAGGCAGAAAACACACTAAGTAAATCCTATTCCAGGTGGGCAGGAATATATAGATTGACCTAGATGCAGTAAAGTCTTATCCAGCTCTATGTTGACTTGCGTGATCGTCATCTCAGTTTCAGTGCAAAGCGAGTGTTATTACGTCACTCATAATCTTTGTGAAGGGAAAAATTTTAAGTACAACTTCACCTTCACCGTTTCATTATTTGGGCACTGTTCTACATAATGGTCTTCAAAATGGCTTAACAAAAAAGGAATTAATGTTAGGTTTTTAAGAAAAAACAACAAGTATTTAAACACACAAAAATATCAGGCAGCGTTTGAGTGAATGAGGAAAGAGAGATGCATACGTCCACTAAATATTTTCCCCTTCAGTTATCGATTTGTCCAATATTTTGTGTTTGCAACCGACTTTCCTTTGTTACGGATAAGCTGATTAAAATAATAAAGATTTGTTTACGTTAAATCCATCATTGTCGGGACTGATAAAATTGTTTGGTTAAATCTACGCTCATTTAGTTGGAGAAGCATGTGATAGTGACCTACGTTTAGTTCTGATTGTACGAGATTTCGAACTCCCGATAAGAGATTTATTTTTGTACACAGCGTCAGTTTCGTGTAACATAGTGGGTAAATGTTATCGAAAGTACAGCCAAAGGACTTTCTATCACGTTTTATATACATTAAATGGTTTTCGTTTTATTCTTTTTTTTTTAAAAAGTTTTCGATTTTCCATTTCTTCGTTCCTTCCTTCTTTATTTCAACCTGTAATATTATATTGGAATGCTGGATTCGTTATACGAAGGTTCTAAAAAAAATGCTCTTTCGGAAGAGAAGGAATAGTGTTTGCTGATTATACTTATTTTCAGTGATTTAACGTAGTAATTTAATTATTTTTGAGTCTGTAGTACCTGCTAAAATGTCAAAGATTTAAATCATTGCACCGTTTCTACGGTTCCATTTTGCACGTGCAACAGTACATTGTTCCACATACAAATATGACTAACAAGCACTAAGTAGCACATATTTGGATTAGTAAAGCACGGGGTCCACACAAGGCGATACTCTCTATAAATTAAGACGGTCACAAACACACGACCATTTGTTACATGTCTTTCTTTGTATATTATTTCAGAAAGGTATTTCCACGAAAAAAATGATTAAAACCTATTTTGAAAGAGCGATAATACTTAAAAGATTTCGGCCATGTATTGTCCATCCTTTAATTCTCTAGGCCAGAATTTCTGTGAGTGTGGAGTATATCTCAGATTGGATTACATGATTGGGATGTTAAACATGACACTTCTCTTTTCAACGCTTCCGATTTTAATGTATTTTTTTTTAAATCCTTCTTATTTTAATTTTAGATTTTGACAGAGTTGATTCTTTTCCGCAGGTTTCCTCAATTTCAATTCATAGAACTGCTTTTAATATTTGGGCGACATGATTAATGACTATGTACAACAATGTCATCAGTGGTAGATATTATTCTGCCACAGCAACAACAAAAGAACGTGCATGTTGGCAAAGTCTTCGAAGCTCAAATCAGTTATTTCTTTACAAATTTCATGCAAACATTATTTTATAAATTCATTTTGAAACAGAACCTTTTAATGCATATTAGATACAGACTTAGATTCTGACTTGTTATTATCGTCGGCGTGCATGAACTGAAGATTAACTTGCAACGTTGTCTTGACCGTAGTAACAGTAATAGATATTGACCCTAATATTTGATGTCGATTCTGTGTACCAGCTAATTAGACATGTAGCAAAAACCAAGTGCACATAATCGTCAGGAAATAATAAGTTACCTGTCGAATTATGCCATATCGTTAAAACACATGGCATGGTTTTACCCATATGCACAAATGACTACATCCGAAGGTATTTGTAGTAAACATGAGACAGGACTGTTATGCAAAGCTTTGGCACAGTCATTTTTTTTCAGCGAATCACATTTTCTAGTGTACATAGAGTTTTGAACAAAGCTTTGGAACAATTAGCTTTTCACCAATTCACATTTTCTAGTGTACATATTCTTTCACCATTTTAGATCAAATGTTTTATTTTCTACAGAGTTGATTCCTCCCGTCTCTTTTCTCTCATATCACAGCAAGTTATTTTTATACGCGACGGGCTACATAAAAAAAAAAAACAACAAATGGTGTATATTTTTATATCTCTTTTATTTCCACGGCAAGACAAAAGCTGTAGGACCTCATGTTCTTTGAAAAATAGATCAGTCATTTCCCTTGCGTATTTCATACAGACATCAGAAATTCATTTCGAAACATAATGTATAAGGTATATTAGGTATGGTCTTAGTTTCTGACTCCCTTCTATCGTCATATATACATAAACATTAATTTGCATTGTTGTCCGGAACGTAACATTAAGTCCAGTCATGATGAAGCGTTTCCAGATGCTGACCCGGGCGTTTAAAGTGCGTGAGATAAAAGCATGATTAATCCAATCAAACAAGACAACGATCATCAGGACATTTATATGATAAAGAGTCCAAAGTTTAACATTTACACAAAAATAAAACTTGCTTGTAAGAAAAAATATGTTAATGCCGCTATGTTTTTCCGCTCTTTTATCAGCTCATTGCAAACATTGCTTTATAAAATCTGATTCTAACTTCTAATTTGTTTTATTGTTTCTGCAGGTAAACCATAGTTGCCATAAGCACTTGTTAGTTCGATTTGGTTCCAATCATCGTCAACCGTTATCCTCTAACATCAAAAGTTGCCAAAGGTGTGGATAAAATGTAATCGTTACTTCTTCTGTCAAAGTAGCCCAGTTTTTCCATTTGTTTTCATTTTAAAGTAAACATTTTCATATCATTATCACTTTTGCCTTTTTTCATGCATCATGTTTAAGATTGTACAAGTGTAATATATACGTGTATCAATATGTAAAATGTGATAGATAGATAGATAGATAGATAGATAGATAGATAGATAGATAGATAGATAGATAGATAGATAGATAGATAGATAGATAGATAGATAGATAGATAGATAGATAGATAAGTGAATTATATATATATATATATATATATATATATATATATATATATAGATATATATATATATATATATATATATATATTTGACACTTCATCGTGAGACAGCGTTTAAGAATTCTATTTAACCCGTTCATATGGTTATTTTAAAACAAATTGTAGATATGTATTTATCACATAATCGGTACCGTTTTCATATAATACGTGCAGTTTTATATATTTGATATCATGACGTGTTACACTATGTGATTCTGATTGGTCCAACTAAGCCCATTAAATTAGTGTGCAGTATTCTCTTTACTGATTGGCTGCGATCGCGGTAAAATATTTATAACCCAATCTTTTGGAATTTGTTGTTTTTAATGAACATTTTGTCGGCTATGTTTTGAACGTTTCCCGTCTATCTGGCCAATTTACCGTCACATGAGCACATTATCATTGTGTCATTTTAAAATACACATTGTAGATCGGTAATATTTTAAGTCAATTGTATATTTGAAATGAAACTGTAGGTCTATAGAGCTTCATCTTTATTTTACTTTTTAATTTTTCTACACGTAATGATGCATTACTCGGATTTTTCTGTCATCGGGTTCATTTCAGTGCAGGATCGGTTGGGGGCGGGCCGGGATTTCCGGACATCTGACTAAAATAAAACGTACACACACACACACACACACACACACACACACACACACACACACACACAGAGTCGCTTGTCTCTTGAAATCTGACCATCGTTTAATTCATGCGCACGTTTATTGGGTATTATCCACACTGTCAGGGTATATGACACATAGACGTTTTCTTTCTTGTTGTTTGGTGCCCTTTCAAGGAAAGTCAGGAACTTTTTTAAATGTTGGTACCGCCCAAAACCTAAACAGATCCGTTTCTATATTTCTCTATTTCTTAAATTGCAACGGACACGATTCCGGCGCCTCTGTTGATCGTAGGACCTCATGTGAGATTTACGCTTAGTTCCTGGTTCATGGTAACGTCTTCTCCGCACATGACTTTAACATTATCCTAACCATGGATTGAATGACCAGCTATACTGGTTTTATTTAAAGATGTGCGAAGTAAACGAGATAAGAAAGTGTCGTTGACCATCTTTATAGAATATATTAATTACAAATGGCTTAGTAAAATGCAGTCCGTTATATTGGCAAAATATCTAATCACGAGCCATGAATAATTTAAATCTTTAAGAATTATTTGTATAAAGGTTTTAGGGGCTCCGGGTATCAAGGTGGTATAATTTGTTTGTCTTTATATATCATTGTCAAATCGTCTCTGAGTTTTCCTGGGATCGCCATCCACCAGATATACTAGCCGCCATGTATAGCCTATCATGTGCTGATAGAATGGCGTTAAGCCCAAAACAACAACTGCAAATTTTTAGTCGAGCTAGAATCTACAGCAAATCAAAATATTAGACTGCATAACTAACCTGACCAGATAGATATTTTAAAACAAGACATCGTACGCTCTCTCTCTCTCTCTCTCTCTCTCTCTCTCTCTCTCTCTCTCTCTCTCTCTCTCTCTGTACACGACAATATTAATTTATATTCCACACCGAGGAAACTGAACAGTCTGGAGACATAACCAATAAATCGAAATTTTGTTTAAGCCTTTATTAAGTACGAGAAAGCAAGAAAGACAGAGGAAATAACTTTGGCAGGGTGAATCCGATTTTGTCATTAATATTAAGTTATATTTTATGGGAATTATTTCAGAAAAGGAATTAAGTTTAGAAAGCGTGCAATTTCATTTGACATTTGTGTTGTGGTCTTCAAAGGAACTCTTTTAATTAAAGCATTAAACCATTTCCAGTTATATAGTATTATATTTATTGTGTCATCCAAACAATTCGTAAAGTAAAAACCAATACCAGTAAAGATGCTGTACAGTCCATAAAGTTGCAATGATAATAGAACTTCAAGACATAACACATACAGTAACAATCCCATCCATCAGGTTTGGGGAATAAGTGTGAAGTGTTTTGCTTAGAATACAAAAGAGCAGCTGATCAAGCATGGTCTGAGAATCAAACCCAGTACTTATGCATATGAGTCCGGAAAGCTATCCACTGAACGCATCCATAGCAGGAAAAATGTTTTAAAATGATCGACATTTTCATTTCAGATATTTTGTATTAAGACCAATTAGAAAGCATAAAGTTAAGATAAAGAAACGCAAAACCACAACAAATTTCATCCTTTTAGTAGTTTGAAAATCGGGGTGAAGACACGTACTATAATCCTACCCAGAGAACTCTTAACAAATGTAATAAATCTGATAGCGGACACTATTGAAGATATTTTAAGACGGTAATGAGTTTTATATTTTTTAAAAAAATATATATTTTAGATATTACAACACTGAAATAACTTTCATAAGGGATGTTAATTAATATATTATAATACAGTGTATGATCTTAATCAAGTACATGTGTCGGGCTGATTTCAATTAGGAGAATTAATCGAAACTCACAGTTCAGGGTCCATAAGCAATATAGAAGTTTGCTGATTATTCGAAGTTATCAGACGGAATAAAATGTTTTGTAGTACCAAAAATACAGGAACAAAAGGTATAGAAAGCCAGTTGCTTTGAAGGGCATGCCATATATTTATTCAGATAAATTGTGAACTTGATCAGTGGAGGGAGGGTGGGCGGTGTCATACTCATGGCGTGATTGTAATTTTAATTTTCAAACTTGTAATTTATTTGTATTCACGTGCACACGTTATCAAAAATATTCGTGGTAAGATGGGTTTTTTTAACATGTATGGTTAGTTTCGAGATAACGCGATGGGTCGCGTGGACAATGAATATGTCCCCAAACGTTTTAAGAATTCGATAGCGATGCATTATCTCTCTCTCTCTCTCTCTCTCTCTCTCTCTCTCTCTCTCTTCTCTCTCTCTCTCTTGCGCGCGCGCTTTTTTCAAGGTTGTCAGTTTCAACGCGACACTTGTTCTTAAACTTCTTTTCCGTCTAGATCAAGTAGAAACTTTGACTACTTGAAACAGGAACAAAATAAACTGTTTTGCTTCTCCGAGTCAAATATTTATAAGTGTAGGCATTCATTCTTTGTTGAATCTATTTAGAACTAGTAACAGTTTTGTATTTTAAATTTTGTTCTCACGCAGTCAAATTTGGATATTTTTACTACGTGTAGCACACTTAGCTATTTAGCACAATACAAAAGGTTAAAGTTATCGCTAATCGATCACTTTACGGATCTACATTCAAAAATGATTATATTTTAATTTGAAAAATTCGACGTTTCACACGAAGATAAAAACAAAAGATACTTTGGATAGACTTTTTCATTATTTTTTCCGACTATGTCGATAACAAATTATTTTTCACTAACAAACAGATGACTGGGTTTTGATGAGTGATAGCCAAGCATATATATATATATATATATATATATATATATATATATATATATATATATATATATATATATATATATATATATATATATATATATATATATTCGCTTGAGATGTGTCAGGGATTGTAATGAAATAATGTTACCAGTTCTTCGTATAAGTTAGTATTTATTTACAAATGCAGTCTTTTTTTTTGACAGAGTGATGTGCCCCTAAGCTGAAGCCAAGACCTGGATTGATCAGATTATCCTACCACTAATCTCAAGTAGCAAGGCAATGGATCACGACAGAAGTAACGGATGACATGCACGATAGGGTGCCATCACAATTTTATAAATATAAAGAACCGAATCTATCGGGACATGATAGGTAAAGCTCGAGATTGCATCCACTCCATCTACCAAACCTTGATCTGTTTGATGGTTAAAACTTACAAAAGAATAATAAAAGAAAACCCGACCACCAAACCAAACCCCCCTCCCCAAAAACAAAACATAAATCAACCCAGAAACGCATAATTTTCTTTCCATACATGATCATGTACAGGTACATCTGTCATTTGAGCAGAAAATCAGCTGAGCATAATCTTCTACCTTTTCAGGTAACCTATACACTAGATGTGGTCAACGTACCGCTCTTATTGGTCAGAATTTGCATGTAACTACTTATGCACACTGTTTGGTACCATTTCATTTACTTAGTGTACTTTAACCGTTCCGACTCTAAAATTATTCTTATATATGTTCAAGTGCGTTTTACCTTTATTAAACGTTTCTGACAGTTCTGAGTGTTTGTGCCTAAACTGTACACGACGCGTACCATCTTGAACCGTCTCTACACTATTTGTTTTAGTTTAGGGATGACCCCGATTTGTCGTATCCGTGCCATTAGTGATTGTTTGCATACCAAACCGAAAAGCACACGTATCGTATCGTCTTGGAATCATATTACATTTTTTGAAAAGACGTTTGAAAACCCGTTTTCTACATATCGTTTTAGTTTGCTAAACTCCAACATTTCACTCTTTCTACGTTTCATCTGTCCTTCTAATCTTCATCCATTATTGAATCGATCTATACATATTTAAGGAACGCACCAAACATCTGACAGAACTGGATTCATTTGCTTAAAATATTTGACAATTTCAAAATCTTTTGTAACCAATATATATTTCTACATAATTACAAAGCAACCGGCCTCATGCCTGGTGTTGTCAGTTGAGAAAGTTTGTTTACACCTTTTTCTTAGACACTTTAGACATTTTGTGGAAATGTTTCAGTCTCTGTACAGGTAAGTTTAGCTGCATTCAAACTGTACGTGTCTTATAGAACTTTTATACAATTTGAATATTTGTTGACAGCTTATGAGAGCTAACTGCAAAATATAATATTTTCTGGAGCAAGAAAAGTATGTCACATCAACCTGTGTTATAGCGGTAAAATCCTGAAGATACCAACGAAAAAGTGTTGGAGAAATTTGGTTTACCCTCTCCTCCCCCCCCCCCCCCAACCCACGAAAAGACCACACAATCCAACATAACTGAAATGCTAGGACATACAAGATATTGATAAAATCTATTCATATCCACGCTCATTAAATTTAGCTGAGAAATAAATGCACATTCACATTAGCTATGTTAAGAAATAAGTTTGTCTGAAGGATACACGGTTAACTCGAACCTGGCGAAAGATGACTGCATCAAGATCAAATGAGCAGAAATGTATAATTAACACATTGGCATTCTTTGTAGGCTTAACTGATGCCACTTGAAGCACCCTTAACCAAAGTTTAATTAAAGTTTTATTTGGCGCATCAAATATGACATGATCTGAACTCGCAGCAAAGGCCCCATTTTTAATGAAGATTTTATAAGTTGTTTCTTCCTGCAACTGAGATTATAAATATTACTGTATCTATTAAGTTGACAGAACGATTTCACCGAACATTGGTCAGACATCAAGGATCAAAATATTGTCATAATATCTTGATTGAAATTATTACCGTTTTGTCTTAGAACTTTGACCTAAATTCAGGAAGCCAAATGTTGCCATATTTTCCTTAAGCAAGATAATGTACAATCTTCATTTCGGGAGAAATCTGGACGGATTTTGTGATTCTTGGAAGAGTAATCTGATTCAAATAATTTATAATACCACTTAAGGTCATTAGTTCCCTGCACCATACGCATGTATTTAATCAACGAGATGAAGTGAAACACAGACAATTTGAAGCATAAAAAATCTACATTAGGTTGTTGCGATCTTATTTATTAAAAGCAAAGCTTAAATTGGTTGTTGATACAACAAACTACCATGTCCGTCCAAGCAGTGTGGCTTATTATCGCATGATACGTACTCAAATCGATTTGTACGATGGTTGTAGTGAATTTCCAGATCATGACTATGACCATGATACTCTGAAGTTAATATGCGCAGTGTGTTATTTCCGCTTTTCAGAGCCGCCATATCCTCTGAGATCAAGTACACGTCATGGGTGTGACGCTCTATGTTATTTGAGCCATACTGTGTTTTGAAGCGAGTAACTTGGTCGTGTACATTTGTCGCTTGAACGGAAGGTTTGTGCTCAAAGATGAAGGGGTACTGATTCATGTCCATCAACACGGTTTTCAAGGCGTCCAGTTCTTTGAACGTTGGGCTGCCCTCGACGTGAATCGGTACGATAGGGTAGCGTAGCCGAAGTTTTCCTACTCCCGGAATGTTTGGTGTGAAGATCCTCACTCCTGAGCCCACAAGCCTTCTAACCTTCAATCAGAAATACATATTTTATATATACATGTAAACTATCTGCTAGCCTTATTATTAAAGCCAAGTACTCCAAACGTATACAGATGAGATTTATTTTGCACGTGCTGAAACATAGATCGAGCTCAGAACTGCGGATTCGCCAAGCGAGAGTATTACTGAACTGTTTAAATTTTGTATTACGTAAATAAATAAAATCAAATTTCTTTTTAAGGTCGATATGATACTAAAATAATTGTAATATTCTATGCATTGTTTTTTTTATTAGTATTGAGACTTCGAAATCCAATATGACTGTTCTTGTTTTTATTTGTCCTGAACGGGATCTCTGTGCACACCGTTTATGCCATTAGTGAAATTCGGCCATCACTTCTTACATTGTGTGAGTGCACACGCGGTTTATGTAGGCTTTGCTAATTTGCAAACTTTTTAAATCAGATAATAATTTTTTAAAAAGAATTAAAAAACAGACCGATGATAGACATATGCCATTTTTAGGCCTAATTAACAGGTGTGATATACCATTTAGCACAGTGGCCTAGCAACGTCTCCGTTTAGGATCATTGTTTAGTTTTGCTTTCTTCTTCTAGGTAACAAGTTATGCTTTGCCATTGATCATTCAGATATAACCTTATCATACTTTTTGGAGATGATTTATCAGCGTATGTTATCAGTATAATATCAGTATGTTATCAGTATAATATCAGTATGTTATCAGTATAATATCAGTATGGTATCAGTATAATAGTTTGTTAAAATGCTGGTCAAATCGTTCACACAGTATTGTCAAATATAATATTGATGTGGGACATATGTGAAAATATTAATACAACGATTGCATTAAGATTGTCATGTTTTCCTTTGTTAATAAAACCACCAGCTACTTATAGAATGCAGACTTGAAATGTGTCGTCATCGCAAGCATGACAAACATACGAATGATTCCAACACCTCAAGACTTCTGAAAGTCTACAATGGAAATACTACAACGTAATTGCAACAAAAGGAAAAATCGCTAGAAAAAAGCGGTCGTGAACGTTTCAGTCACATGTTAAAGAATAAAATACAAAGTAATGTTTAATTAAAAAGTTTTAAATACTTTCTAAATGTGTTCACGTGTCTTAAGTGAAAGTCATTTTCAAATGAACTTAAAACTTGCAAGACACATTAAAGCTGTAACAACCTAGAAGAAATAACCTTAGTTAATGACTGTCAGAAATGAACACATGTTGTCCATAAGGTAACAAAGTAATTTATTTTAAATTGCGTTTCTTATATGTAATTGTATTCCGTTATTTCAGCCTAATTACCTATAAGGGATTATATGCATTGTAAAACGTAGTCTTGCATAAGATGAAGTGTATTACTAAATGGCGGATTAAATTACTTTTCTTGTAAAACTACCATTTCTTTCCATTTTTGCACATACTAGTTCACTTTTTCTTTCACATTACCTTTGTAATGAAATATTGCTAGCAAGCTCAGGAATGTGTTTTAGAAGCCTCTTTTTATCAATTTCCTTAACTATTTACTTTAAAAGTTGGGTTGTCTGTCATATATGCGAAAAAAAGTATTAAGTTTGGCCTAAATCAGTACAGTCGCCCAATTACGGACAAACGGTCATGAGCGTATTCCAATTGGCAAAAGACTTAAATGCAGTCTTTCCAGAACTGGTAATAAAATAATTAAAATCATCTATGTGTTAAAAATCGGTTTTCCCTTTTTTGTGACATATACGATTTCAATTCCCTCTCTCATCCCATAACAAATAGTATTCATCTACCTCTTCTTTCGCAACTAGAAAATCTATACGTACGGTTCCATTCTTGTCCAATACTCCAACGGCGTCTTTCGCCGTGTCGGCAGGATCCCGTCCAACCTCTCCTCCTTCAAAAAACTCTGCAGGTGTCAGGTAATATACACTGTAGCTGCTACCATTGTAGGCCGTATCTGCAGTAAACCCTCCGTTGTGGCCACCTTGTGTTGCGACTTTATGTGGGTCGTCCTTCCGCATTTCCAGATCGTACGGATTCCACAAACTCAATGGTGTCATCCATATAATTTCAAGAGGTATGGCATATGTGACTCTCTTTCTGTACGTATCACACAAATTCTTGTGTGCATCGGAATTGTATTCGCAATTGTAAACCGACATTTCAGCAATTTCAGGATGGGTAGTGTGAGCTGTAAACATATATTGGTCAGAGTAGCCCCTATGTCGTACGGTCAATCCCATCGCACCTGGATTCGCTACTTTGAACCACCTATGATAGAAGCCTGTATTTAGCATCTTGTTTTCTTTTTCATGAACATCATAGTGCTCCTGTCCGAATGAATTGTCCGTTATGTTTGCTAGATAATTGTCTTTACCAGGAATTTCATACATAATTTGGTCGAGTATGTCATAACCCACAAATTGGTCGCGGAACTGACCGTATCCGTCACGCCAATCAAAAGATGGGTTTTCTGTGGGACTCACTGTGAATCTCGACGCTCGACTCCGGAAAAATTCAGACATGTTATTCTTCTGTGCCATCCTGACGGACAAATCATCAACGAGCCTCAAATGTTTAAGACCCAGAAATCTTTTGATGGGGTGGCATGCAATTCTGTAATTCCACTGCGCATATACTGGAATACCATCCTCTGTGACGTTAATAATCGTGGTAGGAAGGTATGAAAGATTTTCAAACTGGTTTTTACCTCCGGTGTACCCAGTGTACCTGATCTTTTCTTGTAGCTCCATCCAACTGGCAGCGTCAATGAAATGGCGGTCGCTCTTGAATGGCTCAACAAGGGTTTTTGTATTCATTGTCCATCCTCCCTCCATGTAGCACAATACTGGCTTAAAATAGGGGACCCAGTCTCTTATATGCGTATCTTGGTGCTGGAAAGCTCTGAAGTACTCTCTCATTTCAGCGATCTGTTCGTTTAAAGTATGTTTGTTGAGGACTGATGGTGGAACCGGAGGAAAAGGAATGTCAACCATTTTGTTGAATGTTTTTGAGTTAGGATCTGGCATGCTCAACTTGTAGTCGTTGTGACGGGTCCGGAACTCAACACCATTAATTACAGCCTGGACTTCCCCCATACCACAGGTCCGGTCGTAGTTACTGTGGTCGTGAATAGCGTTGACAGAAGAGCCTGTATGAGTCGCACCATAATAAGGTCGAGTTCCATCATTGTTGTGTCGTAGCTGCTTGACACCAGAGTATCCCTCGGCACGTATCCTTTCCTCGGCTGCCACTTGTTGCAGCATCAACTGGCGAGCGAGTGAAGCTACTGTTTTCTTGAGGACATTGATACGTTGCATATTTACAGTAGCATGTTGCGTCGTATGAATCTGTGCATGGTTAGTGGTAGGATGAGGTTGGACATGTTTAGTAGTTGGATGAGGCTGGGCATGAATGGTTGTCAGGTGAGGCTGAGAATGGTTGGTAGTCGGGTGAGGCTGGACATGTTTAGTAGTTGGATGAGGCTGGGCATGAATGGTTGTCAGGTGAGGCTGAGAATGGTTGGTAGTCGGGTGAGGCTGGACATGATTAGTAGTCGGGTGAGGCTGGGCATGAATGGTTGTTAGGTGAGGCTGAGAATGGTTGGTAGTCGGGTGAGGCTGGACATGATTAGTAGTCGGGTGAGGCTGGACATGATTTGTAGTCGGATGAGGCTGGGCATGAATGGTTGT
Source organism: Unio pictorum (assembly GCA_030141615.1). Classification (NCBI taxonomy): domain Eukaryota; kingdom Metazoa; phylum Mollusca; class Bivalvia; order Unionida; family Unionidae; genus Unio; species Unio pictorum. Next base: position 546,686 of record JARLTB010000161.1, on the reverse strand, counting down.
CAGGTGAGGCTGAGAATGGTTGGTAGTCAGGTGAGGCTGGACATGATTAGTAGTCGGGTGAGGCTGGACATGATTTGTAGTCGGATGAGGCTGGGCATGAATGGTTGTCAGGTGCGGTTGCACATGGTTAGTGGTCAGGTGAGGCTGGATATGATTCGTTGTCAGATGAGATTCGACATGGGTCGTAGTCAGGTTCGATTCATAATGGCTGGTAGACAAGTGAGGCTCGACATGGCTAGTAGTCGGTTGTGGTTCGGCATGGATAGTAGTCAGGTAAGGCTCGACACGGCTAGTAGTCGGATGAGACTCGACATGGTTAGTTGTCGGGTTGTACTCGCCAAGACCAGTAGTCGAGTATGGCTCAACTTGGTTAGTAGTCGTGTGTGATTCGACATGGATAGTAGTCAGGTGAGGCTCGATATTGTTAGTAGTTGGGTTAGATTCGACAATGAAAGTTGTCAGGTTGGGCTCGACAAGGCTAGTATTAGCCGAGTGCGGGTCGCCTTGGTTAGTATTAATGTGAATATCAACATCGTTAGTATTCTGAGTACATGCTCTTTGTAATCCAACACTCATCAAAATGATTAGTATAAGCGTCATTCTTAGTGTGCTGAAAAGAAAAAAGATATAGTTTTATTACAAACTTTCCTAATTTTATTAAATTAATTATGATATATCTTCATTAATGCAATATGCAATCAAGCCAGTAATCGCAAAAAAGGATAAAGAAGCAACAATTAATTAAATTAGACTTAATTAAACTAAACTTAGTTTTAATACAAACTTAATTAGCAAAACACAACAAATAAATGTACAAAACTAATATTTAAATTCAATTCTCCAGACTTTAAGGTAATGAGGAAAGACGAATAGAGAGGTGGATTTAAATGTTTAAGCATGCTATATGTATCCGTCTTTGCATTTTAAATGTCTGCCTGTCTGTCTGTCTGTTTACTGATGGATGAACGGCACAAATCAGCGGGGATTGAACAACCTCTTGTGTTTTAGGTGAGCTACGTAAACACCAGCGTTTTATTCTCCCGACACACACACACACACACACACACACACACACACACGTCATAATGGCAACATAACTGAGCAAATAATTTTCACAATAAAGCTGATGTGCTAGGTAAATTATACAAAGGTACATATAAATAGAAACAAAATATAATAAATATAAATTGAAAAATAGAATAAATAAAAATTCATCATTTCTAACAATAGTCTCATCTTATTGTGAGATTTTCATTACCTACCTCTAGTCCCTTCTGGAACGAAGCAATAACCCAATAATGCACACTGATTAGTACAGCTAAAACTTTATGTCTTTCTCCGCCAAAGGAAGGTACAAGCAAGCCGACTAATCAATATCACGTCATCAAGATAAGACTGCAACCTGGAATTCATTTACTTATGACCAAAAACAAGCAAGCACGTCCCGATAGGGGGAGAAATGTTCATCATCTGTTCCTGAAATTTTATATTTTCTCTTATCTTCTTCTTTTTCTTCTTGTTGATAATGGTATTATTATAATCATCGTATTTATTATTCTTATTTTCTCCATCATTTAAAAAAAAAACCATGTACGTTTGATATGTATCGGAACTTATCCGTGGAACCATGTTTCGTTGCTAATTGAAGTTAGAAGTTAGACCGATTTAAATTTAGTCATTGTTCAACGCTCACTCTAATGTCGTTTATTTGACCACAATGCACGGGACTAAAAAAAAAACAACTTCAGTTTTCTTCAACAGTTAATGATTAATTTCCCTCATTTAACGAACTCCGATACTGCTATATATTTGCAAGAAAATCACAGTGACAATAGCTTGATATAAATAGAATCTAGTACTTATTGCTTTGTAGTAACTACTGTTCTAGTGGTGAAAGGCTATTTAATAAAATACAGCTGATCCACTTCCAAACATGTTGGCATTTATTTACATGATGAAGACAAAATTTGAAATGTAAAGTTCTTGTTATACTTACCCAAAATACATCTATGGTGAAAACTATTATTTTTAACAATTGCACTTAAAATTTAAAAAATCCATTATGGGGGGGGGGGACAGAGAGGATATTGGCTTGAAACGAGTAAATAACCCATGTAAATTATATTGACTGGGTGAAATACTATCCGTTATTCACTCGGAACAACCAAATGTTCTATTACTGTATGCTCAATCGTATTGGCTAGCAATATGCATATTTATGTGATTTCTTACTGACCGTTTATGTTCTGATGTGTTTGTATATATTCACACAGAAAATATCAACAGTAGCATAATTCTCCTCCTAGATTCAAGGTAAAACAGTCAAAATATGAAGGAGAACGTGTATGCACATTGTAAGATTATAACTTTGTCGCAACGCCAGGCCGCCATTCTTATCACTCAACCACGCAAGCGTGTAAAATAACTCAGAAGTTTTGCTCAAAATGTCATCGACTCGGCAGTGAAAAATATGTCTGGTTACGCACTCAAGCGAAACTTATTTCGCTTAGAAAATCCTGTAATTCACTGCCTAGCTTAAAAAAGTGATATTTTAGCTGTTTTAAAGTAATTTGAGATTTAAAAACGTATATGGATATCAACACTTTTAACATTTCCCTAATAACTTAATAAGGCGGTGTAGTATTGATGTATAACGTGATTTTTTTAAAATTATGGTTTACTTTGACGAAAATCCTCCAAACAATCTATAGATATCATGTTTTTCTCCGTTATTCTGCATCTATAAAATTTAAATAACACAATCAAAAGTGAATATTACCTAAATATCAGTTCGCGGATCAATTTGATTTCATTTGGAGAAGAAGAAACAATTAGGTTATATATTTTTCAGCGTTTATTGTAATCTTTGAGTTTATAAGCTTGTAAATAAACAGTTCAGTAAAATAATCGAATTTTCTTTTATCACGTGTACATCAGGAATCGTGCTATTTTCTCACACCCTTCACTGGACAACTGCACATTCACTCTGTTAATTCCAAAACGATGATGACTGTGTTTAATTCTTGACCCAAGAAACAGCAACCATATGCAAAACTATGACCCAGATAAGATTTCGAATTGTATGCACTGCGTGCTTGTCGCAGATGATTATTAAATTATACAGCTATAAATAGTTAACTAAATAATGAGTCAGATATTTATTACAAGAGTTCAAAAATCAGACTTGAAGTTTAAACATTAAATGGGAACGATAAAATGATTCCGAAAAGCCAATGGTTATACATGTAGGTCTTCCACAATATATCTTACACAATTGTGACTATACAGCCAGACATTTGGAGAGGTCAATGTATATCTGCAAGAGAATGAAAACGTGATGGACGAAGTAGAGATTTTGACTGTTAAAAATAGATTATCGCAATGAACTCTGGGAGAGAACGGAAACTAGTTTGATGCACAGGTGACACTAATACAATGACACTGATAAAGACCAGAAAGCAAGACAGTACGACTATAATATTGGGGTGAACTTGAAAACTGCGACAAGGCTGCATCTATCGTCAGGTAGGTTATGTAATCATTATTCGGGTATCAGTGATTGTAAATCATATTAAACGTCCTTTCACTTTCTTTTTTATAGAATGATTCACTCAATGATTTCAGCAGTAAAACACCAAATTATGTATTGCAGTTGCCTAGAAATACTAAAATGCCAGTGTTAAAATAATCATAAAATTAATATTATTTTTATGTTATGCTTTTTGTGAAATATTTCAAGGAATTTCATGTCGTAAGCAAGTAATCTAAATTTCTTATTTACCTGCTTGTTGCAAATTAGTTTCTTAAGAAAATGAAAATAATATTTATCGCTACAAAAGATGGCAGACTACTGGTACGAAGTACCTACTCTTGAAATTGAAGAGTTTGGCAAACGAAGAGTACAACAAAGATAATGGGGGAAAAAAATCAGGAAAAAACCCAAACAAATTTAAGTTTATTATACTTATTAGATATAATCTTATTTAGACAAAATTACAATAAAGACAAATGTCAGTTTGATTTTAGTCATTAGAACAAAGAAACGAGGGCAGGTGTGTGCTTTACTTCTGACACACAGACACACGGACAGACAGACAGACAGACACATGTCAATATATATATATATATATATATATATATATATATATATATATATATATATATATATATATATATATATATATATATAATATGTGTGTGTGTCTGTGTGTGTGTGTGTGTGTGTGTGTGTGTGTGCAGAGCAAAATATAAGATTCACCACTTTATCATCGCCGTATGCTCAATAACCTTTGAACCGTAAGAAATAATGAAATGAACCTCTATCTCAATATACATATTGGCTAAACAGTCTACAGGTTACTACATTCATATTTTTAGTTAAACGAGAAATGCGGGAATTGTAACAGCAAGACTTGACTCTGTACCTAGACAATAAATTGGAACTACTGTAGATAGTTTAGTAACTGTCTGGTGATAGTTTGGTTAAGCTCGTCCTATGTATATAGCATGACTAACGCTGTATCACTTACCATCTTCCGGTTTCGAATTTGAAAGGCGAAGGTCATACCAATGGAAGATTTTTTTTTGTTGTAAATATGATTATGTGTTTATGCTATAACCTATGAGCTAATGGGAATAAACTTTACCCAGGTAATTGCCCTGATCAAAAGCTGAGTAAGGTGTGTATTGTTACGGGATTCTATAGCCAGGCCATATCTTTATAAACTCGGGAAACAATACGATGCAATTGTACCCGTTTAAAGGTCACAACCATGGGAAGTATTTCAGAAATAAGTCCCTAGCTTAAAGATTGGAATCTTGGCAAGCCAAATGTGGCACTGATCTGAATAGGAATGCATTGTCGGCTAAAGGTGTTAAGTACAGCAAAGTGGGGGTGGCTCTGAACTACTTGTTCAGTGCTAATTCAATATAGCTTTAAAAATAAACGTATCTGACACACACACACACACACACACACACACACACACACATATACATACATACATACATACATACATACATACATACATACATACATACATACATACATACATACATACATACATACATACATACATACATACATACATACATACATTGTTTTGCTATTGTGGGTTTTAACGCCATTTCTCAGCACATGATACATAGCGGCCAGTATAACTGGTGGTGGAAGAACCATCGACCATCAACTAGCGGGAAGCTATTGTCAGGTTTTCTCACTTACCCACATTGGCTGAGCTCGAAACTCGAACCCAAGCGGACAGAGGTGATATGGCAGTGTTTGGTAAAGACGAGCTCTGTAGGCTACTCGGTCACTTGAGGCCTTCTTCTTTCCATCTGTTTGTATAGTTACACTACCAATTGACCTCGGTCTTTTATCTGTTGTGGATCACATATCGATCTATTAATTAAAGGGGTAATTCGACGGTATTTTGAACACTGGAACACCGTATTGGTGATGACTTATTTATGTTTATAACCTTTTCATTTGAACCCTTTTTCAGGCATTTTGGAACCATTGGTCTAAGAATAAAGCAGTAAACTATCATGTCCCTATACTTGGCTCTGGGATTCATGTTTCTTTCTGCGCTTGCCGTTGTAGCGGTACCAGATGATTTGTCCGTCCTGGAAAACACCATGCGTTCTCTTTCCAGACAGACGATGCTATTACAACTTGCTAGCGAGGAACGACTTCGAACGGAGGGATATTCTGGTATTAAGCAGGTAAATAGTACATCCCAATATAGTGAAATCCATTCATAACAAACTGAGGGGATCTCTGAAATGTGTTTCTTTACATATAAGAACACAATCTTTTACTAGCATACATTATCTGCTGAAACTAATATGTAAATTAGATCTGGCGTGGATAAATTTGCACATGAAAACAGGTGCTCTACAAGTGGAGATGTCTTAATAGAAATGTCGTTGTCGATGCATGTGCATTAAGATACGTGTTTCTTTCTCAGACAATAACATGAATGTCACGCCAAATATGCCTGGTATGTTGCCATTATCGTCTCGTATTATGAGGTTGACTTAGACGTTCAAAACATGCCAAGAGCAGAACATGAAACACATGTAAAAACATCTCCAAAGAGAATGTCTGCAGTTATTATCAGTTGAAATGGTACAATGTCCTTTATACGTAGACACAATATAAAGTATATTTGCAGTATATAAACCATGTGCACGATATGCAGGTATCGTTTAGCCTGGGAAAAGTACGTATCAGTGGCTATCCCTACGAGTGCCCATGATAGGCTCTTGCTTTGTCCTTCCCACGATAATTTAAAATCTTGCAACATATAGCACATTTAAATATGTGGACTTGAAAAGGAAAACCTCTTGTGATAGCATGTTCACTTGTCTGTATTATCAATTAATTTGGCCTGAAATTTAATAAGTTTACAAGTGAGCTCTTAATACACATATGGACTGTTTGGGCTGACACTCTACACGCAAACCGAGTTGTATGTCTTAATCATTCGCCACTTATTATACAGTTATTCTTATACGAATTTGTAAGACAGGGCGACCAGGAGAAATTATGAGTGGATATAGTTTTCTAGTGGCAGCAGTTTCAATGGTAAGTATTTCCCACGGCATATAAACATTACAAGTGTTGCAGAAGTGCAAAGCTAACGTATGTCGGCAATCCCGTCCAAACATGCGATCAAATCATGTTCTACAAAGTCGTACATCAACACGTGGATATTTTCCTATCACTGTATAAACGACAAACGACTGGACACATGCAAGCTCTTTTCTTTGTTCAGATTTTGCTGTGTTGAGTTACTAAAACTATATAACTTATACATTTCATCATTGTACACGGAGACAGAGGCACACCGAATAGTCCTCTTTATCAGGATCTAGCTTATTTAAATCAGCAGTTTGTACAGTTTATTCTTGTTGGCCGTAACGTATTGGGGGGGGGGGGGGTCTTTATATACTTTTTTTAATACTCAACGCTCTCATATGTTAGCCATTATTGTGATCTATACTCTTTAAACTCTTACTAACACGCATAAACGTGTAAATGTGCAAAATGAGTGAGATAAAGAGACAATGTAAATAGAGAAATATGGAAGGGAGGGGCATGCAGTATCGATAGCTATATTTACCATTTTATTTATGGAGGAACATATGACATTTTCGGTGGGGTATGGAATAAATGTTCATTTGGTGGCACATTGATTTGCAATAAAATCTATATTTATTTTCCTATTTACTTTTTTTATCACTCCGCTCAGTAATCTATATTTTTCTTTTGATATTTTGTTAATCTTAAACCCTATACTTAAGGTTTACTTCTGATGTCGTGTCACATATCACACAGGTCACTGCACTTCATGTTAACTGTTTTTGGTTAAAATCCCAGTCAAAAACATTGTTTTGCAGTAAAGTAAATCTAGTCTGAAATACAGCTTTATTTCCTTGTAAAACTAGTAGTAAATATCGTTTAAATTCCAGGTTAGAAATAACTACGACGGAACAAGACCCTACTACGAAGCTACTCACACAGGAGACTCAATCGCAGATATCCACGATCACCCAAACTACATTAACACGGTTGGAATGGGCCAATTTGAAGCTGTTTTAAACGGCATCCAATTCAGGACGCGTCATAACGACTACAAATTAAAAATGCCCGACCTACACAATATGACGTATAACAAAATGGTTGACATACCGTTTCCCGAAGTACCAGTCGATGTATTGAAGGCACACAACGTTTCGGATCAACTAAAGCTGATGAAATTGTACTTCAAAGCATTTTATCGTCAGGACGCTGCTATCAAGAACTACCAGCCGTATTTCAAGCCTGTCATGTGTTATCTGGAAGGTGGATGGACCACCGATGTAAACCACTTTTCCGAGCCATTCGAGAGCGACACTTATGCCGTTGATGCCTCGACATGGGAGCAGTTACAGGAGAAAAATGTGTTTGCTGCCTACACGGGAGATGGAACCAAGTCTGATGAATTACCATATCTACCAAAAACTATAATAAATGTGACGGAAGATGGAACACCGGTTTATGCTCACTGGAATTACCGCATAGCATGCCACCCAATCAAGACGAGGCTGCGTTTACAAAATTTCCGGTTAGTTCATGATTTATCAACCCAGCTGAGGCATAGAAAGAACCCGGTAGAGTTTGCACGTGATTATGGAGCACGATTTTCCATTAGCCCAACGGAAAACAACGCTTTCAGCCATTTGGAAGATGGATATGGATCTTGGTCTGATAGGAGTTACTCTTATTCCCTCCTCGACTCAATCATGTATGAGATACCGGGAAAGGATAACTACCCGGCACATATCTTGGACAATTCTTTTAATATGTCGCACTACGACATTCATTATAGAAACAACACCGATTTGAACACCGGATACTACCATCGTTGGTTCAAGGTTAGCGAGCCGGGAGCCATGGGTATAACTACAAGGCATAGGGGTTACTCCGACGAATTTCTATTTACAGCTCACACGACTAACCCTATGATAGCCGAGTTGTCTGTGACAGATAGCCAAAATAACCCGAACACACACAAGTTGGAGCACTACACATACAAAAAGAGGGTGACGTACGCTATCCCTCTTGAAGTTATCTGGATGACGCCCCTCCAGTCCTGGAATCCATATAATTTGACTTTTCATGGATCTGATCCCTACGATGTCGTCACAGCAGGCGGTCGACGGAATGGCGGACTCACACCAGAAACAGCGTTTAACGGAACCAATTCTAAACACTTCTATCTAACGCCGGCCGAATTATTCAATGACGATGTCTCATCAGAAGCGGTTGGTGTTCTAGATACAAGTGGACAGGTGAGCTTATAAACGAGCTTAACATCAATCTAACGAAGGAAACTTACCACTTTCAGACAAAATATAACTAGTTAAAAAATGTATACTCTTCTCTGCTATTTATTGTCGTGTACCTAGTATATGATCCATACAACGTTTAGAGACGCATACTTTATATTCAGTTATATAAATAGCCAATGTCTGTATTGATAAAACTACTAACAATGTTTGGAATAACATACTTAAACATGGTTCTTTTTTTTCCTTTGCGAACATTTTTGTTTTATTGAAGATTGGGTTTGACCAGAGAACAGACAAAAACAGGAATTGCTAATTAAACTTATTTCACCAGAATTTTGTTATTAGTTGAATATTCCTGCTCATTTTATAAGGATCCTCAATGATGGATGGAGTGCATACAATTCTGAACGCAACAAAAATAGCTGAATACAATATAGGAATGTTGTGCATCAGTGTGATAGCTTGCATAAGTTGCTCATGTTCTATAGTACCTTGTCTTGCATTTAATGTGCCTTATCTGTTTCTTTTGTTTTGTTGTTGATGTATTTGTTTTTTTCAAATTCAGAAACTCTGTATAATGTTATTATTGTGTCTATTCAGGTCAGAAAGATGGTCGCCTCCGGAATTCGCACGATCCTTCCTCTCATTGCTGATGCCAACAGGATTCGAACTCGGTACCCTGTGATGCCAATTCATGTAGAAGGAAGTCCCATCTATAAAGAATTGGAAGCAGTGAAGGACATATTGATGGACACCCTGGCGAACGTCAAAATGTTTGAACACCCGGGTCATATCGACATTAATTTCAATCACGCACCGGAGACACTGTTCCATATGTCCAATAGCGATGGCCATACCGGTAAGCTGAGAAGGCACATTCACGACATTTATCTAACGCCAGAAGAAATTAATCTTCTGAAGAACGAAAACCACACGGTAGAAGCATTCAGTACTGAGGTGGAGGGGCACATGCATCATCTAGACATTCACTACGACAAGAATCACGATAAATACATCATTGTTTCTTGCGACGGAAAGACACACTGCTGGGATGGCCATGGAACCGATCTGTTCAAAATGCATTGATCTTTTTCACACAGCAATAAACCTTTTCATCTAACCAGATGTGCATTATTTGTTCTGCGAAAAGCAAAGCGGAATAAAAATTGGGTTGGAGATAGTGTAATTTTTAAAAAGATTGAGGGTTACGACTCCATGTCTTAAAATAAAAAAAGTTTTTAAAAAAGACAAGTAAAACCAATAACTTGAGTAAATTAAAAAGGTACGTTTTTTTCTAAGTTACAAAATGTAAATATAAGAAACACGTACAGTATCTTCTGAATTAAATCCAAAATAATCATAAATGCCTTATCATAAGTTCAAAATTAGAGAATGCTCAGAATGAATTCAAAAACGCTGAATGCCCTGATGTGTCACAATATTATCAAGAGTATCCAAGTAGTTAATGAACACATTAGTAATTCTAACGAATGTTCAAATAATTCTTCTCATGAAGACATATTCTGAAAGCCTCTATTTGTGTCGACACAATACAATGTTCTAGAATTGATTAGATTCCAGTCATTTATTATTGGTAATTTCCAATAATTACTTCTAAAATATATATTTTGAAATGAAAAAGCTACTTAAACATTTTACTTGATACTGAATATTATCTTTAAAGAAAAATTTAAAATCATGGACAAAAAATAAAAATCACAATATAGATATACACAACAGATTATATGCAGATCTTTTTTAACAAAAGATTTTAAAACATTTCCTTCATGTTATAGATCAAACTACTCGAACAAGAGGTAGATCGGAGGCCCGTTAACTTTACACTGAAATACCACGAGACCAGGTTCATTCGGAAAACTTGTTATGACATCAGGTGTAATAACCTTTAACCTAAAAGATTCCGAATGATAATATTCTGGGGAGCTGCTCATTCGGAACAGGATGTACTTGCACCTACGTACCACCAAAAATATATTTGACAATGAAGTATTTCAATAAGAATCGACAATTTTACGCTTTGCTAAAGCACATCTTTTTTAGACTGACTAAAGTAAGTCTTGAAAATTAACAAAGTAATGGGGCATTGTTTTCGTAACTAATTTGTTACTCTTAACATACATATGGGCCGCTCTGGTGGCCTAAGTGGTTAGATACGGGAGGTCATGGGTTCGAAACCTGGCCGTGTACTATAAAAGACTTATAAAAATGGTACAAACATATGCTTCGCATTGCGTTTAGCATTAAGAGGTTAGAATTTGGACTCGCCGGCCTGATGTCAGGATAATGTGACAGGGTGGGACATGAAGCCACAGGTCTACAGCATGATGCCCCGTGCGAGACATCACTATGAACTGCCACACTGCAGACAATATAGTGGTATGCCTAAAAATTATTAACGCTTCGTTAAAAATCAAAATCACACACACACACACACACACACACACACACACACACACACACACACACACACAAAATAGACACGCTATCTTGTTTATAAAAGTTTTACTAGTTATGATGTGGCAGCCATTACTGGCTATTGGGAATGGTCAAGTATAGATATTAGTACGACGTAAAATACATGCTCAGAGAACAGATCAATATTATAAATCACTCATTCGTTTGACACAGACATTGGTAGAGTAATGTAGCTATTAACTGAGCAATATTATGAAAATAGTGTTATCTGCTGTAAGGTAGATTTTACCATGTCGCTATTTGACACTAACGATCCGGAAGATACTTTTTTGAATCGACATCTTCTAACTGAATAATATTTTCCTTTAATTTAACCAGGCTTTGGTGATATTTTGACTTCAGGAATGATATTACGTTGATGTAACGAAATTTGTAAACGAAAAAAAAAGTTATGTTGCAGACAATCCACTAATATGCGGAATAAACCAACACAATTGAAGTTGAAGTGACTGGGAGAACCAAATAAAAAAATAGTTCGGTATTTGGTCAGTTTGCGGTCAAACCTTACAAAACCAACGTGATTAGAATGTCAGTGATCGACATATTCAAAGTATGATCCATTAGATTGAACTCAAAGTGGACAATATGTCTTATCGGCCATTCAACTCATTCGGAATAATCTCAACTATTTCTGCGAAACAGAAATAGGCATCTGAGGTATATCGGTACAGTTCTTCACTAAAAAGACACTAATTTCTCTCCCCACCCCACCCCCACCCACCTCAAAAAATTCTAATATATTGGGACTACTTCGATTATTTCTAAGATTGGATTGATTCTGAAACTGACGGAGAAGTTACGAATGAAAATAACAGTTCGATGCATTCGTAAATTTTCGGTCAATCGTTGTTTCGTAAATATCTGAGGTAGTTCGCATTGCAGTTAATAGTGTAAATTCGAGGTATGATACGTAGGGTTGACCTTTATTATGTGAATGCCATTCAACGGTGCGTGCTTGTCTTCGTGTAAGGAGCATCATGGTAGGCAGGTGATCTAAGTTAGTTTGGTGCCAAGATAGCTGCCAGCTGGATGACCTCGGTTTTACTCGTTAAGTATGTTTAGAATACTCAGGGGTTTGGGTATTTCTTGTGTTAATTTGATACTAGGAAACCTCGACTTTATGGTAAATTCGTGATATTTGGAATATTTTTTATTTTTAACATCAACTTTAATGTAAAAGACTGAATATATATCCTTCTTTTATCTAAACAAATGAAATGCCTCGACTTTGTTGTTTAGAATATAATAAAATGAGGACATATTATAATTTGTATCATTCACATCTATGATTTCAGTCATTCGAATCATACCTCAAGTGTTTGCGTTTAACAACAATCTTTATATTAAGGGTTGACAGAGACGTTGCGAATTTTGCTCATTCGTAATGTTTCTATTAATACTCCATATAATCCAGTCGAAGAATAATATCTAAGGCCGACGAAATAGATTATGGATTTTTTTCTTTCCTGAGAAATTTCTAGCGTGGAACCTTGGTCTCCCATGATTCTTAGCATACAAGGCCTGACACGTTCTATCGAATGGCCGTTTCCGAAAAAATCAAGAAGGCAAAATGGGGGAGAGGGAGCGGAGAAAATGAAAAGAATTCCTTTAAAGTTGCTTTTATGGAAATTAAGATGTCTCTATAAAGTGTTATATACTAGCATTAGCAAGACATTACATGCTACAATAAGTCACCCATCAAGCGAATAAAACTATAATGTCTCTGTCACGGAATTGTATTAACCAATTTATTTATTAAATACATGTACACGAGATTCGTTTTTGTGGACAACAATACCCGAGGGTGATTAATGTATATTATGATGTATAGCGAAATATGAGTTCGGTCCATCCTTTGCCACACGTCCGATGTGCTGTTGATGGGAAGAACCGAGCGCTTCCAGTGCACAGACGATATCTGTGTATAAATACCTAACCGTAGGTAAAGCTAGCTACATTACGGTTAGTCTTGCCAGTGAGAGGGTCTACTATAAGGACTTGCACATCTTCAGCTGTAGCGGTATGTAAGTTTATTAATTTCTTGCATATAAGATATAAATATTGTACTACCACGTTTACTTTTGTATGTTTGCTATTTAGCTTTGGATTATGCAGTATAACGCGCATAGTTCTATTTTTGTTTGCGACTTAGGAAAGGATTTATATTAGTAATATAAAGCTACATTTGTTTAGGAATAGTATGTATAATCAGATTCTTATCGAGCAGGCTTAAATTTACTTGTGAACTCGTTGTTTTTTAATTATTGCCGTGTATTACTTTATTACGTTTTTATGCCCGAGTCATGTATAGTACACGGTGTTGGATAAGTTTTTAGCTGTCTGGAGTGTCCGATGGGTGTTGTATATAGCTGTGCAGAGATTATCTGGAGCGTCCAGAAGGTTTAGAGTGTCCAAGGCGTCTATGGTGCCTAAAATGACCAGAGGGACCCGAACGTTAAACATTATCGGAGTAAACAGGCTGTAAAGCCAACCACAGGAATTAACCGTTGTAGCTGTGAAGGTGAAATGGAGCAGCCGTGGAACTGAAATAATGTGCTGATGACGGAGGGTATCTCCATTCATATAATCTATTAGCAGTGGGCTCATTTTGGGGTTAGTAAAACCCATTGAATCTTTCGGGACTGTGCAGATAAGTTGTATATCTATCCCTTTTCGTTTGCATAACTTCACTAAGTAAATTCAACATTTACTACACGAGTAAAATTATATATTGTTTACTAGCTGAGTAAACCATATCCATCTTCGTATTGTGAAATCAATGTGAATCATTCATTCCTTGTCTTTGTATTTTGTAACGTAATTTTTTTGTATTTTTATTATTACATATGTGCGTTCTTGTGTTCATTAATCCAATATTTGGATTATTTATACACACACATATTCATAAATAATTGCCCATTCGAGTCATTAATTATTAAACATTATATTTATCATCGTAAAAGGTGTTATGTTGTGAATCCGGAAATCCTGTCCGGTTATCTTGTTACAGTCTCAATTATTCGATAGAAACAAAACATATACCATTGGCAAAGCTGTACTCCTCAACAGGACCAATACTACATATACTTTATAATGTAATACAGTTATATTTTAGCATACGTTTTTTTTTTAAAACATGAATGATGTCATAAAAAGCTTACGGTGATGGAATCCGACTTTGACCATTGTCATTTAAACGCTTGGCAAGCAGAAGCCAACCTGTAGAAATATAAAATATTTTCAAGCTTTGATTCAAGTAGAAATAGTTATGTAAACGTTTATACTTTCAACTCTTTTCGTGTGTGTTTTCCTTGTCTCTGTTTTGTCTTTGACTTAAATAAAGATTGAGAGTCGCAAAGGCCGTTTATAAACTTGGAATCTCTTGTGATACGTACCAAATGTTTCATTAAAGAAGTATTGTACACATGTCAGTCAATTGTTTCTTCCGTTAGGATCAGAATTACAAGTAATTGCAGGTAATTCTTTACCCAAGGCACTAACGAAATTTATCTGAATTGCAAATTTGCTCTATACAGATCAAAACGTTCTGGTTGCCATTTTTCTCCATAACAAGCTGTCAATATTTGCCCCAAACAAGATAGCTTCGTCTCTGAAATTACTTTCAACTACGTTTTCAATGGTCGATTTATGTCTCTCCTTATACTATAAAATAGTCAAAACAAAAGTCTGCTGATAAATTCCAGTTTGCTTCCTTACAGTGCATCTCTTGAATTCTTAAACTTTGTATCTTCTCTTTGCCATGCTCTCAGAAACATAGAAACTGACACTCATTGAAATCGACACCCATGTCATGCGAAGACAGTATGATTGTCAAAAATTGTCATGAACAATAAGAAGTACGTCGTCACCCATTGTGCTCATGGGTTTGGGGAACTCATTGTTTCTCAATTGATATGGGCCCCCTTTTGTAAAACCTATTCAAGGGTTCATAAGTTCATAAAAATGTAACACGTGACATTTCAATTATTTCTGATGTTTTTATTTCTCTACCACTAACATCTTTTACATGAAGATCCACATTTTGCTTTGTGTTTCAATCCTGACAATCGAGAAGTCGCGGTTCGAAACTCTTAGCGGCATACCAATTGTTTTTTTTAAAAAATAATGTTTTAAAATTTTTATGTTCAAAGTTTCTTTTTAACTTGTACATCTCAATAATTTAAACTTAAATTTAAAATAAAAATATTTTATCTTGAAACTTTCATTTATCACTTCTGTCAAAGGACAGCAGAAGTTCCCAAGAGACATACATATTGCAAACTTCAGACTTGATAGTATATACTATATTGTGTTCGGGAGAAACCAAACAGCTAATTTTCTTGGAAATGACAGTGCCATGGAAAACTAGAAAAGGGGAAGAATATTGAAAGTAAATTGCCGAAGTATCAACCACTCACCCATGAATATGATGTCCTGGTTTTACAGGAATGTCCTTTGGGTGTGCAATAGAAGCAATAATTACAGGACCTAGCCAAAGGAATTTAGTCACCATGATTCGCAAACAGGCTGAGAGAGAGAGAGAGAGAGAGAGAGAGAGAGAGAGAGAGAGAGAGAGAGAGAGAGAGAGAGAGAGAGAGAGAGAGAGAGACTAAACGAACTACTTTCTAATTGTAAGCAAACAATAGACGCAGGCGCAAGCACTTCTGGTTAATTTTATTTATATGTGGATGATGTAAACCACCTGTGTGCATTGTTGCCACTCTTGGGTTGTTCCACCTAGATCTAGGTTTTCTGGGCACAATCTAAGTGTCTAGGTTTTTTGTTAAAATCTAGTTTTTTTTTTAATCGAAATCATTATTTAATTTTTTAACAACTGTAAAATAGCTTCATCGTTTTCATTTAGTAGTTTCGAACGGTACAAATGATAAATTTTGCGCAGCTTCTAATCATATATTATTCACCTACATTTCAAGTGTTTGGACTATGATTACGTCGGCTTTTTACTATTTTGGGCTTCTTTTATTTCTAAGCCATGGCAACCGACTGGATTGGCACTTTGGCGTCTGGGCCGTGTGGCAGTCTGGCAGCTGCCATTTTTATTTTAGTCAGATAAACGGACAATCGATTCAAGCGGAGTTTGTCATTTTGGCATTTGGCAAATTGGTACTTCAAAGTATTAATCTTATTATCTTATTTCTTTTATTAACTTACTCGGATACCCAATGTCTACTAGTACTGAATCAGATTCGGAATGCGGAGATTTATGTGTGGGTAGTCCAACGCCGAAAAAAGGCTTACTATAACCATACATTTAATGATGAATGGTTGCATGATACAGACCTGAAAGACTGGATTAAGCGTGACCCTAAGAAAAAGTACGTGGTGTTCTGTAAAGTTTGTGATTCTAAACTTGTTAATGCAAACAAAAGCGGTCTAATTGCGCACAAAGGATCAACAAAGCACATGAAAAACTTTGAGTCGAAGACGAACATGACGACATTGACTATTTGTAAAATTAAATCCAGTAAAAGACTTGGACCATAAAGTTGCTGTGGCTGAAGTTTTGTTTTCAGCTTTCATGGCAGAATACAATACAACATTTACACATGCAGAACACCTTGTTCAATGCATGAAAGCTATGTTTCCCAATAGCACCAAAGCGTCACGAATGGCCATGAAGCGAACCAAGACGTCATACGTGATTCAGGAGGGTATAACATATCATCATAGTGCTGACATAGTTTATATCTGTTGCAATCAGCCATTTGCTGTTATTATTGACGAAAGCACTGATATTTCAGTTTATCAGGTTTTGGCAATTTTACTAAGACACTTTGACGCAAGTCAGAGTATAATTGTCGAGTCTTTGCTTGACATGATTGAAGTAAATGATGCCACAGGCCTTGGGCTTTACACATCTTTCAAGACATTTTTGGAAAAGAAGGAAATTCCTAATAAAAACATCATTGGTTTTGCAAGTGACAACTGTGCTATGATGACCAGCGCTAAAAGTGGATTACAAGCCCATTTGCTGAAAAATATTCCAAATGTTTCACTTATGGGATGTGTTTGCCTCTCTTTTACACTGTGTGCAAACCATGCAACAACTCAGCTGCCATCGTGGTTGGAAACATTTATAAAAAAAAGCGTGTGGTTTTATTTATCCTTAACACAAGAGATAGTGAAAACGGAATCACACCAAATTTTGAAATTATGGCTGTCTCGTGAACATGTTATCAATCACATTTTAGAGCAATGGGATGCTCTGTTGCTTTACTTCCAGTCAGAAAGTTCGATTGATAGAGTTGATGGAGCCAGTCAGATCTACGAAACCATGGATACTCTTGGCACAAAGCATGCACTACTTTTTTGAGTTTCATCCTACGTAAAGTTAACATTTTGAATTTAGACTTTGTCAGAACATTTTAGACTGCACTTACTGCACTGTAGTATTTGTGATGAATATCGATCGATACTTGGAATGTTCATAAAAGAAAATGTCATCGGCTCAAGAGAGCTATCTGACATTGACCCACTTGTCGCAAATTTGTACAAAACACTCAGTTCTGTGGATGTCGGGGGAAGATGCACTGCGCAGCTGATCAAACAGCCGCTAGGAGATAAAGAACCTCAGTTTCAGAGTGATGTCGTAAAACTTTATTAAAAAACTATGAATTCAAATACGTAGCCGATTTCCTCTCTCACAGGATAGTGTTCTTTTCAAAATAAAACTCCTTGATCCAAAATCTGTAACAGACATACCATCAGGAACAGACTGACCGTCAACAGTTCCTCTCGAATTGTACTTTCCACAATTGGTACCAGAAGAAGTCCTAGATGAACTTGAAGAACAGTGAAGGACACTCTACTTTGCTCGAGAAAGTATCAGAAAGTATACGTCATTTGGTTGGCTTGGAACCAACGTTTTTCTGGAATGGTCTGAGGCAAGTTCTGGATGGTAATCAGGAACAAAAATTTTGGACTTCTATCTGACTTCATGTGTAAGCTGCTGGCGTTACCACACTCTTCAGCATGTGCTGAACAAATTTTTTCTCAGCTGAATTTCATAAAGACAAAGCAGACAAATAGGCTACATTGTGACACTGTAGCCAAATGGCTGATAGCAAAAGAGGCCATCAGATATCAAGGTGCTTGCTGCTACAATTGGAAACCATCAGAGCTTGTCATCGAGGACGTTAAAGAAGGACGGTGTCATAAACGATATTGCGATAAACTAAAAAAAAATACAAACAGGAAAATCAAGTTAACTTTGCTGACTTGAGTGAGGACGAGTCTTTAAAAAATATCTGTCTACAAGGAATTTACTGTGTTCAGGTATGTGACACTTTTTGGATGCTTGCATTGTTTTGCATTTATCTGCATGGCTAAGACTGGCTGCTGGCAAATGTGTATTGTGCTGCTAAGTGCTAAAATTTGCTATTATATTAGTCTTATTAATGGCCTAATAATATCATGCACTATGTATTATTACACAACAGTCTACAGGATTTAAAACAATTTATTATGTATACGTGTATGGCATACCCAATTAAACGTGTGACGCATCTAGGTTTTTTCTAGGTTCTTTTTGGTGAATGGTATAGGTTTTTACAAAACGTTAGAGTGGCAACACTGCGTGTGTGAATTATTTGAAAGTAGAGCTGCCAAAGTTGACAATGTGGATGAATTCGTAGACTAACAAACGAAACTTTCAGCGAAGCAGGCGACTGAACGTGATATCAGAAATGTGCAGCGAGATGGCTGAAGGACAACTACTTTGTAAAACAATTCGTGTACACTCACGTAGTAGGCGCTTTTTGTTATTTGTTGATGAAATGTTTCTGAATGAACTAGAGCAGATCATTTCGTGGACAGTCACATAGCAGCTGCTTTGCCACATTCCGCGTTAATTTTTTTGATACAATGTTTTAGATTTAGGCTAGTGATAGACATCATATTTCATAAAATTGCTGGGTTGCTACAAATAACATACAAGTGACTATACATAAACTGATAATTAGCTGATAATAAGATGGCAAAATATATTTAGCTATATATCCTAATTTATTAAATCTTTCCGAGTATACTGTTAAGGACATACCTGATGCAGCTTCTCTGAGAGATTCTCTATGAATATCAAAATATTTAGCGGCGGATGTTATTAACTAAAAAATTTTAATCGAACTGTCCATAAATGCGGTTACAGATTTTGGTTTACGGTTTATACTTCTTTGAGGATTTACGTTAAGACAGTTTTCGTGTTGTGTAAGAACTCTTAAATTGTCTACTGGTTGTCAAGAGGATTTCGGTTAATTTGGTCGTTGACGAGATTTTTATCGATCGTAAAAACATTCAAAGATAAATCTGTATGCGAGATAACATTTTATTTGTTGTTTTCCCATCCTGATACCAATTTTCACATAACCAGTATTAATAACTTGACCAAGAGGTACTTTTCGTTTACGATGTCTGAAGGTTCCACCACGAGAAGCTTCGTAGTTGACGTAAACAGGATGCGAAACGAATTCGTTGTGATTCATATTCGTAACATAATTTATTTGTCTAAATTATTATTTTTTGTTAACGTAATCATGAAGAGTTCGTATAATCTTAGTTTTAGGGTTATGTGGTGTAACTCTGTCATAATATCGTTTAAGCTCTCAATAGTTTTTACCACCACAACCAACACACAACTCTGTTTGCCTCGTACTCTAACACCACACCTGATACAAGGTTTTGGCCCAGAGATTCCTCGTCGTATATTTTGCATATGGTATCCACAGAATTCTTTTCTGCAGAATTTAACACAACGGGTTGTAGACCCAATAAATAACCAATTACACCGGTTCATGATATATTTAAATATTTTATTTAAATATTTGTTTTAATTATAATAATTATGGGAATATCTAAAATTACTGATATAACCCAGTATAATCAAAAAAGAGTTTTTGACCAAGACCGCAGAATACAAAAACCCTCGTGGATGTCAAAAATTAAAAATAGTATCAAACATGCAAAATATGAATTTCGCAAAGACGGCGCATCTTATGTTTGGTCGACGTATCGAACCCCTCGTATCGATTATACTATGACGGATTCCAGAGCCGCGAAAATATTATCCAGGATAAAATTCGGACTGGTTGGATATTTCATTCAGGTAAAATTCAGTAAAATTTATCGAAACGATTGGAGAGTTTATAATCAACAAGAACGTGTGTTGACTTCAGCAATAAAAACTTGTGATCGTAACCTACAGAACTAAACCAGGAGTATTGACTGGGATCGATAGCAGATATTATAATCAAGCGTACCCTGTAACCGCGTTGACTTACGGGATTTATCTGATAAATACACCTGACATCAATAAAATTCCTCGGATGAAGGTTTCATTACGGTTAAACTGTGTAGCTGAAAGAGCTATAGAACATTTTCAAAATACTCGACGAGGAAACGGTTTAACCGAATCGAGGAAAAAAAACACAAATGGGCAGAGTCGCTTAAAGATACAGGAGCGTCAATAAATGATGTTTCTGAGTTTAAAAAAATTAAAATTTCCAATAATTGTAAAAACTATCACCGGGGAAATATTAAATTCGTCGGAGCATTATAAAAAAGGTGGAACTCGGATTGAACTCGTCGATCATAACTCACATGCATGGAGTAATTCTGTACGAGTATTTCCCCAAGAAAGAACAATCAAATATTACTCCCGGTGTATAACCGACTGAGGTATTAAGAGATTATAACGAGAGTGCAGTAAAAATAACCGGTGAGGATATTATTGAATTTAGTGAAAATGTCGATGAAGCTCCCTGTGTTGAGGATATCGACGAGAACATCAACAACGTGATTCTATACGATGATGTGGTCATGGATAAACAATCAAACCCCGCTAGGATATTTTCTTTAGGCAGACATAAAAACATCGATATAATTCACACTAACATACCTAGTATGGTCAGGGACAACTGTAATATTATTTCGGTGTTTAACGGAGTCAACACACACATAATACAAAACATTCACCGGAATTGGTTCAGCGGAGATATAGATTATAACGAATTTTACAAATTTGCTAACTCCACATGGAATATCCCACATGGATTTATAACAATACATTTAGAAGACCCTAAAACACGATATCAAATCGGACTAGATAAAAAATATGTAGTTAGAAATCCAGCAACCATCCAATGAATTTCACATACGCGAATATATACTTGCACATCCGAGTAGTATTTTTTCACACATGCGTGAAAAATAAAGTTGGTAAAACTATATGTACAAGGCTCTACTTAAACTGTGGGTAAGCCTTCCCTATAAAAAATATTTAGTTGGAAAATTTAACACTGCTGCGAGTACTATTTTCACACATGTATATGACAAAACAAAGTTGGCAAAAACATATGCACAAGGCTCTATTTAACGAAATAACGCCTTGGGGAAAATGGTGGGTAAGCCTTCCCTATAAAAAAATATTTAGTTGGAAAATTTAACACTGCTGCGAGTAGTATTTTCACACATTTATATGAAAAAACAAAGTTGGCAAAAACATATGCACAAGGCTCTATTTAACGAAATAACGCCTTGAGGAAAATGGTAGGCAAGCTTTTCTTACTACTCATATACATTCTAAAGACAGTGACGTACCAACGCATAACTCTCAGACGACCATATCATTAATCCAATCCAGCGAATGAACCTTTATTTTCACCACAGCGGTCAATAACCCTTACACATAATATTGATCTGTCGGAAGTAGCCCATTCTACCGGTTTCTACCCTGCAGTAAATATGCGTCAAGGTCTAATAAACGTACCGAACACGGCACAGAATCTGTGTTATCTTTCAATACTAGGGATATTATGATGCGGTATCAATATAATAGTTGACTTTGCTCAGAATAATACAGAATTTTTTTTTATCTGACATACAAAAAGAAACTAAATAAAACAAATTCATGCAACTATTTATTTCCAGAAAAGCATGTATGATATCCACTGTGCTTATCTGTTTTATTACAGTATTCATTAGGCAGTGCTTGTATCCATTTTTTGGGATGGCAATAATTTGAAAATATTCAATTAAATATTACTTACTGCAAAGTGAAATACCCTTCAATGTTATTTATCCATAGATGGCACATTATCAGTTGAATCTGAATTTGGTACGTGGAATAAATAGCATCAACCCTGATCTGTTATAACACGTAACATCATATACATGTATTTGATGTTAGTAGTTTTGATGTTGTACAGCAAATACTTACCAGTACACAGTTTTACCTCTATATACCATTCATCATAACCATGTTATAAATAGCATCAACCCTGATCTGTTATAACACGTAACATCATATACATGTATTTGATGTTAGTAGTTTTGATGTTGTACAGCAAATACTTACCAGTACACAGTTTTACCTCTATATACCATTCATCATAACCATGTTATAAATAGCATCAACCCTGATCTGTTATAACACGTAACATCATATACATGTATTTGATGTTAGTAGTTTTGATGTTGTACAGCAAATACTTACCAGTACACAGTTTTACCTCAATATACCATTCATCATAACCATGTTATAAATAGCACCAACCCTGATCTGTTATAACACGTAACATCATATACATGTATTTGATGTTAGTAGTTTTGATGTTGTACAGCAAATACTTACCAGTACACAGTTTTACCTCTATATATCATTCATCATAACCATGTTATAAGCGAGGGAACCTTATACTGGGGGTTGATCCGACAAGGTTGTCATAAATCGGCAAATAAAGAAACCCTCGTGATGTAAAACCTTATCATACATATCAACATATCATGATGTAGTTAAACGCATGCATGATTTCAAAATGTGTATTGCCAAAGGCAGTTGAAAGAAACATTATTTAAAACTTCCTTAAAGGTGCCATAAAATCAGAAAAATCATACATGAAACATTTTGATGATTGATTATAAAAAAAAAAATCATCAATAATTTTACTATATTTGTGGTCAACATTTAACTGAAAATGAGACCAATGTTTTTATATTCATTGACCTATGATTGACTTCTACTTTTTTAAAGATTGATACATTGAAAAACAAATCAGACAAAATTCATCCAGAACATGAGACAGCAATAGATTGTCTAGTTTTCATGAAATATACTAAAATGAACTCAAATGAATTATCACTGTCCGAGACATGATATTACCACTTTAGTCAATGAGTGTTAATGCATTTATGATGAAATGTGGTTTGCTGTGTTCAAACACTTTATTGTTGACAAATGTGATGGTATTTGAATACAGAGACCACACATAGTTCCCCATGTTCACACATTTGTTTTAGCAACTCGAGGATGGCACTTCAATAATTATATAGATAACACATGATTTACTGTGATCAAACATTTGAGTCATAACAACTTTATGTTGACATTTGAATATGGTGGATCACACTTGGTTTGCTGTGATCAAACATTTGAGTCATGACAACTTGATATTTGAATATGGTGGATCATACATGATTTGCTGTGTTCAAACATTTGAGTCATAACAACTTTATGTTGACATTTGAATATGGTGAATCACACATGGTTTGCTGTGTTCAAATAATTGCTGAGGCAAGATAAAGCATTGAAACTTAAGAATAAAGCTAATAGGCACAACATCTATAGCTCATGCTTCAGCTAATACTATCACATAGCAACCAATCATGACTTCCTTCTTAACGATTAATTATTGTAAAACTTGCATATAGCAACCAAGCATGATGTCACGGGACAGGATAAACCAGATGTTGGCATGGGTATGTTAAAACCCTGAGGCTAGAATTTCTCGCCGGCAAAATGTCTGAGGTGTTCAGCCGCGTTTATTGACATAGTCATAAACACAACGCGCGCGTTTATTTTTGCCAAAGTCAGTTACGTAACCTTGTTCACTAGTAAGTGGCGATTTCTTGGTGGAACAAGGCATTGTTCAAATTTTATCGTAAACATCTTTGACAGATGGTTGGGAGGGGCAATGTCGGATCATTAGGAACCAACGTCCAATCGGAATTGAGTTAGGCGTGCCAGACATTAGAATCTTAAGTTTAAATATATCATCTTGAAACTCAAGTATTTGCTGAGGCTGGTGCTCTCCAAATAGAGGCCTTGCAGCCGGGTCTTCGTAAGGATTGGTGCTAGTCATATTCAAATTGTAGTGTTACAACAATTTGGCGGGACAAGGCAAATAATAACCTACCCCGTGACCATTCGTAATGGCAGATTTATTCGATGAATAATCAGGAAGCTTCGAAACAGGTCAGTTATTTTTTGCTCGATTGTTGTGAAATATTACTGCAAAGTAAGTGTACTTTAATTATTGCAGTATATCTATATATCTGAGTATAAATGAAATTACCATTGCAGTTTCATTCATTTGTAGAGTTTGATATACATGCGTATTTTGAGATATAAGCAACGTGATGTGTTGAATTAATATTTTAGTTCGTTATTGGGTTAATTCGTAATAACATCATGTATGTATTCATTTTAATTATAGATGTGCAAATGTTGAATTGAATTATAAACTTTGTATAATGTTGCGGTGTGCAACATTAGTATAGGAATTCGCCTATTTATGTATACTTGTAGGAATATCATGTGTATGGATATATCAGAACATGAATGTGCATATCTGTGTACACTTGTAGAAGTGCAATGTACAGATATGCGTCTGATTATATAATATTGTTTATATATAATGAGATTGAGAATATATATATATATATATATATATATATATATATATATATATATATATATATATATATATATATATATATATATACCGTGTACACTTTAGCAGGGAGAATCTGTATTTCGATGGGCACGAATGCGTCACCAGAAAACGGTAATGCTGATGATACTAATGTAAGTGTGTGATACGTAGGAAAAGGTAAATGCTTTGCTAATGTCCGTGTGTGTTTTCTTTAGAAGCTTTTAGGGACCAGAGGGAAGTACCCATTGCAGTGGTCAGAGACTCTGGGAGACGAAAAGGAAGACGTTTTAGGGTCCAGAGGGAATTACCCCAGCTGCGGTCTGAGTCTCTGGGAGAAAAAAAAGAGAAGATAGAAGGAAGTCTGAGGGACCAGATGGAATTACTCTAGCTGTAGCCAGAGTCTCTGGGAGAAAAAAAGAGAGAAGGAAAGACAGAGGGAGAAGCAGAAGGGATAACGGGGCAAGACAAAGAAAGAGAAGAACATACAGATGAGTAGAACTCGGGACAGAAGGGAAAATTTCACACACTAATTCAAAGGATGAACCAGGCCGTCACTTGGTGGAGTGATATGAGATTAGTTCAATTGTATTTGAGAGATTACTGTTTGAATTATATTAAAGTGTAATTTAAATTTAAATTTGTATATTAATTAATTTAACCGTCGGCACCGCTGACTGGGGACTCAGAGCTTTGCATATCTCTTCAATTTCTGACAAAGACGAGCCAGGGTGGGTATTCTATATTAATTTAAATAAATTGGAAGCACCCCACCCCAAAAATGGAAGCAATCTAGACCTTTACACAGGACTTCCTTCTTAATGATTAGTTACTGTAAAGCTTTAACAAAGCAAGCACGCATTATCTTCATTTTCAATAAACAAAAGTTAGGTATGTAACTTGTGAACATGCACTTCTTGTACTCAGATTGTATAAGCAATTTTAATAGTCAAGTGCATCTGGTGTCCGTTAATCATATGTTTCCAACAAGGCAAAACCCTGCCTGAGTGTTTAAAAAAAATGTAATACCCATATTTACCATTTATATTGGAACATGGTAAAATAATACCTTTTTTCCTATCCCAGAATTAAAAGTGATTTTTTTCTACCTGCATCATGTCTCAAGACTTAAGAAATGAAATAAATTTGCAGTGAATTTGCACACACACCACCCTACTGCATGTTGCAATAAAATAGATAAACAAAAAGCTTATTTGATAATAATAATAAAATGAAAGAAACTAACCTTGAATTATTATCATTTATCGCTTTTTTCATCATGAGCATAAAAAATAAAATATATCGACCAACTCCGATATGTATCGTAAGCATCCAACATGTAGCATGTATCGCGTATGTCAAATAACACACGACACATTGACATGAACATTGATTACTCATAGATCAAATAACACACGATACATTGACATGAACATTGATTACTCATAGGTCAAATAACACACGACACATTGACATGAACATTGATTACTCATAGGTCAAATAACACACGACACTTTGACATGAACATTGATTACTCATAGGTCAAATAACACACGACACATTGACATGAACATCGATTACTCATAGGTCAAATAACACACGACACATTGACATGAACATTGATTACTCATATGTCAAATAACACACGACACATTGACATGAACATTGATTACTCATAGGTCAAATAACACACGACACATTGACATGAACATTGATTACTCATAGGTCAAATAACACACGACACATTGACATGAACATTGATTACTCATAGGTCAAATAACACACGACACATTGACATGAACATTGATTACTCATAGGTCAAATAACACACGACACATTGACATGAACATTGATTACTCATAGGTCAAATAACACACGACACATTGACATGAACATTGATTACTCATAGGTCTGAAAACTGGGTCCAACAAAATCGCAAACAAGCGGGAAATAATCAACCGATTGCTTAAAGACTACCATCCACGCATGACAAAGTGTTAGGTGCACAATAACTAAACTTTAATTATATCCTGGTCAACTATAGGACAGTATGTAACAAAAATCATTATTTTAAAATACATTCACTTGAGTACAAGTAACAACCTTTTCACAAGCATGGGTAACAAAAAGTATCGTTCAAGCAAGTTATTGTTGTGTATACTATTTACCCGCAAACATCAATGCCCATTTGTATTAACTATAACTACAAATGCCAAGCAAATACAAGCTCGGTTAGTGAATGAACACAACTGGCAGCGAGCAGTATATTCATTATTTAAACTCAGTGACAGAAAAACAAAGACAAGTGTTTTTTTTTTTTTAAATTACAAAGCAAGCTAACCTTAAAGCCAACTTTGGATACTGTTAAGCCATTTTTTTATATCACTATTGTTCTTATTTCAATACAAATGTTATTATATTATAAAGCCGATCTCGGAAGCAGACTTTGGATTCTTTAAGGTGTTTTTTCTTTCTTTTTAATATACAAAGATGGTCAAGATATGGTAGCTAACATTGGTTCCTCTCCACCAGGATTCATGCGAATTTCGGAAATCAATTTAAATAAAGGAACAATTTTTAAAGTGACACAACATTGTGCTTCGAGCATGGACATCAATGAAGCAGTGTCGCCCAGAAGATTTGTAGAAATTACAATCATTTTGATGAATTTATTAAGGCCAGAAGAGATTATTTTGCTGACAATATGGTCATAAACATGCATGACATTCTACTGTACTTTTATCTCATTCCTGGATGGACTGGTAACAAGATATTGGTTAAAACTCTGTGAATTAGCCACGTCTGGTGCAGGTTTAGCCCTTGCAGTTTCCACTTCAGTGTTGGCTCTATCAATAATATTTCACAGCAGAAGAAATCTAGAAAAATTATATGCACCGAAAGAATGGATTTTACGTGTGCATGAGAAGGGTTGTGTTAATGAGATGTTGATGCAGGGGATTAAGGAGATTTATTTAAAGTAGTTTTATATTTTGTTTCAAATAAAGTTTCTGTCAGTACATTTCCTGACATGTAATTTT
The DNA here is from genome assembly GCA_030141615.1 of Unio pictorum. Taxonomy (NCBI): domain Eukaryota; kingdom Metazoa; phylum Mollusca; class Bivalvia; order Unionida; family Unionidae; genus Unio; species Unio pictorum. The sequence continues at coordinate 518,590 of JARLTB010000161.1, read as the reverse complement.
GAATGACTTAAAAGGTGTCACACAAATTACAACTGGAAAAAACAATGTGTCCCAAAATATACAGTGCAAAAAAAAAAATACCCGAACAAATACGGTGTCTCAACATATGCAGTTAATACTGTAATTTTGGTGTAAATTTTATTTGATCTAGAACGTTTCTTAAAGTCATGGATGTGGCTTTAGTTGTTTCTTCATTTTATTGATTTTTATTGATTTTTTTAAAAGTGGGAATCAACGTAAGAACAAAAGAATTTTGCCATAAATTGACCCTAAAATGTTATCAATGCGAGACCTTTTCAAAACAAATATAAACAAAATGAAAACTGTGTCATTCTGAAATGAATAAAAACAGTGATTTGTATTTAGTTTTATGAAAATATGCAAGTTTGATTTTTATTTAGATTTTTGAAAATATGCAATAGCTAAATTTTTATTTAGACTTTTGAAAACATGCAATATAAATATTTGTATAGTTTTATGCAAATATACGACTTTTTTTATTTTGGTTTATCCACAATATATAACAGTTCATCCAATCAACTGTTTTGAAATCAACAAACCAGGTAAACAGGACAAAACTGTACTGATGATATTGTATAGGTAAGATAAAACTGGCCATGAAGACATGTAGTCTGATATACAAACACAGGTCATGGTGAACCAGTTGTCATGCATGAAATCTCTTTATCCTAAATGTAGAAACAAAGTTCGGAGATTAAATGTGGGTTATGCTGACTCTCCTAGAAATGTGGATTTTACAGACTTTTAGCCATCTGCAAAACTGATACATTTGTATGAAACAGAATCTATATCCAGGTAACACTTCATTGTATGAAATAGTATATATATCCTGGGGACACGTCATTGTATAAAATAGAATCTATATTGAGGGGACACTTCATTGTATGAAATAGAATATATATCCAGGTAACACTTCATTGTATGAAATAGAATATATATCCAGGGGAAACTTAACAGTATGAAATATAATCTATATCCAGGGGACACTTTATTGTATGAAATAGAATACATATCCTGGGGACATTTCATTATATGAAATAGAATATATATTCAGATAACACTTCACCGTATAGAATATATATATATATATATATATATATATATATATATATATATATATATATATGTAACACATCACTGTATGAAATAAAATGTATGTCCTAGGGACACTCAATATGTCAGTACTATGAAAATGTTAACAAAATTGGTATCCACATAACAAGTCATATAACTGGATGCACATTCCTAATGCAAGACATTAATTTTACAATAAATGATGTTCATACTGCATTAAAATAAAAAGAACACACAGGACACCTGTACAATTCATTTTGGAGCTAAATTCTTGAATTAAAATATCATTTGAATTTGTCTTAGTTCTCAGTTATGTCCTATTTAATGATTATCAGCAGTGTACAGAGATTGATAATTGCTTGGTGATCAAAATTATGGTTTGCCCTTCCTATATTCTGTTTATATTGCAGGAAAATTAGACACTTATGACTCCCTCTGTATAAAAGTGTTACAATTAATATAGGTAACAAAAATGCAAAAGAATCCAAACTCTTAAAAGTTTGCAATAACAGAAATGTTCTTGCAAAACTTCTAATGCACACTGCATAATGTTATATGAACCGAGAAAAATGAATGGACAGTTGTAATTAAAAAGTACATATTTGATCTTTAAATAAACATCCTGCCATATATATAAGTTTCTATGTCCAGTCACACTACAAACAAGAAAGATTGTGATATACCACATCATAAAAGATGAAAGTCCATGTTGTATGTTCTACTGATTAGGTATAACAAGCTGCATAGACTCAGATCTACTGGTGCATAATGTGATGACAGATCTGGGTCATTCAAGTTTGCTGCTGAACTCATCTTATAAGCATGTATGTACTGTGTTTATCTGTGATAAGTGTTTTTAGTTGTCAACAGATATTTAACGGTTATGTTGGTAATTTTAATGCAAGATTTGAAAATGGGACAATGTAATAGTCACTATTCCATTTGATATATTAAATGTTGGCAAGAAATGCCATGCCAATCACGGTAGAAAAGTGGTGACAAAACCATGTCCATATCTGATGTTAGTAGGTGGTGGAAAATTCTACTTGAAAGATATTAAGTGTTTGAGCTAGGGTGATCTGTCAATCATTGGGATGACATTTTCTATATTCGGCACAAGTCTGTTACTTCAAGGAAGCTAGCTCCAGGGGTGTAATATACATGCAGGGAAGCAACATAACGGACACTAAGGAAGCTGATATATTTACAATATAAATTGTCAATATCAATCTACATTAAAATCCAACAAAGAGGAAATAGAAAAATCCACAAGTAAAACAAATTTTAGCAAGCATTTTCAATGAATAAACAAATCCTTTGAATATAAAAGTTGGGTAAATGGAATGAATAGTTTTAAAAAGGGGTAGGGGCGTTTATAATTGTATAATTGACGGGTAGCTTAGTGTTAAATATGATATGAATAGATATTCCAACTTAAGAATACCATCTCTAATGTATAATGACACAAAAGAAGCTGGATATATAAGTATTTTATTGAAAACTTTATACAGCATAATACAATGTAATTTTAACATTGCTTAAACTTTATACAATACAATGCAATATAATTAGCATTACTACAACCTGTAATTATTGTATTTCTGTGAGGAAGACACTTGTTTTGAACTGTTGTATCAATAACAAAAAAAAAAACTATTTACTGAAGAAAAAAAACACCCAAACAGGCTTTGAGGTTCCTTCCAATGTGAAGTGGGGACCAGAATCCAACTTGCATTTGTAAAATGCGAAGTACTTTAAATACATATAGCCTCTGATACATTATTTTCAACTTTAAAACTGTTTGGTTTTGGATCAAATAGTTTAGACGACAGTTTTTTGGCATCCTATCAGTTCTTACTAGCAACCAGTTCTCATTATGGATATCAAATGACAGATTTGGATATTTTTATTACTTCTTTAAACATGTCTACTGGTAAGGCAAAACTGAATTCTAGTGAGTGCTATCATTGCTTAATAAAGGCATCATGCATCTGGTACAGATTTAGGCAATAGCTAACTATTATGGGGAAATTTTTTATTACATGTACATGTCACTGATGTCTCATTGAATAAACAAAAAAAAATAATATATAATTGCACCACCTTTACATTTTAACTTCTTTTCTTGTTCTACTTCATGTTCACATTGATTTTGAAGGGGTCATTCTCCTAAATGTTTGTGGCATTCATTTTTACTTTTTGCAAACATTACTTCTTCACTAGAAAGTAATAATTGTGTCAGTGATCCATGTACTTGTTTTGGTGTTTACATAACTTTAATAATTTAAGTCATAATGCTATGTTATACACTGAAAGTTTAAGGTGATGTCAATCACTGGGACATCATGCTACAGACATGCAGCATCATGTCCCACTTGACTGCTGCGGTGACCTAGTGTTTAAAGTGTCAGCCGTGGAAGCAGAAGGTAATGGGTTTGATTCCCGGCTGAGTCATTCCAAATACTTACAAAAATGGTAATAACAGCTGCAGCATGATACCATACTGCTAGAAATCACTATAAACTGCCTCACTGCAGACATCGTAGCGATATGACTGAAATTTTTTTAAAGCTATGTTTGAACTTTTAATCAAACAAACAAATACATACGTCATTACATACATAAATACCTACCTACCTACATACACACATGCATGCGCACATACATTCCTACCTACCTACCTACATGCATACACACATACATACATACATACATACACACCCACATACACATATATATATGTATACATACATGCATACACACACACACACAACCCACATACATATATACATACATATATACATACATACATACACACAAACACACACATTCATGCACACATGCACACACACATACATACATTGATAACTAAATTAAATTATATATAAACTATGCATAGCAATTACATTAATTTTATTCTATTTATAGCATTGACTTTATGTAATATTTGGATAAATATGGACAACCACTAATGCAGATTGTTATGTAATTTCCAGATCAACAGTGCATCATTAAATGATTATGACTGCTGAGATATTAGATATTAGAATGAAAAAGGAAATATACTTACATGTAATGAAAAAAAAATCATTCAGGTAAATATATTAAGTATTATCAAGGTGGATAATGAGAATTAGTTTTGTATAGTGAGGACGTCTGCTCAAATTTGGTTATTTTTTTTTAAGACAGAAAATTATTGCAAATGCATCAATCTAATCAATGTGGTATTATTGTTCCATATGGTATTTTTATTTATGTAAACTAATTGAGCATTCACAATATGAAAATATGCTGAATGACAACTTTAGGAAATGAAATATTTTCATTATTTATTAGAACTGATAGGATGCTAGTAATTCTTGCTGAAAAAGAGAAAATTGCTGTACCTCTTTTTAATTGTATGATATCTCATTTCTATAAGATACAATTGTACGTTTGTTTGGTGACCAAAGAGAAGCATACGATTTACTGACATAATTCCAAATGAATTTTCTTATTCTTATTCACAGTGACCCAAATATTATATCAAAGGAAGAAACTGAAGTCAGTGTGCTGAAGATGCAAGATAACACTAACCTAGACTGTATTTTGGTAACACATATAATTTACACATCTGCAGTCAGAGATTCACTTCCAAATTTACAACTTTTTGCCATTGTTAGTGACCACTGAAATGGGTGATTTCTGCCAGTCATTTATCTCCTTCATCCTGATGCTCAAACAATGATGCCTCTTTTTGTACCTTTTCAAGGGCCATAACAACATAGTTTTACTGGAAATTCTTATATAACTGGGGAAAATCATAAATGATGGTATGTTTTGAATGAGTACCTTAATATATTTACTTGTAAGTACAAATGCAAACTGGATAGACCTATATCATCCATTGTATAATGTGATGTCAGATCTGGGTCTTTATTACATATAGTAAGCAGAAGGTAAACCCTGATCTGTCAGTGTATTATGTGATAGCAGATTAAGGTTTTGTTTTCAGTTCGAGTCAATTTATAAGCATGTGTATAGGGTATGCTGTATTCAAAAACACATCACACTAGAGTTTATTTTATGCATAACCAAATGACCATGAGCTAAGAATTAATAGACTGCTAGACCTAGGTGCAATACTGTGAGTAGTAATTTCAACAAGAAGAAAATGATTAAAAACAAAGGGTTTAATGGTCATGCTAGTTTTATTAAGGACAATATGTTTGTCTGAGTTCCCTTAAAGTTAGAAAGCAACTGTATTCACACCAGCATACTGGACATTAAGGGTGACTGTTGTTGGAATTTTGCTGTATAAACAACATAAAGTAAGCTACAGCTATCAGTCATGAATGCATTGCATATAGATTCCACTCACAATAATTTGTTAAGCAGGACTTTAAACTAAGGAAATATTTTTGTGAAACAAAGTCAACAAAACTAGCATGTTGTGACCATAACTACATAGTACTCTTAATAATGATTAAGAGAGATAGAAATCCCATTCAAATCTCATTAGTGTAAACCTTCATGTCAAATTTGACTGATATCAAACATTTCTTTTTCTCATCAATATAAAATGATGAACCAAAAGTACCTTAAAGTGAAGAAACCTCAGGAAAGTTGGCATGTGAAAACCAAAGTCAGAAAGGCAGGCAATAAAGAGGCATAACTTGTGTATTTGATGCTGTGGAATGTGGAACAATGAACTCCTTCAAGGCTTTTGGTAATAAATTGGTGCATGCCAAATTTGGTTAAAAAGCCATACAACTGGCTAAGTTTTACTGTGGAAACATATCAAGGGCCATAACTCTTCTAAATGACACAAAACACTTTTTTCATGGTCACATGAAGGCAATATTGCAATCAAAATTGGTTAATTATCATCCATTTCCAATAATGTTATCTTGCAAAATGCAAGTTGTTGAAGGACACAACTGAGGGCTTCATCAACCTCAAAAGACAAGGCCTCAATTAAGCCATATTAACTTTCAATTCAAATCAAAAAAAGACATGCACTGACACACATATTTAAATCTACTTCTACATGATCATAATTATGTTAACCAATATAGCCTGTCATTTTCAAAATAAAGATAATGTCAATGCCGAGGAGGAAATATACACAAACAACCATGAAATATTGCCCCAATTTGAATTTCTCAAAAGCACACCTTCACCCGCAATGCATCTACTCATTTATTCATTCTTTCATTTCATTCATTTATTCATCAATGAATGCATTCATGCATGCATATTTAAACCAATGAAATAATGTATCTACATGCACAAAAATAGTATCATACATAAATATATACAATTATTTGTAACTTCAGAATCACAGTAAAACAAGAGGCCTATGTGGATCTGATATTGATCACATGACTTGCATAAAAGTTGACCATTTAAGAAAGAGACTTGAGTAACACTGTAAAACCACAACCTATATTAACTATCGTCCAAACTTTCGATCATGTACATTTTACCTATTTCTAAAGATTATATTACCAACATAATGAAGTTATTCAGGATCTTTGTAACTTACGTTTACAAACAAAGCTTAATTTGATGTCAACTGAGTTACTTAGCCTTCAATAAGCTTAAATTTATAATTTTTTATGGTCTTGGATTTCTTCCTCTTGGTATAAAAAATTGGGGGTGTTTGAAGGAAAGAGCATACTGATGGTATTTTTAACATCAGCATTTCAAATAATTCATGAGCAATGATACTAAGTATGCAATATATTATAAAATAAAACACAATACATGTGATAACATATTAATGACAAATTTGTAAGGCACTTTATTATGGTATTACTAACAACTATCAAATTATATTGCTCTATTGTATCAAGGTTTCTTCCAAATATTTACAAAATTCAATTGTGATGTATTTAGAAGTAATTTTCTACAAAAAAAATGTATAAACATGGACATGTCTTTACAAGAAGTAAGTTTTTTTTTTATTGAGGCAACATTAATATAATACAAACATGACCACCTTCAAACATGTATCTATAAATGAGTAAAGAGATTATCATCCTTAATTATAACATTGTACATTGTTTATATTAAACATCAATTTTAAATTGTCTTACATCATTGCATTTAATCAACATTTTTTCCCACACACTACATATCAATATGTTAACCATCAATTTTAAATTGTCTTACATCATTGCATTTAATCAACAACATAAAAATTCCCACTCACTACATATCAATATAATTCTGTCTCAAATTTTTATTGTAGTAATTCATCAGTTTTACAACCAATTATTTTCCATGCTTGAAGCATTACTTGTTATATTTATCTTTTAAATGTTCTCTTCAGATTTAAAGTACACACTATTCAACTTGAAGGTGTATTATTTTGCTAATTTCAATAAATGGCTCTGTTGTGTTCTAAAATTGTTTTTTTTTTTTTTTTAAAAATCTTGTTTACATTTTTGGAAAAAGGAAACTAAATTGATTATACAGCATATGAACTGTGAAATTTTTCTAACTACTGAATTTTATTTATATGTCCAGATATTGCATATAACAAATTTCAATGAATATATTGATGATAAAAGCATATTTACAAAACTTAATAAATTCAGATTATAGTCATTAAAGTGATGAGAAGATCAGATCATAGTCATTCAAATGATGTCAAGATCAGATAATAGTCATTAAAGTGATGACAAGATCAGATCATAGTCACAAAAAAAGTCAAGATCAGATCATAGTCACTAAGGTGATGAGAAGATCAACATATCAGATGCAATATCACCTCATCAATCCATAGTCAAATGCATTTACGATCATAATGATTACATATATTTAACAATAGTATTCCAAATCAGATCAAAAATAGTCTCTAAATTGGTAGCAAGGTCAGCCAATCAGATACAAGATCACTTCATAAATATGCATAAATCTTGCACATCAACAGAATCTCCTGAGAAACTGATGACACAAGTCCACATTCCAAGTTTGATTAAAATCAGATAAGAAATAATTTTGAATGATGCCTTGGTCAGCGAAACAGATTAAATATTGCCTCACTTTGTATAAATGTATCTTGCTCCTTACTGAACCCATTAAAGATCTTGCTGAAATAAGCATATATTCCAAGCTTGATCAAAATCAGATCAGATATATGGTCTCCTGAGTGGTTAAAATGTTAACCAATCTAATGCAAAATCACCTCATTAATATGCAAGGATCTTGCTCATTATCACACTTGTCCTAGATTTCAATGACATAAGCTGAAATCTGAAGTCTGATCAAACCTGGAGTGTAACAACTGTTGACATCATATAACAGATGATGCACAGCAAAGAGCAGGGCAATGTGAACTAAAAATGTAAGCATAAAGACTAATACCACCAGATCTGTCAGTAAATGTGTACTTACCAAATACCCCACCAATCCAAACCACTCCAGTAATTGTCTGACAAAACACATTAATATATGCAATATAAACTTGTCTTATGATACAAATACTACAAAGTGTCATTAAGATAGATTTCCAGTTTAGTGGATAAAACTGGTAAACATGTAATGAATAGACAAATGGACATTTATTTTTATACAAAAAAGGAAAATAACATACAAGATGCATTGTCAAGCCAAGATTCAAGAGTGCACCAAGCTACATGAAAGTAACTCAGATTGTTATGGAGATATGAGGCCTAAAATAATGTTAAAACAATAAGAGCTAACTTTAGAAACACTAACATGATGTAAACAAATCTCGTATGGGACACAAACTTTCATCATGGTACTAATGCATAACAAATCTCGTATGGGACACAAACTTTCATCATGGTACTAATGCATAACAAATCTCGTATGGGACACAAACTTTCATCATGGTACTAATGCATAACAAATTTCATTAAGTAGTTCAGGTGGTATCACACTGAGAATAGTGACAGATGGATGGTCTGACACAATTTGTAATACCATATGTACTCGTTTAACAAGTCCAACTGCAAACTGCACAGACTCAGATCTGCCACTGTATAAAGTGCTGGCAGATCTGGGTCTGTGTAGTCTTGTTTGAGGTAATCAGCAGAACAAACAACATAGACTCTGATCTGCAGTCCCATTATGCTATGGCAGATCAGGATCTTTGTTGTTGGAAGTTTGACTCTACTCATAAGTGAGTATATATGGGAATACAAAACTGGGAACAACTTACATAATGCTGATCAAACTCATTCCATTTTTCACAGGACAGTGTCCTGTCATGTCACTAAAGCATTCCATGTTTTTTAAAGATATCTTAAGGAGTACAGGAGATATTAAATAAACAAAAGAGTGACATACATGCTAACTTCATTATACATTATCCCAATCTCAAAATTAAAACTTTTTATGGTGGATATAAACAGACTTTGAAATGCCAAGAGTTTCTTGTTCATTTCTCTGCAAAATAAGGCACTTGTGAAAACTGACACTATTCATGTTCCATTCTAGGATAGAATAGGCCCTGGTTGCTAAATTCAGACAATTAGTTTATCATCATCATCAACATCATCATCATCATTTAGATTCAGGTAATGATGTCGCCGTAAATGACCCAATATATCCTCTTCTTCTGGCTCAGCCAGGCTTTGTCTGGAATAAAGGAACTTATATAGTTAGTACAATAGAACACAACTAAAATGGTTCCTGAATATTATAAAATCAACTTAACAATTTGGATGGATGATATGACAGTCAAAAGACTTTTAAAAATGTATATTTTCAATTTTGGATTTGTAACTAAAAACTGTACTTATTCCATTAAAAATCAAGTTTAGCTGCAAACATCACAGACCCTGTTCTTCTGGTGCATAATGTGCTGGTATATCTGGGTCTATTAAGTATGCTGTTAGTAATCGTTACAAAAAAACTGTAGACTTTGACCTACTGGTGCATTATGTGACAGCAGATCATGGTCTATGTTATTATGAAGCTGAACTTAACTTATAACAGAGTATATATGGTATTTCAGCTACTACTACTCATGATAAAGCATTAATTCTCCCTTTCCCTCCAGATTTCACTAAAGTTTTAAAATTGTCCTAATAAACCCACTCCATCATAACAGGAAGATTAATGATTATTTGGTTGATTCTGTTAAGTAGACATTGGAAGGTTTAACACTGCAAATTATTTATCTGCAAATTCAAGTGGTAACAATAAGGTTTCAATCAGTTGCCATCTTAAAAAGAAAACTAAAATACTTCAAATCTTGAAAATATCTGGTAAGATTTCAGTTGCATATTTTCAAGAACATGTTATTTTCAAGTGTTGCATTTTCTATTGCCTTTCAACTGTGAGTTGTCTCCCATTCATTTTAAAGACTCCATTTTTTCACACTTAGGCAGTAAAAGGTGGTCAGATTGAGTTCACACTGTGGGTTATCTATCTAAACATTGTTTTGGTTAATTTGATGTTCACTTAATTATACCTAAAGCATGCTTGATTTATTATTTTAGTCACTTGCATGTATATTCACTTGGTACAATGGAAGTTAACCTGAAAAGAAACTTTTTTTTACAAAGCCCAAAATCTTAAGATTCCAAGAGGAGATGTATAATGAATTGAACTTAAAAACTGTCAAATATTTTCATGATATGAAGTGACAATGCTAAAACTGAGTCAATAAAACAGCCAATCATTTCAATATTGAAGAGATTAACATTTGACTATTTGCATCTTTCATTAGATATAGTAACTTATAATACTTTAACATGTAAAAAATAAAATACATCTAATTTGAGATCTGTTTTTTTTCTGTCTTTATGCACAAAATGTGTAACCATACTGATCATCACATTTTTAATATTTTAATGTAGATAAAAGCATAGCCATGATAAATGATGTTGGTCATAAAGTATGTGTAAACTGGGCAAACAAATGAGCACTCAAGTTAATTGGCACTGAAGCTCATGAGCCAAACAATACCATTTTTAAAAAAATGTTTATCATCCAAATTTAAAAAATTATTTTGCCTACCTAATACTGTAAATGCAAACTATCAACATTAATCTCGCAGTAAATGGTTGTTGCAACTATCACATGCTACTTTATTACCAATTGAATTAAAGCCTAATACTGTAAATGCAAATTATCAACATTAATCTCGCAGTAAATGGTTGTTGCAACTATCACATGCTACTTTATTACCAATTGAATTAAAACCTAATACTGTAAATACAAATTATCAACATTAATCTCGCAGTAAATGGTTGTTGCAACTATCACATGCTACTTTATTACCAATTGAATTAAAGCCTAATACTATAAATGCAAATTATCAACATTAATCCCGCAGTAAATGGTTGTTGCAACTATCACATGCTACTTTATTACCAATTGAATTATAGCCTAATACAATAAATACAAACTATCAACATTAATCTCGCAGTAAATGGTTGTTGCAACTATCACATGCTACTTTATTACCAATTGAATTAAAGCCTAATACTGTAAATGCAAATTATCAACATTAATCCCGCAGTAAATGGTTGTTGCAACTATCACATGCTACTTTATTACCAATTGAATTATAGCCTAATACAATAAATACAAACTATCAACATTAATCTCGCAGTAAATGGTTGTTGCAACTATCACATGCTACTTTATTACCAACTGAATTAAAGCCTAATACAATAAATACAAATTATCAACATTAATCTCGCAGTAAATGGTTGTTGCAACTATCACATGCTACTTTATTACAGGTGTACCAATTGAATTAAAGCCTAATACTGTAAATGCAAATTACCAACATTAATCTCGCAGTAAATGGTTGTTGCAACTATCACATGCTACTTTATTACAGGTGTACCAATTGAATTAAGGCCACTTTCATGTACATATAATGGGATGGCCATATTGTCAACCAATTACCATCTGATCCATCTAACAACAGATTATAATCAGTCTTTTAATAAACAGTAAACTATGTATACCCTTAATCAGTGAAATTTGATATTCCATGTGTAAACAATTTCACAGTGGTCTGGAAAATCATTGACTGCTGTTGAACCTTTTTTTGCTCGATTCTACAAGCATGCATGTCAACCTCACCCTCTTATTTTACCTCAGTTAACTGCATACTTATAAATATTTTTAAAAAAACATTATAGCTGTCATGCAAGTTAAAAATATTCACACATTCTTTCTTTCCTGAAAGTTAAACATATCCACACATTATGGCTTTTGCAGAAGTTAAACATATCCACATGTTTCTCAAGTAAGTTAAACATATCCACACATTATGTCTTTTGTGGAAGTTAAACATATCCACATGTTTCTCAAGTAAGTTAAACATATCCTCACATTATGTCTTTTGTGGACATTAAACATATCCACACATTATGGCTTTTGTGGAAGTTAAACATATCCACCACACATTATGGCTTTTGTGGAAGTTAAACATATCCACACATTATGTCTTTTGTGGAAGTTAAACATATCCACACATTATGTCTTTTGTGGAAGTTAAACATATCCACACATTATGTCTTTTGTGGAAGTTAAACATATCCACACATTATGGCTTTTGTGGAAGTTAAACATATCCACACATTATGTCTTTTGTGAAGTTAAACATATCCACACATTATGGCTTTTGTGGAAGTTAACACATTAACCCCTTGAGGTTTTTGCTGTTTTCGCATGTTTTGGGGACTATTTCTGAATACATCCTAATACATCAATTTCCAAGCAATATTCTGTGAGGCATTGGCTAGTTGTGCTTGAGAAAATGTTTTTCATTGGCTAGTTGTGCTTGAGAAAATGTTTTTCATTGGCTAGTTGTGCTTGAGAAAATGTTTTTCATTGGTTAGTTTGCTGGCTCATAAGCAGAAGGTGAAAATTCTTGACTCCTTTTTTTTTTTTTTGGACTTAACAGACCCATAATTTTTGTATGGAGAAGGCTCTTTATTCAAAATGTCAACCTTATCCTACTTTTTGCACAGGTTCACCTGTCTGTCTGTGTTTCAGACTGGTCTGCCATAGATCTAAGGCCATAAAGTCTAAAATCTGGACACGAATTCGGATTCCAACCATGGTCACATTTTGGGTGAAAAAAAAAAAAGGGTCCAGAAACATCAGTTTTTCCCTCAGTATTTTGTAGTGCAACTAAAATGTCCAGATTATTTGGTATCATTGTAGAGCTAAATCTGTCTACCTTTCTATAATACCACCACTTTAATGTATCATGCATGACCTTGACGTTATAGACCTTGGAAGTAGGCCACTACCTCATGCCCTGTAAAGTCGTCGCTAGGGGTTTATGCGTTAACAAGAATTTTAAAGAAAAAAAAATTGAAAATTGTCATGGATCGGCTAAATTTGTAATTCATGTGTTGATGCACAAGTGATTAAATATGCAAGGAATATTCAAATTTTGTGGTAGCATGAAAAGTGAAGTGTTTAACACATTAACCTCGGGAGGGTTTTGCTTTCTTCGCATGAAATGCGAGTAGGAAACACATTTCGGGGACTATTTCTGAATACATCCTAATACATCGATTTCCAAGCAATATTCCATGAGACAAATGGTTGGATGTGCTAGAGAAAATGTTTTTCATTAGTTTGCTGGCTCATAAGCAGAAGATGAAAATTCAGACTCCTTTTTTTTGTGTTTTTTGTTGCCTAATATAATTTTCATATGGAGAAAACTCTTTATTCAAAATGTCTACCTTATCCTACTTTTTGCACAGGTTCTCCTGTTGTGTGTGTTTCAGACCGGTCTGCCATAGATCTGAGGCCACAAAGTCTAAAATCTGGACACAAATTTAGATTCAGACCATGGGTGAATTTTGGGTGGAAAGAAAATGGGTCACAAAACTTTGGTTTTTCCCTCTGTATTTTGTAGTGCAACAAAAATGTCTAGATTATTTGGTATCACTGTAGAGCTAAATCTGTCTACCTTTCTATAATACCACCCACTTTAGTGTATCATACACGACCTTGACACTGCAGACATTAGAAGTAGGCCACTACATCATGCCCCGTAAAGTCATTAATGTATTAAACATATCCATGCATTATAGCTTTTGTGGAAGTTAAACATATCCACATGTTATGGCTTTCATGTAAGTTAAACATATCCACACGTTATGGCTTTCATGTAAGTTAAACATATCCACACGTTATGGCTTTCATGTAAGTTAAACATATCCACACGTTTATGTAAGTTAAACATATCCACATGTTATGGCTTTTATGTAAGTTAAACATATCCACACGTTATGGCTTTCATGTAAGTTAAACATATCCACACGTTATGGCTTTCAAGTAAGTTAAACATATCCACATGTTATGGTTTTTATGTAAGTTAAACATATCCACATGTTATGGCTTTTATGTAAGTTAAACATATCCACACGTTATGGCTTTTATGTAAGTTAAACATATCCACACGTTATGGCTTTTATGTAAGTTAAACATATCCACACATTATGGCTTTCATGTAAGTTAAACATATCCACACGTTATGGCTTTTATGTAAGTTAAACATATCCACACATTATGGCTTTCATGTAAGTTAAACATATCCACATGTTATGGCTTTCATGTAAGTTAAACATATCCACATGTTATGGCTTTTATGTAAGTTAAACATATCCACACGTTATGGCTTTTATGTAAGTTAAACATATCCACACGTTATGGCTTTCATGTAAGTTAAACATATCCACACGTTATGGCTTTCATGTAAGTTAAACATATCCACACGTTATGGCTTTCATGTAAGTTAAACATATCCACACGTTATGGCTTTCATGTAAGTTAAACATATCCACACGTTATGGTTTTTATGTAAGTTAAACATATCCACATGTTATGGCTTTTATGTAAGTTAAACATATCCACATGTTATGGCTTTTATGTAAGTTAAACATATCCACACGTTATGGCTTTCATGTAAGTTAAACATATCCACACGTTATGGCTTTCATGTAAGTTAAACATATCCACATGTTATGGCTTTTATGTAAGTTAAACATATCCACATGTTATGGCTTTTATGTAAGTTAAACATATCCACACGTTATGGCTTTCATGTAAGTTAAACATATCCACACGTTATGGCTTTTATGTAAGTTAAACATATCCACATGTTATGGTTTTTATGTAAGTTAAACATATCCACATGTTATGGCTTTTATGTAAGTTAAACATATCCACACGTTATGGCTTTCATGTAAGTTAAACATATCCACATGTTATGGCTTTCATGTAAGTTAAACATATCCACACGTTATGGCTTTCATGTAAGTTAAACATATCCACACGTTATGGCTTTCATGTAAGTTAAACATATCCACATGTTATGGCTTTTATGTAAGTTAAACATATCCACACGTTATGGCTTTCATGTAAGTTAAACATATCCACACGTTATGGCTTTCATGTAAGTTAAACATATCCACACGTTATGGCTTTCATGTAAGTTAAACATATCCACACGTTATGGCTTTCATGTAAGTTAAACATATCCACATGTTATGGCTTTCATGTAAGTTAAACTTATCCACATGTTATGGCTTTCATGTAAGTTAAACATATCCACATGTTATGGCTTTCAAGTAAGTTAAACATATCCACATGTTATGGCTTTTATGTAAGTTAAACATATCCACACGTTATGGCTTTCATGTAAGTTAAACATATCCACACGTTATGGCTTTCATGTAAGTTAAACATATCCACATGTTATGGCTTTCATGTAAGTTAAACATATCCACACGTTATGGCTTTTATGTAAGTTAAACATATCCACACGTTATGGCTTTCATGTAAGTTAAACATATCCACACGTTATGGCTTTCAAGTAAGTTAAACATATCCACACTTTATGGCTTTCATGTAAGTTAAACATATCCACACGTTATGGCTTTCATGTTAGTTAAACATATCCACATGTTATGGCTTTCATGTAAGTTAAACATATCCACATGTTATGGCTTTCATGTAAGTTAAACATATCCACATGTTATGGCTTTCATGTAAGTTAAACATATCCACATGTTATGGCTTTCAAGCAAGTTAAACATATCCACATGTTATGGCTTTTATGTAAGTTAAACATATCCACATGTTATGGCTTTTATGTAAGTTAAACATATCCACACGTTATGGCTTTCATGTAAGTTAAACATATCCACACGTTATGGCTTTCATGTAAGTTAAACATATCCACACGCTATGGCTTTCATGTAAGTTAAACATATCCACATGTTATGGATTTTGTGGAATTCATCATATGGCTGTACATGTATACTTAGAATCACAGTTCATTTGTATTTCCTTAAAATGTAGCAAAAAATACAGACACTAACTTCAAATCACTCTGAGATACATAGACCACATGTCAGTGTAGTGTTAAAACTATGGTTATACAGTACAGTAGCTGAATGTTGACTGGAACCGAGGCATTTAATTTTATGAGGTGGAGAGATAGACTGTTATAATCAAATATGCTACTTCTTGTTTTGCTGTGCAGTGGTGTTAAATCATAAAAATTACTTCTCAAATATCTCTGAGTCAATATTGACTTAATTCATATCTGCTTTCCTCTGTCATTTTAAAAATGACTCAAGCTTTAATAGAAAATTCATTCTCAAATGCTTATTCCCAAACTTTCATGAAACTGAGGCAGTTTCACACATGTGACCAGGTTCATCTCAAATACATGTGTATGTAAAGTTCAATTGAAGTATTTCAAACCTAAATTAAAATTTCTTATTAGAAATGTTCAAATGTCCAATTAAAAATTCAAATTCAAATACTGTAGTATCATTTTTTTTCGTTGGGCTCAATTTTCGTGGTTTTGTAAAAAAAGGCATTTTCGTGGGGACGTAAATTCGTGGTTTTGCCTGTCAAATTTTGCATATTATAAGGTAGTTAATTTCATGGTTTAACCTCTACAAGTACCCCAAATAAAGAATACAAAAAGAATAAAACGATGCCGACGCAAACGGCGGTCACATTAATGTTTAAAACAATACTACCACCTGTATGAGTACATATCTAAGACCCGGCAAGTTCAATACTTACAACGTGTTTTTGACCAAGTGATTAACATCTGTCAAAGCAGACTCAGCCAACAACACTAAAACAATACTTCCACCTATGTGAGCACATATCAAACACCCGTCAGGATTAATCAGTTTCGCCATGTTTTCGTTTGAGTGTTCAAGATCAAAGGAAGCCGACGCCGCCAACAAAACCAGACCAATCAGTTATTAAAGTACATTTGAATGATCTCTTACTTAAACCACTGTCCATAAAGTTGCAATATCAGTACTTTATCACTATCATGGCGTTAACACAGTGGCTTAAGAGTGGTAAAATTCAACTTAGATCACCCTCGGTTCCTGGACTTCCTAACCCATCAGCTGCACTAGATTGAAGGATCGACTTGAATAAGTATTAAATCTAATTTTCATATGCAGTTATTTTGTATTACTAGTATTTTTTCTTTCTTTCTTTCTGTTTAGTATTACTATTGTTTGAATATGTTATGCTTTTTCTATATTTTCTCTCTATCCTTACTTAAATGAAACTGTAAAAAAAAATGGGTCGGGAATTGGGGGGGGGGGATCATCAACCTATGTGGCTCATTTTTCGTTGGGGATTTAAATTCGTGGTTTGTGGCAACCACGAAAACCACGAAAATTGATCCCCCCACGAATATTGATGATACTACAGTAGTTTACATTTCTTTCAGCTTTTTCTTGCACATTTTGGATGAAAATACTTTATCAGTACAATGACATGGATTGCTGAGACATACTATTTACATTATTCAACTGAAATTTGCTTTATATATGCCTGTAACACTGCAGGATTCTGTGCAACATACATACATACATGCATGGTTGGTTCACTGTAGAATCATTTAACAAAAAAATTCTTGGATTTAGTATTTATTAAACAGGCACAATATAATGTCCAAATATAAATCTAGGAAATAAAATAAGATTTCTTATGTTTGCACAAGTTAAAAATAAGTTCATTTCAATATTTCAAACATTATTATCTATTTTAGTTATTATTGCTGGTCCTAAGAACTGCAGTATTCTATCTTTAAATTTAATATCTGAACAATTCAAGAATTTCTAAGACTATTAAGAAATGAGTCTGATACTTGGTCCATAAATTGATATATCTGAACATAATGTATATGCTGGGGACAATTCATTATATTGAATCAATCCAAGAGCCACTACGCTGAATGGAATAGAACACATATCCAGAAAACACTTCAATGTATGGAACAGAATGTATTCCCAGCGGATACTTTATTGTATTGAATACAATGCATATCCAAGGGACACTTCAGTGCATGGAATAGAATGTATATCCAGGGGACACTTCATTGCATGGAATAGATTGTATATCCAAGGGGCTGTTCAGTTCATGGAGTATATTATATAATATATAAAAGGGATACTTCATTGTTTGAAATATACATTCTCCATGAAGAATGCATATTCCGTAAATGAAATAGAATGCCTATCATGTGGACACTTCCATTGATCCTCATTGTCAAAATGTTCCGAAGTGGCATCCACACAATGGTCATTTTATTGTAAGCATTTTTCTATTACCAGACATTAATATACCGTATTTTTGCGCATATAACACATCTACGTGTATAACATGCACACGCAGATAACACGGGGAAATTCCGTCTTCGTGTAAAAAATATCTTGGATTGCGCTCCCATGCATATACTGCGCAGTCAGGCCTGCCGAAACTCAGGACTACCAGAGGTGTCTCATCTGATACGCGTTACGAGGCTGTTTATCATCTCTCACTCACCATCCAGCGACTTAACGACAGCGCTTTCATCATTTATGCTCGTAATAAATACTGGCGTTACCGGTAGTCGTAAATGCCACATCGTAATATTTTCACGTAAACAGAAGCAAAATAGCAACTGCTATAAAACTATGTATTTATTGGTTTGTGCTAATTTCCAGCTGGAATGCATGCATGCCGGTATAAGGATGTTAATATCGTGTTTTTTCCAAAACCGATTATCGTTTGTAGAAATCCAATTTTAAACCAATTATTGGTTTTTGTCCTACATAGAAATTACAAGAAATATATTCTTATAATGCAAGTTAGTGTATGCCTTGTGCGAATAAAAGATATTCATTACATACCATAATGTACGACGCGCAAGACGGTGTCAACTTCGAATTGTTTATTTTCTACTTAAAGATTTGAATAAACCTCATTTATACTGTATGTGTATGAAAGAAATCTTTTATTGTCACTGGTTCACTGCTCAAAATTCATTGATGCGCTTTTTGCTGTAAAAAAAACCTGGGATAATGCGCTTACACGTATACCGCACAGGGGGGTTGTGCTGATAGTAAAAACGCGTATAATGCATGCGTTATATGTGCGAAAATACGGTAAGTGTTGTTAATACTGTATTTGACCTAATAAGTGCCCAGAGCCTTTGGAAAATTCATTTGGGAGTCAAATACTTCAAACAAAATGTTATTTGAATTTTGTTATAGTTCTCAGTTTTGTCAGATTTAATGACCATTATCAATTTGCAATGTCTGCTAACAGGTTATAGATCAAGATTATGGTGAGCTCATCTTACACACTGTTTATATTATAAAAACAAAATAAACTTCATTCCCATCATACAGAAGCAGTATAATTGGTGCAGAAAAGGAACATGCACAAAAAAACTAAACCCTTTATTTACAATAACATCAAAAACTCTTGCAAAGCTCTCTGCATAGTGAAATATTAGCAGAATACAGTAAAACCTGTCTAAAGAAACCACTGCTATGAGAAACCAACTGTCTTCAGAAATCATGTTCTCCATGTACAGATTTATTGATTAAATGGTGTTCTGACCTTTAATTAGAGACCACCTGCCATGACAGACCATTATGTTTTGGCAAAAGGGTGGTCTTTCATGACAGGTTCCACTGTATGTATAATTTTGGATTTTGAACGTAGCTTTAACAAATTTAGTCATATTACTACCATGTCTACAGTGAAGGAGTTTATAGTGATGTTTAGTACTGGGGCATCATGCCACAGACATGTAGCATAATGTCCCACCCAGTCACATTATTCTCACACCAGGCTGACCAGTCCTAACAATAACCTCTTAACGCTAAGCACCAAAGCAAGGCAGCTGTTAGTACTATTTTGATAAGATTTTGCTATGACTTGGCCTGGATATGAACCCATGACCTGCAACCAAGGCCACCAGAGCAGTCATGAACAGAATAAAATGAATGGGTAGTCATAATGAAAAGCTATATATCTGACCTTCTTTATGTCATGCCTATTTGTTTGCAAAGACAGTGTCTATAGTCATCCACAAATGTTTCATGTTCAAGATAGTTTTTTTAATCCATTCCAACATGATAGCCATTAATCTATTTAATTTGTTCAGCTCGTTAACATCTGTCAAGAAATGCAATGCCAATCTTTGAAGAACACTAAAGTGAGGAATCAAATCATGTTTATATCTGACAGAAAGTACATGTTGAAACAGTATACCTGAAATGTATCACAAATCTTTAAACTAGAGTCATCTGTCAATCATGGGATGACATTTTCAATATTTGGTGTAGGTCTGTTACTTCAGGGAAGCTAGGACATTATATAAATAGCATGAAAAATGTTAAGAAATGGAGTGGGGGCACTTAGAAGGGACCGAAGCTTAGTATGTAATATATTATTTAAATTGGCATGCATACCAACTTATAAATAACATCTCTAATGTATAATGATAAAAAAAAACAAGCTTGATACTTAAGTATTTTATTGAAAATTTTAAACGATATTATGCAGTATGTTTTTTTACAACACTATCACTGATAAATGACTTTTATTTCTTTGTGGAGGACACTATTTCATATTGATAAACGATTAAAAACCAACAAGAATCCACTTTTTAAAAAAGAAAAAAACCTGAGCTCATACATGCAGCCTATATGCATCAAAGTGCAGCAAAAGCAAGCTTTTCAAGCAAAGAAAATATATTTCTTCAATGCCACTTACCCAGTCTTAATAGTTTAGAAAAACTAATACTACTCTCAAATCCAGCCATCCCAGGCTAAAAGATTTTAGTTGAAAAGCTAAAATCCCAGATTAAAACATTTTAGTCTAAAATCTAAATGTTATCTACCCACCTAGGAATCAGTTAGTTATATCCCCTTGATAAAGGGATTGGTATCAAATTTTGTGAATACTTTAGTTACTACTGGAGGGGAGGGCCTGCTGTCTAACTGGATGCAGCAAAAGAGAGGCTAGGAGGGTGTAAGTGTATTGTGATTAGGTAAGGATTATTGAAGAAAACTTGTACCAGGAAAATTGGCTTCTTCGTAAAGTACATTACCTGTCAGCTTAATACCGTGGAAGAATAGGCAAGTTGTGGAGATACATGTCCTTACCCCCGAGATTCTCCAGTCCCCTTTTGGTACTCGAGTCAGTTCTAGGTAGGCACACTAAAGAATATGTGTTTGGGAGTGGCTTTGAAAGGAATCAATTCTCCCTCCCACACATCAAGTGGAAGTCAAAGCTGTATCTCTATGAAGCTGTTGAACAACTTTAGAAAGTAACCTATTTCAACACAGCTAAAAGTCCCAGCAGATCCAGGTGAGCCTTGAGATGTAAAGAAATTAATTAGGTCTGGATCATTTTCTGATATGCACAATGAATAACCCATTTTTTCCTGGATAAAAATATTTGTGCTAAAATAAATTATCCTTTCCCTCTGTGTGGGGTATGAATAATCATAATATCCTTTGATGTAACAGCTCATTCCTTCTTAAGTACCACTTCAGAGCTTGCATTGGGTGCTGTTGATGTCCCTGAGATGAAGTGTCCAGACCAGACAGGAAAATAAATACAAATTATTGATTCCTACATGAACATGAGCCTGTCCTTGGCCATGAAAGAAGGGATCACGTGTAATACTTATCTAGTGAGAACCAATAAGGCTCTTGAGAGTGGTGTTTTGTTCAGCCAGGTTAATACCCATGATTTATCCCACTGGAAAAATAGCCAATGTCTTTGGACATGAGTAATCAAAACTTGCAAGAAGATTTAATAAGGTATTGGTTTTGTCTGCTATCCTCTCTTCAGGGTGTCAGTCATCATAGAATATTAGTCTTCGATTGTATTTGGTGACTGGTGCTAACTGATTCTCACCACAGTGCCATTGGAGAAAGTTAGCTATTTGAGGTACTGATGCCTGCAATGTTATAATGTGTTCATGTGTGAAGATTTTCAATTTGCCTTCATATTTTTTTAAAGTAGAGGCCATCTTGCTTGAGAGATTTCTCCACCACTGATTGTGAAAACTGTTTGTTCCTAAGGGCTTGTTTAATATGGTCCAGAAACGATTCTTGCAAGTCAGCAAGTCACTTTTTTATTTGCCGTTAATATGACAAACATGGACACAGATTTGTTATTGAAGAAGCCACTTTAGAAAATCCCAAACAAGAATACAAAGGTCCAGGGACAACTGGCATTTGAGATAAGTCACCGCAGTGGAGTTGTTGGACAGAATCAGAACTCCATATTTATGTAGATCTTCCTGCCCCCCCAATGAAATAGCTGTCATCTTGAGAATGTTGATATGTAAATGATGCTCTCAAGGAGGCCACACTCCACTGTCATTCCAGAATGATGGAATAAGGTGTTTCCCACTGCATAATCTGTACTCAAATCCAGATTGTGATTAACAAAGGTTGTACTGCAGATATATACCCAGCACAAGGCAAGTGAGGTTGTCCCATCTTCTGAGATGCAAAATCATATTTGTGCAGATTGTAAGAAGCTGGTTCAATGGGCAAGGTCTCTGCCCCCATTTAGATAACATAATAATTTGTAACAGGTGCATAAATAGGTGACCTAGGTCAAAGCTCTCCACTGCTACATCTATCAAACCTACCAGGCAAAGGCATGGAAGCCACCGTTGTACTAATTTTCAATGCTTGCCCCTAAGGGAGACATCCTCTAATTACCTGTCACTAGTATTGAACTCCATAACTTGATGAATAAAATGTTTAGATTGTATGAAGTCAGATTTGTGCTTATTGAGACAGAAAGGTTGAGAAGGACAGTAACAAAAGATATAATGTCTTGCTCCAAGATATAACTCGAGTGATGCTTTTGCAGAATGTAGTCCAGGTAGTTGATGTTGCCTCCATGGAGGTGGTCAGGACATGTGCCATTTTTCCCTTTCATCAATCAAGTAAAAGCACTAGGAGCAATGTCCAACTAGGATGGCCCTACCCTGAACCGGTCAACAGTGTCTTTTGTAGCCAAACTGTTGAAACTTCCTGTAAGCAGTGTGAATGGGGATTTAAAAATACACATCTTCCAAGTCCATACTGATAGCACAGTCTCATGCCTGGATGGCATTAAGAACCTTTTGCTGTCTTTCCACTGTGAACCAGGAGGTGTGAAATCACTGAGTGGTGAGATCACTGAGTGCACCTAAGTCAATGATAGGACAGATAATGCCATTGTTGAAACTGAGGGAGGAGGTGCACTGAAAGTGACACAGAGTTCCTCACAAATCACTTGTTAGGTCCATAGGTCAGCGTGGTATGTATTGTCCTTTTCAAGCAGTGAAGAATTGGAGCCTTTTCCTCTATTGGGATCTGTAATAAGTATGGTGTGAAGATGATGTCATTTTATTACGGAGAGATACACTGGTGAAAATTATAGACCTATTACTACCTCTTGTCTACTTTTGTCCAGGAGAAATGTGGTTATCAGTTGCAGACTTGGTAGTACTGCTTCCCTATGGATTTGTCTTAATGGCATCCTTTCAAATCATTTTGTTGATTGTCTTGAACATTCCTCTGCTGTAGCTAAACTATGAGGAAGGGAAATTGGTCTCTTTGATGGTTTGTTTGCAGATTTTGTCAACCTGACCATCAATGAGATTAGATGACAAACAATGCAAGCATAGCTCTGCCTTATGGTTTAAGGTGGAGGTAAAGAGCACTGCATTTTCTTCTGTCAGTTTCAAAAGTTGCTGTTACAGCATGAATATTGGGCAAATCTGTTTAAAATAACAATCATTTTGGAAACAGACTCCTGTGTATTTTCCTGTGAGTTTTGGGGCGCGAGAAGAAATGTGGTGTTCCACATCTTGTGAGATCACCATATATATACTAGATCCAAACAAAGCCTACAGCCATAATGTTGCACACTACTTGCAACACTTTGGTCAACTGCTGGGGTATCCAAATGTAAAAGTGGTGTGTGGGACCTAAAGAATCAGTGTCTCAAGTTAGCGGGAAGACACCTTTGTCAGAAAATGGGTTAGTTGATGCTTCAGTCTTGTGACTGATAATATAAGCAGCGCAGAATATCATTAAACTCTGCCAGACTGTGACAATAATTTAAAAGTAAATGCTTCCTTCTTAGTAAATAATCAACTGATGCAAGAACTTAAGACCAGGCTGTTGTTGTCAAAGGAGGACACAACTTCATTGGCAGGAGATAGAAAATGTCTTCAGTCAAAACCAGTAAGGCTGAGTCTTCACGCATCAAATAATATCTAATAATGAAGAGGGGACTTACACAGATCACTCTTACTGCCACCTAGGTAGGCTGAAAACTCTTAGCTTCTTAGGTAAAAAGTTATAGATTAGGAGGGCTGGATTTGCAAGGTTGTAGTAGTTTTTCTTACGTATAATCATTAGGTAAGGTATTTGACAAATACAGATATTCTTTGATGTTCCTTCATGTGAGAAGTATGGATGATAACATGTATTGAACTAAAAATGTGTAGACAACTTTAAATACTTTTACCGCATGATACATTTTTCAACTTTAAAATTGTGTGACTATGGATAAAATGTGAGGAGTTACAGACTAGAGAGTATATCTATCTCTCCCTGGCATCCTATCAGTTCTTGTAAGTTACCAGTTCTCATTATAGAAATAAAATTACTGTGATCTGGACATTGTTATTTCCTCTGTGGTCTCTATTTCTTTTTTAGTGTTTTAAGTTCTAAGAGCAAAAACCAAAATCAACTTTAAACATGTTTATTGAAAATGCATACCTGAATGCCAGTAAATCAACCATGTTTACAAGATACATGTTTTGGGGATTTTTTATGCATTACCATTCTTTTTTATATCATGTATATTTTACAGAAACTTTATATCACAACATTTTTTATTTTCTTGTTGTACAACGTATTTACATCGAGTTTATCTTTCTAAATTTTTCTCCAATCTATGTTAATCTTTTAGTTGGCACCATATAGTCACAACTATGCTGAGGTACAATATGTATGCATACACTCATACACTGTTCCAATTAGGCTGTGTTTTTGGGACGGCCACAAGGCAAGCTACTGCTGATATAACATTCTTCTATATAATATTTTCAACAAAGTAGAGTAACTTAACATAAATGCTGAATGCAGATTTTAAGAAAAGAAATGTTTATAATAATTACTAAAACAGATAGGATGCCAGTAATTGTTAGTTGCTGGACAAGAAAATTGCTGTACTACTTTTGAAATGTATGATATCGCATCTCTATTAGGTACAGTCTAATGTTGGCTTTGGAGACCAAAGAAAAGCATAAAATGTATGTCAATATTTCTAATTAAATTTTCTCACCTTGTTCAGAAAAATATCACAATGGTTGAATAAAGATATACATAAGAAAAAATATGCACCAATTTAAAGCCAGTGTAATCCAAACCTAGACGGCAAAAAATATAATTTACACCAATGCAGACATAGATTCTATTCCAAATTACTACATTTGCCAGGAATAATGGCTATCTATTGAAGATGGGTGATTACCTCCTGTTTTTGATTTCTTTGAACCTGAGGGAAAAACAATGATCCCTTCTTTTTAACATGAATGACACACTAAATTTAGGTGAAATAGCGTGAATAGCAATTTCACTGAACCCCAAAAATTATATAATGGGATCAATAATCCTGCTAGCTTTATAAAAGACAATGTTTTATATGGAGGTCCCTTACAGTGAAAATCGAATGCATTTATACCAGCATCTTGGCCTGTAAGAGTGACTGTTGCGTGTTAAATTTTGTTGAAATGAAAAACACCTTTGCAAAGTTTTATACCCAAATCATCAGGACAGACAATCAAAGGAAATAACTCTTGTATATGAAGTTGTACAAAGCCATAAATTAAACTCGAAAGTCTCATGAATATTGAGGCAGATAGCTGACTCATTTGAATTCTGTTCATTTCTGCTAAAGTTGAGCTGTACAAATAAAAGTTAGTACTGATAATCAGGGAGCCATCACTTCTGTAAACCACACAGAAGATCGGAGATTAAACTGTTTAAAGTCACATTAATATAAAAACATTAATATCCAATAATTCAGAGTAAAGTTGTGCAAACCAAATTGTTCATAAACTGACATGATTTAGGGCTTCACCAACTTTATTTAATGAGGCCCCAAAGGTCATATAATGAAATATTAAATTTGCCTCTGTAGCTGCTTATAAAATATATGAAATAAAATCACCATAATCATAGTAATATTATAACAATGTAATTTTCAATATAATAACTTTCTCCTTGATGTGAAAGAAATTTACAAATGGGAAATAATGTCCAAAATTTCATGTCATTTCATTTCTCATAAAAAGTATACATACATATTAGAAGACTTGTACATACATAAATCCAAATGCACATTGCATCCATCAATTCACTTATTCATTAACATATGCATTTATGCATATATATTTCAAAAAATTAAATAATTAGAGATGTACATGTAAAAAAAATATACTGTAACTTCAGAATCATGTTAAACAAGTAGTTTAAAATGATATAATAATGCTTACCTGGATTAAATACTAATTTAACAAAGCAGACTTCAATAATATTGTAAAGTCACAACCTATTTAAACTATTTTCCAACTTTAAGCTATGTTAATATTTTTCTACTTTGCTATAATCTGATAATTATTTGTAAATTTTAGTACATTAATTAATTAACATTAATTAATTTTTTAATACAAAGTTATCCAGCATCTTTAAAGATAAATCATCAATTAATAGTCAACAGAGATATATCACAGTACTGTTTATATATGAACTTCAAATAATGCAAAATATAGGCACTGAATATGTGGCATATTGTAAAATAATGCAAAAAACATGCAATAACATAAAAATAACCAATATTTCAGGCGCTGTTATATGGCAAGACAGGCAATTGACAAACTCTATTGCACCAATCATATCAAAGTGGCTTCCATATATTGAAAATTTTCAAATATGGCAAAAAGTTTAGAAATAATTCCCTGCAAATAAATGTATAAACTTAAATATGGTGTTTACAAGTATGTATTAACTAGATTAAAATCAACATTAGGAAAATAGAACAGTTTGCACACATGTATATAGAACTGTGTAAAGAAAAGTCATTCACAATTACGACACTGCACATAGTATATGCTAGCATTCAATTGTAAATTGTCACTAACATCAATTTATCTAATCAAGCACTTTCTTGCTCACTCACAACCTATCACCATAATACTATGTCTACCCTGTAATAATTCATCAGTCTTATAGGCTCAGGTTTTACATCCAATTACTGTCTATTCTTGAAGTGTTACTATTTATATTTTTTATGTATTTCATGTTGCTCCTTCAGTTCTACATTATTCATTTGGGTCTCTAATCTGTATTACTTTGCTTATTTCAATAAATGGTTCTATAGTATCCTAAAAATAATTTCTAGTCATGACGCAATAATAGTATGATAAGTTTCATGAAGAAACCACAAGCATTTAAGGTGATGTTACGTGCAATACAATTTTCAACCCAAAGGAGATAACTCTAAAAGTGCTTCTCAGTTATTTCATCATCAGTACCTTGTGCTTTCATTTACATTCATAAAACGATGTCGTCGTAAATGTCCCATAATATCTTCTTCGTCTGGCTCGTCCAGGCATTGTCTGGAACAAAAGAATTGAATTTGTACTGCTATAGAAGATGCCTACAATGGTCTCTGAGCATTTGTTTTATTCATTGACATATCTGGATCCATGACATGGTGGCAAAAAATTGTATGCAATGTAAACTATCAATTACGCTTTTGTTACCTAATATTTCAGCTCCAAATTCATTTTTAGAGTTAATTCTTCATCCCTTTCCCTGCCTGATGAAACATCTTTCACCATATATCTAAAATTGTAACAAGAAGCATAATATTGTGCCATATTGTTCATTTGGGAGATTCTAGTTACCATATGTGCTGGCCTATACGTTGATGGTGAGTATAAGTCGAATCTGCAAATTTGGGAAATGTTCCATCCTAAATCCATATACCAGTCGATGCTGGGTATAAGATGAGGCCAGATCAATCGTTTGGATTGTGTTTTTCACTTTGTTCCACACAGAATTTTGAATTTTATCTGTAACTCAGTAACCTTTCCAGTCAGAATCATGAAATATAACTAAAAATACCTGATTTGTTTCACACAAAGTATTTTAAATGTATTATGTACTTTTAGTTACATATAATGACACTGACCCGAAAATTTATGGAGTTACAGGTAGGACAAAACTTGCGATGCAATACGGAATTGAATTTATATTAAATTCCAGTTTCATAAATATTAAAAGTGTCACTGTATGCTATTTCAGATTACCAGCCTTCGGGAAATTGCATCATTTATACTAAAATGCTTTTTCTTGGTTGTTTTTTTTTTGTTTTTATGGGGAGAGGGGAAGAGAGAAACAGAGAGAAGGATGCATATGTATTCCATCACTTTTTTCTTCTTGCACCTCATGATCAAAATAAAATATGGTTCAATATGAGACAGAGAGAGAGAGTGACACAGATAAAGAGACAGAGATAGTTCAGCTCTTCATAGGGCTTCTGTTCTTTTTCTTTTTTTACATTATTGCCCTCGTGTTTCTGAAGCTTTAGTCAAAGAGAGAAAATATTAATAAAAATAAAACAGTAAATGTAAACTATGAAAACATGATACCATATTCCATCAGAGATTAAATATTCACAATAGTTATATCCATATAGTCTCCATTAGGTTAAATTCCAAGAATGACCATTTTGCATACTAATTTTAGTTGCATGTATAAAATCTCTCCATTCTCAACAAAATAAGATTTTGTTTAAAGTGCATGTACTCTTCATGTACTTAAGCAGCAATTGTCTTTTATCGTTGCTCATGTTAGATGTACTTTAAATTGCAGTTGTTCTGTCAGGAAGTTAAAAAATGTCACTGACTGAGAAATGTACGCTAGTAACCACCTGGCATTTCCTTTCATTATATGGTACAGTATTCATAATACCCATGGGTAGCCTCATTTCCCTATTGGTAACCTCGTTAATCTGATCTGATCTGCCAAATCTTGACTTCAAACAGGTGTTATCTTGGAATGATTGAATAAAGCCATAGGATATTTAATAAGCAGGAAAATACAAAAGCCATGTGATTCTTTTAATAATGGTAATGGCACCAAAACATTGGAAGGAATTGCTTACGCAGTGGTATTAATTGATTATAGAATATGGTACTGCACTTGTACATGAGTAAGATAAGTTATCAGGTAAGTGAACAATACAGACTTACATTTGTCGACACATCTCTGTCCGTTGGTTTCTCTCAATGGGACATACGTTTTATTGGATCAATGGTACAAGAATAAAATTGTGATGGAATATGTCTTTGTCATGGTTATACATCTACTAACTTGTCAATTCTAATGCACATGTATGTAATCAAATCTAAACAACTTACATTAATGGTACATGCTGCTTTAGTGCAATTACATCTGCTCTATGTTACATTTTAATACTGATGATTATTTAATTGTTTAAAATACTCAATGTGGGATCCTATATCTTTTATACTTGATCTCTTCTTCAAAATGAAATATTTTATCCTCATTATATTTTGTACTCTTGGATAATTATTTTACATATGAAAAATATGATATTATGCAATTCAGATGACAATCCATATATAAGTCGATTCAGACGAAGCTAAGATTTTCTGGTAAAAAAATATTGTCCTGTAGGCCAGTAGTAGACATAGGAATGTGTAAAACTGCAAATTACTGATTCAACATTTTTTTATGTACTCAGAAATTCAAAAAGGTAGTAACATGGTTTCGTTAAGGTGCTTTCTTAAAAAACAAAACTTCAATACACCAAATTTGTTAAAATATCAGCCAACATTTTAGAAGTTCTTTTTTCAAGAAAATCTTATTTTCAAGTATTGAAAACAGTAAAGATTTCGAATTGTCAAGTTGTCTCCCTTAGCCTTATTAATGACACCTGTGTCTTTACATTGTAAGCAAATCTTAGGCAGTAAATGGTATTCAGATTAAGCCTATTTTGACGATTATTTATCAAAAATTATTTAACTTACTTAATTATGCATAAAGCATTCTTGATTTTTTACTTTCATAAACATTAAGTTGTGGCATGTTCTACAAATGATCATAACCTGCGAAATAAACTTCTTTAACAAAGCCCCACATATGAAAATTCCAAGGGGAACTGTACAATGAACTGAGCTGAAATTTTTTTAAATACAATTTTAAGATCTTAAAATGGTGATTAAAGCAACCAATCATCTCAAAACTGAAGATACTAGTACCTGACTACTTGTATTTTGATCAATCGATAAATCAACAGACAGACAGACAGACAGACAGACAGATAGATAGATAGATAGATAGATAGATAGATAGATAGATAGTTAGATAGTAACTGGTAATATAAATTCATGTAGTTTAGACAAACTGTTCTGTTATTGTTTATATGCATAATATATGCAACCGTATTTTCCATATTTTATGGTATATAAAAGTGTATCAAATGCAAATTTTCTCTGCAAACCTTTGTTCATGCCTATCAGAAGAAAAGGGTACTGTTCATTCCTCTCTGATGAAGAGTCCTATGCAAATTATCCACCACAACATATGTGCAAAAATTAAATATATGCATAAAAAAATTAAGAACTATTTTCTTACCTGTATCATATCAGACAAATGCTGCATAATTATTTACATAATTTTATGTTGGCATCAGTTAAAATTAAAGATAAACTAGACATAAAAGAATTATTTTACTGAAACCCATTCTTCAGAAGCAGGAAGACAATGTTTTCAAAATGTCTGCTGTATTGGTCATATTATATCGCAGATTTAGCACCATATTAATTCAGGTCCTTCTAGAAATCATTCAAAGTCTATGTCAATGTGACATTCCATTCAGATGGAATTTCATTAATACAATTTTCTTGATGGCTGTAGTAGTGTCCATATTGAATTCTGACTGGCACCATTTTCATTTAGAACAAACAAGACATCATATGAAGTATGTTTGTGAAAATTTGATATATCCATCCATTCTGGTGGGGTGGCAAAAACAAGATTTCAAGCTGGTCACTGTGGCAGCAATTGCGGATGTCTAATCAGCAAGATTTTTATTCAGAATAAAAAAAAAAGGGATGAATGTGTGTGTGACGTTTCCTGGCATCTTACAATTAGTATAGGATGAGTAGCGATAACAAACTTGTCTGAATGGATGGACATCAGATAATAGATGACCGAGTGCTGACAAACAATAGACAACAGACTATCCCATAAACTTATTAGATCTGTGACCAATACAGCAATAATAAAAAAAAAAAAACAAGCACAAAATCGTTCATCTATGCTATTAATATAGTACAGGGCTCTGGATGACAACTAAATTAAATATCACAAATAGACTGCCACACTGGCTACCATATTATGTGTCTAACGGACACCATTTTTATTTACTAACAACCACATATTGTATTAAACCTTTCAGTGAACCAACCATGCTGATATGACCATTCATCCAGAAATAGTGATTTTAAGATTTTCAAGAATGCCACTGCCACAGCCATATCAGAAGTCTCAGTGGCACCATTTTCATATCGGACCATAAGAAGCCTTTCAGTTAAAAAAATCCATCCATTCCGAAGCAATAACAAGATTCTCAAGTTGGCCACTCCGAGTTCAACAATAATATATAGTACAAATTGCTAGCCCTGGAAGTAGAACAAGATCTCTTATGTAAATATAGGTTAAAATAACTTCTAAAAATGTCATAGAATTATAGTTATGATAACAAGTCTTAGGAACTGCAATCCATTTTTAAATTTAATATCTAAACAATTATTGCAGACTGTCTTTTAATAACAAAGTCTTAAGCATGTATACCTGAACATATCATGCACTGTCATACTGTACAACATGGCTGAAGTAGATCCACTTCTAGTTCGTCTGCGGGATGCAAGCTTCAATTTGTCCCACTTCATAATGAAATTCTGTGAAGAAAAGAATAAAATACCATGCAAAATAAGTTTAGCATCACTGGAATAAATTACTACTTTGTAGCAATTTATGTTGAATAAACTCTGAAAAGTAGGTCAGTGTTACCCAGATTTGGTAAGATGCATTACTTTAAATCTGCATCTACAATTACATCCACACTGCAAGTTTCCTTTCCAACGACATAAGGAGATAGACATAAGGAGCCCAGTTACAACATGAAAAGGGAGGACCAATGGGGAACACAGACAAAGTGAAATTTATCACTCCAATGCCTCTTGTAGCTGCATTATAAACATGTCACTTAATACTCTCATCAAAAGAATGAGGTCACAATTAATTTGACGGCTATCAAGAAAAGTTGATATTATTAAATGACTGAACATTGATAAAATTACATGCCTGATTAAAGCAGTTTATTCAAAAATGAGCAATGCCATGCATACAGCATCAGCTTCAAATAATATTAAAGGGAAAAAAATAACAGCTCCATTTAGATGCATGATCTATCTTTTGAAATTTAGTTTTTATTTATAAAGAGCAGTACTAACTCATTTGGTGCCGCACATGGCTCATTATCTAAAGGCTGCTAAGTTTAGTACCTGCCTAGACCAACCCAATTTGATTGCATTCATGTAATGGCATTTAGCTTCTATCTCCTCTGCATGATCGAGCCAATAATGTGTTAAAGTCTTGCTGAAACATACCAACCAACCTTTTTGTGTTTTGTAAATTTTCCTTATGCATAACTGCACAGGCAAGGACAATATCTGACACATGATATGATTAAGATTTCTTTTTTAAGTTCCATCTTACTATTGAAGGAATACACTTGATAGGTCATCTATACGTTTAGGAGTAAGCCTTTCTCTTGAGTATAACATTGTCATATTAGCAAAGTTACATCTGACAGTTTTATTAAACTGGTCTAGATTCTCATTGTAAAGATCCATTCACACAGGCGATGGAAAAAAAATGCAAACAACTTAACTTGGTTCATATTTTTGATCATGTGTGTGATTTATAAGAATAATGATGGAAGAAACAGATTGCTGATGTAAAACAAGTCTAGAGTTAACCATGAACCATAGCAGGTCAGATAATGTTTGCAACCTATTTTTTAAACTGGTAGTAAAAAGGATTACATTGATGCATTTGTTTAAAAATCTAGCATGTTTTTCCTCTTATGTATGTTATACTGTTGTCATACACTCACAGGAAGCATGCTGTAAGAAATTACCTTTAGCTTGAAATGACAATGAAAAAAACATACATACAGCAGATCCATGTCTTGTAGATGCATTTCAGAAAACACTGTTTCTTAACAAAACATATATTTATCTGATCTATTACATGTAGATGCATTTAAGATCATAGTTTCTTAACAGTACATTTATTTATCTGATCCATGTCTTATAGATGCATTTAAGATAACAGTTTCTTAACAGTACACATATTTAGTTGAACCATGTCTTGCAGATGCATTTAAGATAACACTGTTTCTTAACAGTGCATGCAATGAACTATTCCTTATATTGTGTATGTATTTCAGACAACACTGTTCCTTTACAGTGCATGCTTTGAACTATTCCTTATATTGTGGATGTATTACAGACAACACTATTCCTTAACAGTGCATGCTTTGAACTATTCCTTATATTGTGGATGTATTTCAGACAACACTGTTTCTTAACAGTGCATGCTTTGAACTATTCCGTATCTTGTGGATGTATTTCAGACAATATTATTTTTATCAGTACAGGCTCATCTTTGTCAGTCATTGTTGGAACGGTCCAGGAATACAAACAAAACGGATATGCTGGAAACTAAACACACTGGTTTTCATCAGAGGTAAATATCAGTAATTTTGGCCTTTATCTTTACATAAAGAAATGTATTAAATAGCTTCTTTTTTAGTCAATACAATTCAAAACTCACCTCATCAGTTACAGTGGTTCCTTCTTTTCATAATTCTTGGAAGTCACACATTTTCAACTTGAATGTTTGCTAAATCCCAAGAACTACAAAAACAGGTTATACAATTTGCTACTGTGAATTTCTTACCCTGAAAGCATATCAATATTTTAACCATCTGTTTGCATGTGAGAAGTCTATTTGGAGAATTAAATGGGTAAATTTAAAAGAAAAGAAATGTAAAATAAATCACTCTTGTAGGTCTGTCATGACCTATAAGAGGATTTTATCCTTAAGGAACATGGGTACATTTCTAGGATGCTGCACAAGTTTTGCAAGAAGAAAACACTTATGTTGCATCACTTTATTTTCACATGAAAGGAACAAGTGCAACTGGTGTAACAGTTGTGACTTGTTGCCATATGTGTCTACAACTTATGTTACAGTTATGACTTGTTGCCACCTGTCTCCACAAATGGTGTAACAGTTGTGACTTGTTGCCACAAATCTCTACAATTGGTGTAATTTAAATCAATGATTAAGGAGTTATAAACTTAATAATACTTATACACTCTGACTTCAACTGACCTCCAAAATGAGAGCAGTGAAAAGATTAAGGACAATGACCACAGACAGTAACCACCAGACGATGAAATAGATATAAGACCATCTGAAAGTATATTAAAATTAAGTTAAATCAAAGTAACATAGTAACATAAATAGTTTCATCTTACTGAATTTTCATGAATTTAAGTTCAACAATTCATTTTTGTTATATATATATATATATATATATATATATATATATATAAACAACATAAGTTTTGAATGATGAAAGTCAAAATCCATGTGTACACATTTTTGTATGTACCCAGGAACATATTATACCTTTTCAGCTACATCAGTAATTTATATTTTAACAGATTTACATAACTGGTTCACTGATGTATGAGTTGTTTGACTTGGTGAGATAAACTAGGTCACTTAAATGACTCCCAAAGGGAACTAACTCTTACTACACCGTAATGACCTGCATTACAATCACAAATAACATTAAGATGTTTTACCAAATTGTAAATTTATACAAACTGCAGTACAATGTTTTAAACAAGGCATGTTTTCCATTAGATAAGATACACATGTACATATTGTAATTTCACTGGTTACTGCCTTAATTCAGTTAAATGTTCACAATATATACTGTATTCATATGTTCTGATGATGATTCTTGGCTCACAAATTATCTTTAATTTTAATAAATTTAATTTTATCATTCTCAAATAAGTGAGATATTTAACTTACTTTGTAGTAGCGGCTGAGTAAGCTTCCAAGAAAACATGCCAGTTATTTACAACCATGATATCCCATAACACAATTAAAGCAGCCTGGGAAAAGAAATAAAAGTAACTATTATTGTTCAAATTAAACAAGAATATTTACATACAAATATTATGGGTATAATGCCTTTTGTCTCACCTGCTTTAGCATAGATGAAAATAGGTATACTCATTTAACTGGATGGCAGATGTGGGGTCAACATTGGTTAAGGTTTTGGTTCAAGTTCCACAGTGCTGGTCATAATTCTCATACCATACCTTGATGTAAAGCTCTACCATTTAATATACATAATACATGCACCCTTGCAGTTCCTCTGACCTTCAGGCAAGATAAAAGGTTATTTTTAAAATCATGGTTAGGTTTTCAGTTGAAAACATTGTTTGTATGGTCATAAGTGTCAGCCCATGGAAAGGATAGCTATCATCATTTAAATATAGAACCAGAGAGCTATGGCTTTTCACATCCATGTAACTCTACCCTACTTCTGTACCCCAGGTAAAGTCAAGGTCACTTTCAAAATTGTACAAGGTTTTCAATTAAAGTTAAGTCTTTACAGACATAAGGTATTAACCTTGGAAGAAGCAGAAATACTACTCGTTGAGCCGAATCAGTAATCACCATCCTTTCAAGCTGACAACCCTTCAATAACTCTGATCCTCAGGCTATGCCAAGTTCATCTGAAAATCTGGGTAAAGTTTTCAATTTAAGTCTTTCTGTATGGGCATAAATTACAAACTGTTATGCATATTTGATTTGTATTATTTGTTGGCTATCTTAAATTATTATATTATGTATGTCTGTACTTTGTACCTAACAATTGTCCAAAATCAAGTTAATGGTGTACGTCACCAGTGACATTTATTTTGTAAAGAACACAATACATTGCTAATATTTCTCTAAGATTATAGACTAAATATTCAAGTCATTATTATGGAGTAAAAATATTTTTTTGAATCTGAGTCTAGGTCAATGGTTTTTCACTTCGAAATTCCTAAACATGTTGACAACTCTGAATGTTTATAGAGAAGACTGATCTACATTCTGGCTCTTTTACTGTCTTAGCTTTTATATAATTGTTGTTCACTTGAAAAATTACTCATTCTTGCCTTAAAATCTGAAGTAGAGTCAGTCTTATAGTTTTGTTCAATTTTTAATTTGGGTGGACTTATTTATTCAAATTATTATTTGCTGGAATTACAAAGGTGTAAGTACTATTCTTGGACTAAAACATTACTTTGGAATTATAGCAAATTCAGTCATGGACATTTTGGATTATATTATTATGAGACATCAAATTACCAAATTACACACCAGTGGCACATTATCAGGATCAAAAACATCAACACATTCAATACTAAAACTTTTTTGGAATTCAATTGGAACTTCATACATTTGGACTGTTGAACTCTGAGGTTTATTTTGGATTAACTCACAATCTTGTAAGTTCTTTTTAAATTTTCACTTTGTATTCTAGGGAATAAAATATTTGCTAAATTTTACAAAACTTGTTGGATTTCCCTCTTTTCTTTTATTAAAGTTAAGACCAGAGAGTCATAATAAATAACTAACTATACAATAAGTAAGCACATTTCAAAGTCATGCACCATTGCCCTCCCAGTGAGTGACAGGCATAGTCATGGTCCTCTGAAATGTAGTTTAATTTTTCAGTAACATTTTTTTTTATGGTATAAGATCCCAAACCTTGGAGGAAAAGCTGTTTATAATTTGCAAGCACTGCCCTTTCATATTTATGTACCCCTGCCTTCCCCCTAACCCTAAGTCAACGTAAGAGTTGTCTGAAAGGGAAAAATAGTGGAATCATGCAATGATGCAGGTATGACATAATTATGTTTATAATTCCTTGTAAATTCATTTTATAAATGTAAGTCTCATACATTTTAATTGTAGAAGGATTAAATAATGTAGCATTTCCTACTTTAGAATGCATCC
The DNA here is from genome assembly GCA_030141615.1 of Unio pictorum. NCBI lineage: Eukaryota > Metazoa > Mollusca > Bivalvia > Unionida > Unionidae > Unio > Unio pictorum. The sequence continues at coordinate 480,947 of JARLTB010000161.1, read as the reverse complement.
TATAATGGTTTATAAAGGAAAACCATACTTTCTTACTCTTACTTATACATAAATGAGAATACCAAACAATCACTGTGAATCAGATGCGGTGAAAATGCCTTTTTGTGTCTTGTTCTTTCTATCGCTCCAGGTAAAAGAACACATCTTATTTCTCTACTAACAAAATTTCTGACTAGTGTGCAACTGGATAACACTATTGCATACATATAGTGAACACAAAGATACAGGATGCAGTCATTTGCTGTGTGTGCATGCTACAAGACAATAAGTATAACAACACACCCAGTCATCAATACAGTGTGAAATCTAGAGCTTATATGTGGATATGGCTACATTTATGCACTTCATCCCAAAATATGCATACATTTTTAGCTACAACCATGTGATTCTGCTTGCAAGCATACTCTGTCCATCTGTCCAACAGTATCAATGGTAGATGCAAATGAAACATGTTTCTAAGTGTTTCATTCTGTCTTAAATTTGTGCACATTATATATATCATGTTTGATTTCATGGCAATAAAAGGCAAACTTTGTATACTAAAGGTGCTACTTACTGCAAAATCATCAAAGTTATTGGCCCAATATTCCAACTGTGCATAGGAACCACATTCAGGTGGACTAAAAAGTAAACAATCTTTGCCAATTGCATATAATCTACAAGCAATGTTTAAAAAACAAATTGAATACAGTTTACTTCATTAAATTAAAAACAGGTCAAACAATAACAAGAAATGCAACTTGAGTTACTGCAGTATAAAATACTAAGCATACTGTATATCATTATACACTCTTCTTTTAATATTAAGCATACTGTACATCAAAATACACTTGTCTCTTGATATAAAGCATACTGTACATCAAAATACACTTGTCTCTTGATATAAAGCATACTGTACATCAAAATACACTTGTCTCTTGATATTAAGCATACTGTACATTAAAATACACTTGTCTCTTGATATTAAGCATACTGTACATCAAAATACACTCTTACTTTAATATTAAGCATACTGTACATCAAAATACACTCTTACTTTAATATTAAGCATATTGTACATCAAAATACACTCTTCCTTTAATATTAAGCACATTGTACATCAAAATACACTTGTCCCTTGATATTAAGCATACTGTACATCAAAATACACTTGTCTCTTGATATAAAGCATACTGTACATCAAAATACACTCTTCCTTTAATATTAAGCACATTGTACATCATAATACACTTGTCCCTTGATATCATTACATCTTACAATTCTGAAAAATAGTGATTTCAAAGGTGGCCACAACAGCCATGAAAATGTGATGCGAGTAGCATTTTCATTTTGGACAAAACATACAACAAAGCCTTTTAGTGAAAAGCTAAGGTCAAGACAATCATCCAATGTGGAGATGTAGTGTTAACAAGATTTTCAAGATGGATGCCACAGTGGCCATACTGGTTGTCAGATTGGTACCATTTTCTTTAAGAACCAACAAGATATTGAGAAGACATTTTGTGAAATGCCACATCAGTATAACCAGACACTCTGAAGGAGTAATGATAATAAAATACATCAAACGTACTGAATGATATCTGAGGGACACCATGTTTTAATATGATCAACTAGACATCATAAGAAGTATATCCATGCAGACCCCATGTTGATAAGACTATGCATTCATAAGAAATAGTGACAACAAGATTTTAAAGTTAGCTATCACACAGGCTAAAGTGGAACCCTGAGCAGTGAAATTTTCATTTAGGACCAACCAAACATCCTAATCTGTTAAAGATAAACCCCATGTCAATAGAACCATGCATTATAGCTGGGTAGAAATAACAAGATTTTCGAGATGGTAGCCATATTGGATGTCAGATGTCAATAATGTTCATTTAGAACCAGTTAGACATAATAAAAAGTATTTCACATCAAAGTCCAGATTGATAAGACATTCCATACATAAGGAGCCACCATACCAAGATCTTCAAGATGTCCACCATGGCAGCCATATTGAACTCAGGTACCATTACTATATAGGGCCAGTTAGACCTCAGAATGAATGTGTGTGTTAAGTTTCAAGGCAATCCTCCAGGTAGTTTAGGGGAAGTAGCAAAAAACTTGTGCTTATGAATGGATGACAGGTGATAGAAAATGGGTCATACCAAAATGACTTTTTGAGTTAAAATCCTCCATTCATCTGCAATCAGAAAAGTAAGCTCAGCAAACATTAAATCCTCTATATGCAGACAAAATCATTAAATATTACATTTGCAAAATTGTCTACTTGGTATGTTCAGGCAAATACAGTGTGAACTCGCTATAACACGGTAGTTGGGAACCATAGAACCCGACTGTGTTATGGGCCAGACTGTGTTATAAGCAATCAGGTCATTTAGCTGAAGGAAATGATGCATCTACACAAAATAACTTTCAGTGGAGGGGGTAGGTAATACATGCGGGCAGTAAAATATCTGCTTCATTGGCACAGCAACCATCTTAAGCTGATGCATATTAAATGAAAAAATACACCTGTAGTGAAAACAGAAGGCATATATAATATTTTACTTTATTCATAGAACCAAACATTGGTACATATAAATGAATACTGTTTATATATATACATGTCTAATGTATAGCATGAATAGAGAGAGAATCAACACCATGTCCTCACCTCCACCACCCAAATCTCATCAAATACATTGAATACACAACACAAATAATTCCATAAAAAATATGCACACACAGAGATTTAAAATATTTAATAATTTTGTCACAAGTCACAAAAGTCTGAATTCAGTGTAAAAATAGCACAATCACGTAATGAATGATGAAGGACATTTACTTTTCAGTACATCCTATGTCGGAAAAAGTTAGTTTGTATTTTATGCTGCCATAAACTTTTTCCTGCAAAAAGGAAATGTTCATGATACTGTAAATATGTTCCAGTCACATTGAAAATTGAAACAATCCATCAAATTCCACTGCTTTTATTTACGTTTGGTATTGACTTCATTTGAAGAAGGTTCTTTGTTGTTATTGAAGATTATATATAGTCAGCTTTCTTTGATGAAAAGTGCATGCGATTTTTTAAAAGTCACCATTAATGAACTGCTTTTCACATTTATTACATAGTTTTAAGAATTTTTTTTTCTTCTCATGTACTAGAAATCTACATGTACAGTAGTCCCCCTCTTATAAGCACCCCTACTGCAGCAGGAAAGTGGCCTTATAATGAGGGTGGTTTTTCTAGAGGGGGATGACAAATGTGAATAGTAAATACATATAAAGAAAGTCATAATTACATGTAATTCTAAAGCATTTCATTTTTTCTTCTAAAAATCACATGCATGTTGTGAAATCAATGTGAAACAAACTGTTTCACCATTTTCAAAAGAATGTTATTGAATGACCATTGATATACATGTAGTATTAAAACTGTCTTTATAATAAAGTTACAGATCACATCATCTCTCTCCAGTAGACACTTCAATACAAGACAGATGTTCCTAAGAATTCTTAGGCTTGAAAATGTTATCTAGTGTCATTTGTCCCATGCTTTCTACAGCTTTTCTTTTATCTTTTTTTTAAGAATATCTTGAGTTTTCATAATTATGTCCACAAGTTCAATATTGTTGTTGCGAGGTCATACTCCATCAATTTTGTGGAATGTAACCATGCAGTGTGCTGTGTATCACACTGTTTGACTGGGTTTGGATTGTCACACGTCACTGTCACAGTCACTTTCCTCATCCTGGCATGTTTCAGTACAATATTTAGCACCTTCTGTCATTTTTGTTGACTCCCAGTCATCACTAACTGTGTTCTCTGTAGCAAATGCATCAGCACACTGAACATAATCCTTAAGGGTTGTTCCAGGTGGCGTAAGTGGAAGATAGTCCTCTTCATCTCAGTTTTCCTCCTCTGCCTCTGGTACACCTGATACCTCTTGGAAAAATCCACATTTCCAAAAGCACTTTTGAATTGTCTTGGCTGTCAGGACATCCCATGCTAATGTCAGCTATTGGATTGCATAAAGCAGAGTCACCTTTTGTGCAATCTCCGATGCAGATGTTATATTATCCATCAGGAACAAAACATGTCTCAACAGCTTTTTCCTGTAGTTCACTTTGATAGTCTGGATTAACCTTGCATCCAGGGGCTGAAGTTTTGAAGTTGTATTTGGAGGAAAGTATGAAACCTTGACATTTGATAAATCCAGTTTTGGGTGTGCAGCACAGTTGTAGAGGAAAAGCAGGATCTTCCTGTTCTGCACTTTCATCTGCTGATTAATATGCATCCTGTCATCCATGCTTTTCTGTTTGCCTCATATGTAACTCTCAAATGTGCATGGCTATATCCCTTAAAGCACCTTGGAATTTGTGATATTCCTATCACCAGTGGCTTCAGTTTCTCACCAGAACAAATGGCGCTGAACAAAACTAAATCTCTCCTTTGCATTTTTCCCACCTTTACATGAATCCCCTTTTTGTATCAGTGACCTTGTTGGCAACAGTCTAAAAAAACAACCAGTCTCGTCACTTTCAAAAATGTCCTTGCTGTCATATCCCCTGCATAAAAATTATATTGTTCAGTCTTTTTTTCCAATGTTTGATAAATTCATTATTAACATCAGCTGATTCTCTACTAAGAAAAGAACACACAATATTGTGTCGGACTTGAATTCTGTGCAACCATCCGTTACTTGTGGTAAAGTCGTCATATCACATTTCAACAGACAAAATTGTTGCTTTTTCTTGGACCATTTGCCCGGTGAGTGGAATTTTCTTAAAACGTGCAGTGCAAAACCATTCAAAAGCCTTGTCATTTAAATAAGGATACAAACATCTCCTTGCTCTAACAATCTTCCTTTATTTGTCCATTTCACCTTCCCATTTGTGCAGAATTGTTTCCCTATCTTCCACAATGTTGTTTATCTGAGTCTTTCTGACATCAAATCTTTCTGCCAGGATCCTCAAACTCTCCAACTTTTCGGTCAGTTTAATTACTTTCACATTCTTTTTTCTAAATTCAGAATTTTTCTTTTCCTCAGTGACATGTTGATCTCTTTGCAGTTACACTGTACTTATTCCAATGTTGCCAACTACAAGACTGATAAAACAATATTTCTGCATTTAAAGCAAATGCAGAAGTGTTTTTAAAGGAAGTGATCTTGTCATGTGGATCGTTAGTCGCAGACTGATATCCTATTGTTTTTATACATTTCTTTACACTTATTGTTTACATACATTTCTTTACACTAAGTGAGAAAACCAAAATGGCTTCGATATGTACCATTAACAACATCAGATTTGACCTCGTGGCCATGAGGATTTGTGATCTTGACAATTATTTTCAGTATTAATAGCCACTAATTATCAAAGGTGAACAAGCTCAACATCTTACTGAGGGAAGCCATAAAGGCTATCAATCCATTCTGTTGCTGACTTGTGTATGTACATTGATACTGGCACTTCTCATCTCTAACTACTGTTAAATAATTGTAATTTAATGATTATCAGAGTGACTAAACCAGACATCTCATGATAACAGCAGTATGTCTAATCTTATTACATGTACTTACCCTTTTGTATGGATTAAAATTTGAGTCTTTCCTGGCTTTATGGAATAAATGTAGCTTCTGATGAGGCATAAATGATTTAATATGAACCTTAGTGGTACATGTGCTTTAGTGAACACTTCTTTCAGTAACAAAAACCTGAATGTTGGGAGCCACAATACATATATGTTATATCCGAATTCGTGTTATAACTGTGCATAATATAGTGGGGTCACACTGTACTGTGAATTCACTATTATTACATCGAGTTCCAAACTCTGAATGGCACAAAAAAATAATAAATATTTAAAAAAACAATTGACTGTAATTTATATGTGAAAATAATAGGACCACTACCCTGATCAACAAAATGTATGGACTAAAACTGCATTTGCCTCAAACCACAAAAATGAATTCAGGTGAAAAAGACATGATATGCAATTAAAGAGAATCTTACCTTTGTGTTCATCTCCAATTAAACTTACAAAACAAAATTTGCCAAAAACACTCAGAAATTATTAGACTCATTTCATAAATTTTGTTTGAAAGGAGCACTCATGTAATATCTATCATAACTCGAGAATATGCTAAAGTTAGAAAAATTGTGATAGTTTAGTTAAAACACACTGACAAGTTTTCACGTAATAAACATTTGAAATACTAATTATACAAAGAAGAGAAGCACTAATGTACCTACTTTGTGATGTTGGTATTGTTTTGTGGCTTGTATTCAATTACACCATAGAAGAGCTCAATTCCAAGAATGGCAAACGAATAGTAGATCACCTGAAAAAAAAACATCGTCAATGATCTTAAATAAAATAAAAAACAAAATAAATCCATGTGAAAAAAGTAATAATCCATACATAATATAGTATTAATCAAGTAAAATACAGTATTAATCATGACTATAATTATTCATTGTGATATTCAGTATTAATCCACATATAGTACTAATCAATGTCAAATAGAGTATTTTTGCATGCAAAATGATGAATAAATGTAAACATATTATAATATTAATCCATTACAATACATACTGTAAATTCATATATTTTAGGGTCTCAATTTATACAGTTCTATGAAAAGTACCATTTTCATTTGTTTAAATTCACAGATTGTTGATGGTTTCTTACTGTTTTACACAGAAAATCCAATATTTGTTTGGTCCTTACATTCAGAGTTTATAGCAAAAACATAATCCATAAATATTTGAACAAAGAAACAAAAACAATGTATTCGCAAAACAAGTATTGTTCATCTAATTCATACATCAAAAACCCATAACTTAAGTATCATTTAGTTTAACACCTATACCCAACTCAAATATAATGTAATCACCTATACCCAATTCAAATATAATGTAATCACCTATACTCAATTCAAATATAATGTAATCACCTATACCCAATTCAAATATAATGTAATCACCAATACCCAACTCAAATATAATGTAATCACCTAGATCCAATTCAAGTATAATGTAATCACCTATACCCAATTCAAATATAATGTAATACTTACACCCAATTCAAATATCATTTAATGTAACACCTATACCCAATTCAAGTATCATTTAATGTAATACCTACACCCAATTCAAGTATAACTTAATGTAATACCCACAACTAAAGTATCACTTAATGTAATAAACACACCCAATTCAAGTATCATTTAATGTAATACCTTAACCCAATTCAAGTAATACTTGATGTAATACTTGAACCGAATTCAAGTATCATTTAATGTAATACCTACACCCAATTCAAGTATAAGTAAATTTAATACCTACACACAAATGAAGTATCACTTATTGTAATAAACACACTCAATTAAAGTATCATTTAATGTAATACCTGTGCAGTTTGTCAGGAGTAATCAGTAGAACAAACAAGACAGACCCTGATCTGCAGGCACATTATGCTACAGCAGATCAAGATCTTTGTTGTTTCCAGATCGCCTTGATTTATAATTGAGTATATATGGAAAGTGGGTTCATCTCTGTGAAAAGGTATATATCTGGCAATTTGCCTGATTTGATCCAATTAGAAAGAAAATTTAATTATTGCTTACTATGAGTATTCCCCCAAAAGACTGAAGATTCTTTATCAGGTCTAGCAGAGTGTTGGCAACTATTGCCATAGCCTGAAATGAAACAATATTTTGAAAATAAGTGAACATCTACATACTTTGTATAAAATATTTTCTAAACAAAATACTGATCTATTAGTCAAGTAAAATGTGTACATCATACCATGAGGCCAAAGTGAGCTTAACATTGGTCACTTGAAAAACTTTAATCCAAAGTCAAGTGGCAGTTGGCCAAGCAATCTGGATTAGAATGAAACAAGGCTTTTACACTTTTTGGTGATGGCAGCTATCCAGGAAAACAATTAAGCACCATTTGTGCAAACTTAAAAGGCCAGGATGCTTTCTATTGACGTGGTCAAATTCTGCTAACTGGTTCTGAAAAAAGTCATTTAATGTTTTTCTATTTTCATTAACAATGGCCATATTCAATAGTGATCATCAACTGTGCAAACCTAAAAGGCTTTCATGTCCAGATGCTTTGAAGATCTGGTCAATTTCTGTTGCATTTTTAGTGCTAGAAACGTGACTAAATAAAGACCAGCCAACCATAACAAGACCATCTCAGTAAAGCAGTTGATGTTTGTTCCATACATTTCAGTAATGTGTAACAAAATATCATGCACTGCTATTGTAAAGTTGGTAAACATGTACTGATGCAGTGAAGGTAAATGTCATGTTCAAATGAAAAGTTTGTAAAGTAGGCAAAGACATTATTTACATCTAATACAGTTGCAAAAATGTAAGTCCCAAACCCTACGTGGCTCAATGGCTTGTTGCCATCATTCAACTTGATGTAATTATTGGAAAAAGTTTTTGATTTCTATGGACGATGGCAATCGTATCTCCAACCATGAGAAATACTAAAATTAACAAATAACTCCAATACACGTAATGTTATCCCTTCTTGTTTTTATTCATAAGAATCGCAATATTCCTTTCTATTCTTCTGTACTGATTATTAACACTTTTTAAGAAGCCTATTTCCCTTTCATTTTCAACATATAGCGCTTACTGGAGGTCATTTCTAAAATTTATTGAAACAACTGTTAGAACATGACAATGCTCTGCATGAAAAAATGTCTGCAGTTTAAAGCGCCTGAGGTACTAATTGTAAAGTTAGTCTTTTTCCTGATTAACTCCACTAAATCTAATATAAAACCTGGATTCAAATCAAACATGGATAAGCCATTATCTGACTTTACTGCAAGAGTCGTATTTCTGTAGGTTTTCTTTTATTCAAAATAAATCTGTATTTTAATGATCATTTTCATAAGATTACGTCAAAATCATAAGGGTTGACAGGTCTGTAAGTCTGATAGGAGACCTGCATTTTGTGCAACGGATTTACATTGCCTTCTTGCCAGGACAGAATGCTTTTTTGTTAAATTCTGTCAAATATTTGCTGACAGCAGTTATGCAGACCTGCCAACCCTAAAGTGACATTTTCAGTAAGTCAGCCGAAATTTTTCAGTAAGTTAGACCAATTTTCAGTAAGGTGTGAAAACTTATGTTCTGGCAACAAGTAAAACTGTAATAACCATTACAGTTTATATCCATGTTGTAACTTACAATAAATAGCTACTGATACTTCAATATTTTTCTCTGTTCTTTCCCATAAAGAGTCTAAAAATCTTTCAGTTCCATTCGTCTATTCACACTTTTATCCAAATAATAATGTCCACTAATAAGTCATCAAAACTAATAGGCAGCACATCAGCCCCCTTTTTAGCTGCTAAATGTACCAAATGTCATGAACATCCACTCAGATACACTGAGGGATTCATCTTAGTTATATGTCCAAATACACCTTTATTGCAACCTGTCATCACTGAAGCATTATCTGATTCAAAGGCAATACAGTTATTCCAACTTATGTTTCTCTTTTTCAAATCATCATCCAATAATGTGAAAATATTTTCCCCAGTAGACCCTCCATCATATGTTGGAACTGACAAAAGTGCTTCAGTTACAACCCCGTCTGTGTTATCAAAATATCTAACAACAACTGGGTACAGCTTCTTAGAATCATTGCTACCATCAGTTGCTATACTGAAAGCCTGGGATCAAATATTGTTAACAATGTCTTCCTGTATTGACTTGCACTGTTGTAATATAATAGCAGTAGTTTTCGTTCTGCCACACTGATAACTATTTGCTAATGACGATATGGGAAACATAACATGCACTTGAATAGTTTAGAAGCATGGTATTGCAGTATTATGCTTTAACCAAAAAGTAATACTTCATACTTAATGACCTCGAATTCAGTTTCTGACACTGCAGATCCAAATCCCATAGAAGTCAGCGAATTACAACCTAATTTCTTTGCAATGTATTCTGTATGTTTTTTTAATTCACATGGCGACGACAGTCATCTCGCCTACCGTGGGAAATGTTCAAGTCAACACGACATAACATGCAATAAATATAATGGACACCTTTTTCACATTTTTCTAAGCATGATCAGGTATCCAAGTACCTGTTTCAGCTTTTACGAGGCTGGATGTCCTTTCCACCTTTGGTGCATTTTTGTTTGGAAAACATTTTCTGACGACCAGATGACAAAAGGAAAAATGAAGTCTAGATCAGATGCACGCTTCTCACAACAAAATAGACCAGTTTAGAGCATCTGAGGTACCACTGTATATATATAGTTTGGTTCCCAACCAAAATCCACTCAGTCTAAGATAAAACTCCTAATCCAAACATGGAGTCTAATACAAAAATCTGGATCCGGAGTGAATCAGTACTAAAAATATCCGGAACAGAAAAAACATTCATATTTCCGTACTTTTTGCTATCGTTCTGTAAGTCAGTAATTTTAGTGTTTTTCTCGTAAGACTTACAGCAAAATCATAAGAGCTGGCAGGTCTGGTTATGAGATAAGGTTTGTCTATGTCATATTTGGCAGTGAATCAGTATTATTTTTATAAATTAAAAACTTTTCATGCCAGATTGCTTTTGTTAAATTCTGTCAAACTGCAAACAGTTTGTGAGAACAAGTATTCTGAAGGATTTAATAGTGGCCATGATTGATGACCAGGCAGCATCATTTAAAGAAAAGAAAAAAAGGCCATTTGTCTGAATGCTGTCAGATTTCACCTAATGCCGAAGTTATTTAAATGTTTTCGATTTTCAGGAATGAAAGCCATATTTAAAGGTGGAACAGCACCAACTGTAAACATTTGAAATGCCTTCATCCCCAAATGCTTTCTGCCAAATTCCATCGAATTTTATTAAGCTATTTCTTTCAATTTTTAATAACTATGCCCTATTAATGGCAGATTACAAATGGCATATTGTAAATTATTTGCATCAGTTTAAAAGCTTTGTCGCCAGAGTGCTTTCTCTAAAAATTGGTCAAAGTAAGTAAAGTTATTCCTGAGAAGATCTGAAGTCTTTTTAATATTATGTTCAATGTTTGGAGACAGGCATGATCTGAATAAATTTTTGAAAGGCAGTTTATGAAAAAATATTTTCCATCAAATTTGATCAAATTCTGTTCAACTGTTCTTGAGAAAAAAGTCATTTAAAGTTTAAATATTTTCCATATTGGTAGTCATAAGTGATGACTCATCAGCACCTTTTGATTAACATAGAATGGCCTCTATTCCTGGATGCTTCATATCACATTTTGTCAAATTCTTTTCAACACTTTTATAAATATATCTTTTAAATGTTTATCTGTTTTCTTCAAATGGCATCCATATTTCACAACAGATCAGCTGCACTTGTGATGTTTAGTCTTCATGCCAAGTCACTGTCAAATTTGGTCAAATTCTACTCTGCAGTTTTGGAGACATAGTCATTTAGGCTTTTTGAGTTTAAGTAAGGGGGACATATTTTACGGCTGATTGGCAATGGTGATAGACACTGACGAGGCAAAGAGGTTGAAAATAGAAACTGTTAATGGATGATTGATGCTGATGAGGCAATTAGGTTGAAAATAGCAACTGTTAATGGGTGACTGACACTGATGAGGCAAAAAGGTTGAAAATAGCAACTGTTAATGGATGATTGACACTGATGAGGCAAAGAGGTTACAAATAGAAACCACTGATGGATGTTTGACACTAATGAGGCAAAGAGGTTGATAATAGCAGCTCTTAATGGATGATTGACACTGATGAGGCAAAAAGACAGAAAACAGCAACTTTTGATGGATGATTGACACTGATGAGGCAAAGAGTCTGAAAATAGCAACTGTTAATGGATGATTAACACTGATGAGGCAAAGAGTCTGAAAATAGCAACTGTTGATGAACGATGAACAAAAAAGGACTAAAATGATGACTTTTGAAAATTGTTATCATACCAGTATGCTTTGCAATTCACTGTTACCAGATCAAATTCTTCCTCAACTATTCAAAATATAAAAATTAATATAAAAAACCCATATACAGGCAAAACTGTTAATGAACAAAAAAACTGCTCATGAACACAAAGCAATCTGAGAAAACACTTGCATAAAATCATATGTAAATTCATCACAAAGTTTACATACATTAATGTCTAATAACATATATAAGGCTGAAAAATTATATCATTTTCAAGAACTCAATGATATGGCAGTAAGCATTTTTTTATTTCAAAAGGCTATTAATTAATAAATTGGAAATTAAGCAGTTTTTATTTCAAAATACTACTAATTAATGAAATGGAAATTAAGCATTTTTTATTTCAAAAGGCTACTAATTTAATGAAATGGAAATTAAGCATTTCTTTTTATTTCAAAAGGATACTAATTAATAAAATGGAAATTAAGCACTCATGAATTGATTGAACTAAAAAAAATTGTGGATATGTTTGTTTAATTCATGGTTAGTGCATAAATGTGGAGCCAAATTAATGAAACACTGTACAGGCACATTTTCATGTGACAACAAAATACAAGCTTAAGTCAATAAGGTTAAAAAATGTTCTGATAACAAATGTAACAAGGGCAAAATATGGTGTAGCTGGACTGAGGCACAAACCTGGGATGGACGTCTCCAAAAATAGTTGGATACTCTACAACCACAACTGCCAAGTTGATACTATTTGTTGGTTCCTGCTACATATAACAGTTACAGATCTGCCAATGCAAATGCAATTTATTTAAAAACAGGTGAGAGCATGTTACGTCCAAATAAATACTGTCCTTTTAAAAAAGGCAAGCTTAAAAACAGACTTTATATTATATTAACGCACCTTAATATACCAGATAATCCTCAGAAGCCTGATCATGATTAAGACATTTATAACTCGGACAATGTTCCACAGGACAAGATCTCCATTGACTTCTATACCACTGAAATGAAAAGAAGTTTTAAATATCTATATAAGCATCTACACATGCATGGATAAGACCTTTAACAATCCCAATTTGTTTGATGACATAAAAATGACAGTGATGATTAGAATTTTGAATAATCCAGTTAGAACTTGTATTTGTAAACTATATACAGTTAATAATCTGTGCAATAACATTCATTACAATGGAATATACAGATTTTGACCAAAAAGTAATGGGAGCAAATGTATAAATTTGATCATTAAAATGGAATCTTTAGCTCATGATTCTAACATTAATTTCCAAACAGCAACAGAGAAACCAACTGCTGGCACATACAGGAATCCTATCATCAATCATGGCAGCCTGACTGGAATAGATAACAAATCATAGCATCTTGACTGGAATAGATAACAAAACATAGCATCTTGACTGGAATAGATAACAAAACATAGCATCTTGACTGGAATAGGTAACAAATTATGGTAGCCAGACTGGAATAGATAACAAATTATGATAGCCAGACAGGAATAGATAACAAATTATGGCAGCCAGATTGGAATTGATAACAAATTATGGTAGGCAGACTGGAATAGATAACAAATTATGGTAGCCAGACTGGAATAGATAACAAATCATAGCATCCTGACTTGAATAGAAATCAAATCATGTCAGCCTTACTGGAACAGATAACAAATCATTGCAGCTAGTATGATATAGATAACAAATCATGGTAGCCTGACTGAAATAGATAACAAATCATGCCAGCTAGACAAGAATAGATACCAAATCATGACAGTCTGACCATAGCAGATCACATATCTATTAAATGTAACAAACCTATACAACCATCATATCTTTAATCTTCCTATGAACCTATACATACCTGCAGTCTGAAACAACAAAGGTCTAATAATACTAAATGGCCAATCAGTTCTTCCAATTCCAGAACTCTGGATTGCTAAAATGTTTTTCACCATATAGCAAAACCAATAGACATTAGTCTTCACAAATTATCTGCATCTTCCTTTTCTCTTTATCACATTTTTTACATCTAATTTGTATAGTTAAATTTGGCTAGTTTTTCTCGAGTACAGACAGTTTTTGCATTGAGAAAGTATTATTGATGATGTAGTACTACTGTCAATACATGTGTTTAAAAAGAAATTTGCTGTTCAATGCTTCATGATAGAAAATGTTGTTTATCCAGAATTCTGTCAATATAATTCAGAATCCAGGATTTATGCAAAAAATATGTAATAATTATGCAAACTCTAGAATGGTTGTCATCTCTTCTACAAACAAGAATATTTCCTATTATTTCCTATTATATGTGTTGTTCTTTACAAAGGCACTGTTCTTTTTTGTTTGATTTTTTTTACTTCCACCAAGACTATAACAGAGGGTGGTATAAAATATGTTCATTCTGGAAAATTGTATTTTAAAAAATATATTAATAATATTTATAATGAATAATAGCTGTTCAGAATGAATATGTAGCATATCGTATATATTTGTTTTCCGACATTTTTATTTATTTCCCCCTGCTGGTTTGACAATCTTAAGGGAGTTCACTCTTGGAAGTTAAAAGCAGGATCTATGCACAGGTTCATAACAGGAAAATGCTAGTTTGAAACTAACACGGTTATTGCAAAAAGAGCTGACTTTAGTAAGAAAAGTTTCAAAATTAAAATGTATGACTATCGTGAATTCATTTATTTTTGTATTTAAATTAATGGATTGGGGAAGGGGTTATATTGTTTAGTTCTATAATTTGATGTTTGCTGAAACCATAAAATCCTCAGAGGCATGTACTCCATTAAATATACAAACTTCTTGCACTTCTGAAAATTTCACTTGTTCCATTCCAAAGAGTTGATTTTAATTAGGGTCAAGAAACTGTATTGAAGAGCTAATTTTCAGTACAGTCATTACACTTTAATTAAGTAACTTAGGTATTTTAAAAAAATATTAAGCAATATCACATCTATAAATAATAAAGTATTAAATATTTTCAAACCAGTTTTGTTTGCTTTGATGTTTTACAGTACAACAATACAAGCAGGTTAATTAGTGCTCAAGCAATTGAAGTAAAGTGCCTTGTCTAGGAAACACTGCAGCAGCCAACATATGCTGATCCAATGGTCAGATCTTAACCAGCATACACTTGCGCATTTGCAAGTTCACCATGCAAAACCCATTAAGTCACTTAATTCCCCAGTTACTGAGCCAGGCAGATGAGTAAAACCTAGAATATAAACTAAATAGTTTACAGTTACACATCAAAATTCATTTTTCTATCAATAGTGTATCTGAATAGAAACAACTAATCAATTAAGAAGCCACTCCTTCAGCAATAATAAGATTGTCTTATAAAAAAAACTGGTAATTGCTCACATGGGAGACAATACTATAAATACTAAGTCCAACTGCAACCAACACATCTCTGCTCTGCCATCTAAGGTACGAGCAAATCAGGGTGTATGTTGTTCGTGTTCTACTGCTTTCTACTAAAAAAACAGTACAGACCCAGATCTTCTGGTGCATAATGTGAAGGCAGACCAGGGTCTGTGCAATTGTTTAGACTTTTAAATATGTATTTATAGAAGGCAAAACAGGTTTTTAGAAATGGACAAGGTCAGCTATGATCAGGGGATGGATTCTCTTTATGGGGTTCTCTCGTGTGGGAGATCACTTAACCTGATAATTAACACCTACCTGAGAAACGGCAATCCATATAATCCAACAGTAACAATTTCAAATACCTGGAAGAAATAGAGATGATGCATTCTTACTGATTAGACAATATCATCAGATGTGTCAGGATCTATTATACTAAACTACTAGATACTTTTCCATGTCATTCTACTATTTAGCCAAGAACAGTAAATATAATATTTCTGTTCTAATAACTACCACACTTGCAGTTTAATATTTAAAAACAAAATCAGCTTTAAAATTTCAAGTGACCCCCCCCCCCTTACAGCTTAAGTTCCAAATACTATGGGCTTTTTAACTGGATCATTCATTTCCATAATATTGCCACTGTAGAGCTGGGCCACTTAAGCCATGTCTGATTTAAATTAAAAAAGGGAATGTATTGGATGATACCAGAAATGGATTTGGACAACTTTAGGCTCAAGACCTACAGTTCCCTATGACTGAGTGTATATAAATGGGTTTGTACAATCTTAGGTTGTCTAAGACCTACAGACTACCCTCCCCCAACTGAGTCCATAGAACTAGAACTGGACTTGGACAACCTAAGACCTATAGACCTCTCTGTGACTGTGTGCATATCTCTACCACCTAATTTGACATCAGTGCAACATTTATATGATTTTGCTCAGACAAGTACTAATGGTGTCAGAAAATAACACCAAAAAAACAATGTTGTCATTGCAAAACAAGTGACAAGTGAGTTGATGTCTTCATGTAATCTTGGGTATAATATAAAATGTAACCATTGAGTACCTGTGATGTCATGTATTATTTAGTTTTGGGCATTAAAAAAATGTACTGAACTAATATCACCCATCAAATAGACAAATGAAATTATTTAAAGAACTGTTTTAATACAATTACTGCTGGTAATGGATATGTAATGATTTTGGAGAAAAAAAACAGTATCTTACTAAAATGAACAATCCACAATTCATGTTGCAAAAAATATTTACCTACTGTCTTATTATCTCAAATACACCATACCCTTTTCAACTCTATGGAGACAATATGGGCATATCTAGAAAAAATTATAATATACAAAATTAAAAAACAATTTCATTTAAATTGTAATTTGTTTCTATTAAATCCACTTGAGAAAAATGTTGACAATTATCCATTCACATATACAATACAGACTGATGGAGCACAATATCCTTGTATTAATAAAAAGTGGTGAGATATAAAGAGTTAATCTAGTTAATCTAGAAATAACATTGTTACCATGGGTACTTACTGCCAAAATGGCCACAATGATGCCATCAAAAATATGTGACCTGTACCAAGTATATCGCCGCCAACCCAGACTGATGAAGATGAAGACTTGTTCTATCACGTAGTACAGGATGAAAAGGAAGTTAATAATCTGAAAATAAAATATAAAAAATGTCAACTGGAAATGACCCGCAGTACCTGCAAAAAAGAATACTCAGCAATTTATGAACACTGATCCAACGCAGCATATATAAGAGCACACATTATTTTTTGGAATGCACATAATATTTTGTTATCTGCAACATAAATACCTAATTCCACAAACTGGCTGAAAATAGCATGAATTTCAAATTCAAACCACAAAAAGCTGGTTTCAAGTTCAACAAGGAAAAAAAAAAACCATTTGCATGAATTTAAATATTTACAAAAAAGGAAAGGCTCCTATCTCAAATGTTATTAATGTATAATACACATGTACAGAAGTTGACATTACCATATATACTTGCTTATAAGAATAACTGTAAATTGCATGGAGCCAGATTTGCCATCAAGTATGTGCCTGTAAATCTGGGCCTATGTAGTCTGTTAGAAGTAATTAGTAGAAAAAAAACAACATTGACCCTTGACATGCAGTGCATTATGCAATGGCAGATAATGGTCTATGACGTCTTAAGTAGGAACTGACATGTAAGTGAATATATATGGTATTAATAGTTATTATCATTATGTAATATATCAATAGTTGACATAAAGGTTTAATGTATCTATAACTGGCAACTGGCAATTCTGAAACCAGGCCAACCAGTCCTAACACTAGCCTCTTAAATGCTGAGCGCCAAGTGAGGCAGCTGATAGTGCCATTATCATAAGTCTTTGGTATGACTCTGCCGGGAATCAAACCCCTGACATGATGCATCTGAGGCAGACATTTTAACCACTTAGGCCACTTTAACGGTGTGGTAATTATGTAATGATTAATAACCAACATGTTTGTGTAAAATATCAATAATACAGATATTAGTGCAGTGGCAGCATGCTTGCTTTGCAACTCTACTATCCTGGGTACAATCTGTGGTGAAAATACATTCAAGGTTATGTGGATACACATATAAACTTGATGGTTATTTCATCATTTGAAGGTTCTTAAAATATATGATTGTGATAATGTTTTATGTGTTCAAGTACTGGTTGTATTTCTAGCAATATTGGTTGTATTTCTAGCAATATTGGCTGTATTTCTAGCAATATTGGCTGTTTTCTGGCAAGCAGATTACAGACAGACATAGACATATCTGTTCATATGCCATTCTCATCCTTCACAAGATAAAACTAAATTTGTATTCAATGTTCTCGACAATCTCAGGCTGGCCAATTTAATCAAGATCAGGTCTTGATTACCACATACTTTGTTTTGTACTGAATGAATGCTTTTAAAACTTTAAAAATGTCAGGTCTTCATTTAAATTTAGAAGGCACCAATGTATTATCTTCTAAACAGAAAAATAGTGCATTTTCTTCATGAAGGGAAACTCTTATCTAAGTAAGTCCATGTATGGGAACAGAGATGACTAACAACCAAATCTTTCACTGATACATACACTGACACTCATTTCTGTGAACAAGAAAGGAAATCACTACCCCCTTATTGACTCTGGAGTCATTTTTAAAATCCCATCAGCATGTTTAGCCATGATTAAACATATCAGCACAAAAAGATACATTGTGTTCTCCATGTATGGTTTAAATACAATACAGATCATTTAATAGCTGACAACAACATGCCTTGGTGTGACTCTGGACAGATCACTGACATTCTACAACCACCTGACAAAAGCTGCAGCAAAACTTAGCAATTGAAACAACCTTCTCTGCAAACTGACTGGCTCAACTTGTGGCGCTAGTGCTCAGACACTCAAGACATCAGCGCTGATACTCTGTTATTTGAAAGCCAAGTATTGTGCTGCTGTCTGGGCTTGATCATTGCATACTAAGTTAAGTGATGTCCCACTCAACACAACAATGGGCATAATCTCTGAAACACTACCTCCTACTCCTTTACCATGGCTGCCAGTACTCAGCAACATTCCTTTTCTATAGCTGTGTTGCCAGGAATCAACTACAAAGGTCTATGTCTGTTAGAAAATTCCACATTACATGGACATCACCTCACATCAATATATCCGCTTGACTCTGAGATGCCCAATCTGGTTAGGTCAGTTGCCAGATGATATGACAGCTGTTTCGGCATGGAGAGTTGAGTGTCAACAGATATTGTAAACCAATCCCTCATAGCTGAACCATCTTTTTGCCCTCCTGGCTTCAACCTTCCATGTTATCTGTGGAGCACAATAAACGGCTTTTGGACAGGACAAGCTAGTTGTGCATTAAACCTGTCTGATGGGGCCAGACCATTAAGTATTCCTGTTGCAGTGAAGCTCTTCAGACCATGTCACACATTGTGAACAACTGTCCACTGACAAAGTTTCTCTGTTACTTTGCATAGATTTAGATTGAATCTGGATGCCAATACTTCCGGTGTGTCATATAGTGGATAAGATACAGTTTTTTTTATTGGTGGTTACTGTTTAAATCTGGATTTTCAAAAAAATATAACCACCAATCAGAACTGAATGAAACTATATCACAGCAAAACACTGATGTGTAGCCCTCAAATTCAATAAAAGTAGACAAGATATGAAGCAACAGCAAAACTTCATGTAAAAGAGATTACATGATCCGTAAAATATTAAAATCATTAAAGGGGAACAAATCTGTAATGTCTTCTTTATGCTGATGTACAATATCAATGGCTTATCATGCTGATGGGATTAAATAATCAACATGGAACTGGTGAGGATTGGGCAAACTTCAAACCATGTGAGTTATTCACCTTGTGTTTGCTAATTGATACTATCTCCAAAGTTTGTCTTTGTTACTGACATAAAAAAGTACATGTGCTTACGATAGCTGTCTCAGATGAATTCTCAACTTAAAGAATAAAAAGGCAAGCAACTATATATAATTCACAACTGCAGAAGATTAAAGTAACTTGTATACTTTAACTATCAATATCGACTCAACCTCTGGTATAAATATGGGTATAAATCTGGGTATCACTATGGGTAGCAATCTGTTTCAATATAGGTATCAATATAGGTATCAATCTGGGTATCAGTCTGTGTATCAATCTGGGTATCAGTCTGTTTAAATATAGGTATCAATATGGGTATCAATCTGTATTTCAATCTAGGTATCAATCTGGGTATCAATCTGGGTATCAGTCTGTTTAAATATAGGTATCAATATGGGTATCAATTGCTTTATTAACAACTGGATTGTCTTTTTAATAAAACCTTTTAATAATTATTATAGGACTGAATTAATAAGTATAGATACTAAATAATGATTATGATTTTCACCTGATGTTTAAATACAAACATTTGCAAGAAAATAAAGTCTGCATGAACGAATACCCAAAAATATCTAAGTGCATGATGAATGACAGACATTATTAACACTTTCACAATTTATCTATCAACTACACCCAACAACACAAGTTAATCTTCCAAATTGTATATGTATACCATAGCCGGTCTGGTTCTCTGATTTAGAAGTTTGGTCAAGAGTATCTCTTTAAGAAGACATAGAACTAATAATGAATGAATTCATTGATCTATTGTGATTTTCAAGTTTTAATGAACCTAAAGAAAAATCTCCATTATTCTTGAATTTGTTTAAAGGCTTATATAGTTTTAATGAATATACTATTTGTCTACTATTCTTGACAGTGAATTATATTAAAAGAAAACTCTAACTATTTAATAGGTTATATTAAACTATTTTATTTAAGTGAAACTTCCTTTCAAACTTGACTGTAATTTATCAAAGGTTCAAGTACATGAATGTATAATCAAAGCAAAAAGAGAACAGTCTGACAAGAGCCCAGAATAATAATTTTAAAAAAATTAAAAAAGAAAGACTATAACTCTGTCCAAAAATGAACTTGGCAAATCCCATAAATTAAAAAAGTACATCTATGTATATTAAAATATGCTGCTCATTATTGAGCTATGCTGAATACATGCAACATACAATGTCCAGGGAAACAAATTTCACTGTCAAGGGCCATAACTCTGTCCAGAAACCTACATTTAAGAGTGTTCTCATTTTGCAGTAAGCTTCAAGGACTTCCAAAAAAGGTTTTAAGGATCATATTTTTTATATAGAAACTGATCTTTCTCTATGTGTTATAATCAAAACAAAACATATTCCTTGCAAACACTCATGTTTGTTTGTAAACCCCACCCCCCAAGAATTTTTAAAACGACATGCATTAAGGATATATATTAAAAAAATGCATCAAACTTCGTCATTTCATTCACTGATTTATAATTTCTGGCCTGTTTGTCTCCAAAGGGTCCATAACATTGTTGAATTATTGGCATTTTAATGCAAATGGAAGCTCCTTATGTAAGCAAGCAGTTTGCTTGCTGTCCCATGTATTGTTTCTAGAATAGTCTATTTCTGAGTCAGTAAAAATTGTGTTGTCTACATCCAATTTTGCAATGTCTAGTTTTAATATTTCTAAAACAAACTGAACAAATAAGTTGGAGTATTTAACTCTTGTATATCAGTAATCAAAGAGATGTAAATCCTAAATTAAAGGAGTTATTGAGATTTTCAGAAAGGTGAACAATTATCTCATCTGTATTTTGAAAACATATGACTGGCCCAAGCAAATATGGCAATTGTGATGCCAAAGAGAATCCCTTTAGAGTTTGGGATCCTCTGGTGACAATCAGGTTAGGAAATAAGTTTTGTGCATTTTTTATACTCTTGCTGATTTCTGTTTTTAAAATTGGAGTGGGGGGGATTTACAAACAAACAGGATGGTGTGAGAATACTATAATTAGTGCACTTATGAATCAAAGGGGTAAATACACATCATCTGACTGATGAAACAATTTTTTCAAACTTCAAAGTTTTGAAGGTAACCCCTCAACTTTAAGAATATTTCAAGGATATACAAACACTGGAATGTGGCATATCTGTAATGGTTGCAAAGCTATTGTGGTTACAAGTGTGAACAGATAGAAAGACAAAAGGAAAACTTAATTAATCAAGGGTTCTTCTGCCTCGACATGAAACCCTAATTAAAACAAAAATATGTAACTATTTACATACCCTCAAAGCCGATTTACTAGAAGTTAAGGATTTGTCATACTGTGTGGCAAGCTCTGCCTAAAAATAAATTAAAAGTTAAGTTTGTAACATATTTTCATTTAAATCACATTACATGAATTCATTTCACCATTTATTACATCAAATTGTCACACACATTATAATATCTGAAACACCAGAAGAGTGCCAATGTGATTAGTATCATGCTACCAAGAATTTCAGTGGGATTTAAAGAATTAATTGGATTTAGGAACACCATGTTCTGAGCTACCCAAAGTTTCCAGAGAAAACCTAATAAAACTTGCAACATTATTTTAAAGGTCACAAATATTTAGTGACATAATTTTGATATTCTGTCTGTGAAACAATGATTTTATACTATTTATAAATTCATATCACATGATGAAAAGACAAGATATTAGTTCATAACACGAAAAAGGAACTACTTATGTATTCATGCACCAACAAATAAATATCTGTAATCCTAAGAATGCAACTTCATACTCGTAGCTAAATTAGCCAACAAAAGTTTAACCACACAGGTTAGATAGCTTTACTTTATTGCTACAAGTTTTTCACTAACAAAATAATTCCATAATGAAAAAAGGGCTGTTTAGAACATGAAAAAGGCTTAAATGAAATGCAGTAAAATTGGGTCTTCTACATAAACACATAATTTGTTTTATGGAAATCAAAATATACATACTGTAATCAAGATGACATTGACAAAAGCCATAAGGTTCCCAAAAAAGGTGTAGTACTTGTGAGAGAAGATTTTCTGGAACCTATGCAAGTGTGGATTCTGAAACCGTCTGATAAGCGGCTTCTAGAATTATGGGAAATAAAACAAGAAAATAAAAAACAAAAATTCCAGATTAGTTACCTTATTATATCATGTTATCAAATACAGCAAAACCTATCTTGGCATGCACTTCCATGTACAAAACACAGGCTCACAGAGAACAATAATTACAAACAGTTTCTCTTCATTTCGCTGAAAAAAATCAACCATTACATAATGGGCAGCTGTAACCAAATGACACAACTTTATGGTTCCTTTTACAGACAAGATTCGTTGTATCAACAAGCTAGAGTAGGACTATATGTAATTTAGTGAACGAAGAGAGCTTCAACTGCATCGTGATATCACTGATCCTGTGCACCTCTGCGGTATCAGATCTGAAAGTTATATAATGCATGTGCAAGATTCAATGACCATGCATTAAAAAAAATAGGGAAATCTGGTCTTCATGCTTCTAAAATGCTATTGTGCCAATTATGGATGGTCAGATAAAGATACAGACCAAACCTGAATTAGCACATGATAGCAACATGCAGACTTATCCAGGAACTCTAAAATGAACTGAATAACCTCGTTTTTCATGAAGTAATGTCACAAATGACACATCTCAGTGGTGTAATCTGATTAAAATCAGCTGTTACGTACTACGACACTAACATCTGAACTAACTCGATACGGGGTCATGTCCAGGCGACCTTTGCATTGACCAATCAAAACGCGACTGGCAAACCAGTAACAGTATTTCAGAGACATCGTGTCGGATAGAAAGAAACTGAGAGATATCGAAAGACAATAGAAAATGGAGAACCCCCTCGGTGCAAATCATAACACCAATAAAAACGTATTTTCTTGGAAATATTTGTGTTTTGTGCGGGTTTTCGTTCATCCAGATAGAAAGGCTTAAAGACGGCAGCGAGATTGAAAAGAAATTTCTGGATAGAAAACTTAAGTTAAATTCAGAACGAGTGGAAAACATTGCGCGAGTTACTGAAGTAAGAATCGCTGCAGATGACGAAAGTGGAGTGTGCCAAAAATGTTACAGATCAGTTGAAAAAGTGTTGAGGTCAGAAAAGGAAGTTTTAGAGGTAAAGAAAAGGCTAAAAGAATTCGCAGAAACTGTTTCAAAAACTTTACTCTTAAATTTGCCTTCGCCGAAATGAAAACCCATCACAAAAAGGATGCTCAGAAGTCCAGTTTGCTTCGCTATCGAACTGATGTATGAAAAGTCCAATCCGATTGGTGGAAATTTTAATTAGTATGTATCATGCAAAGGTCGCCTGGACATGACCCCGTATCGAGTTAGTTCAGATGTTAGTGTCATAGTACGTAACAGCTGATTTTAATCAGATTGCTCAGTGGTGATAGTGCTTAGAATGTACACAGGACTGCTTCTAAAACTGCGTACTAACTAGATTGTTGCAAACTATACATTTTACAGTTCATGACATGGTGAAGCTGTCTCTTAAAACATTATTTACAGTTCATGACATGGTGAAGCTGTCTCTTAGCACATTATTTACAGCTCATGACATGGTGAAGCTGTCTCTTAACACATTATTTACAGCTCATGACATAGTCAAGCTGTTTCATCATCACACTGTTTACAGCTCATACTATGGAAAAGTTAGCTCATCACATTATTTACAGCTTGTGTTATTGACAAGCTGTCTAATTGCATTATTTACAGCTCATGACATGGTCAACTGAATCATCATCATTTTATTTACAGCTCTTGACATGGTTAAGATGTCTCATCCTCACATTATTTACAGCTCATGTCATATTTAAGATGTTTCTTCCTCACATTTACAGACATGGTTAAGCTGTCTTTTCTTGACAGTATTTATGACCCATGATATGGTTAAGATATCTGATCACATTATTTACAGTTTATGATATGGTTAAGCTATCTGATCACATTATTTACAGTTTATGATATGGTTAAGCTGTCTCATTACATTATTTACAGTTTATGATATGGTTAAGCTATCTGAACACATTATTTACAGTTTATGATATGGTTAAGCTGTCTCATTACATTATTTACAGTTTATGATATGGTTAAGCTGTCTCATTACATTATTTACAGTTCATGACATGGACAAGCCATCTCATCAACACATATACAGCTTATGACGGTTAAGCTATCATGTTTTTACATTATTTACATAAATTGGTTTAACTGTCTTATGATCACATATCTTGCACCTCAAGATATACTTTAAAGTTCAAAAACTTAAAGTTCAAAATATTTTAAGTTCAAAATTATGAATAAGATCAAAAAAATTATATGTAAGATGTTCATTCTTAACATCATGTTTTCTTTTTATCTCTCTCTCTCTCTCTCTCTCTCTCTCTCTCTCTCTCTCTCTCTCTCTCTCTCTCTCTCATATGTACACACTTTGCAATAACAGAAGTGATGGTTACTCATCACAAATGCAACAACATAGACATGAAAATTGTGAACCATGAGGGTCAGAAAATGAGAAACTAAAGACTGATTTCTTATAAACAGGATGGCAAAAGTACCTGCAAGTGATATCCATTGGTTAAGTAAATATTATACCTTAGCCTGGATATTTCTTGTAACAGAACCTCTGCAGATGCAGCTAGCATCAAGGCAAGAAAAACAAACAAAAGCAGATAAGAAATTATATTGTTTTGTGGAAGGCTGGATAAGCAAAAATAATTGAAAGAGGTGTACACCCTTTATGTAGTACATAGCATTATTAAAATTACTGCTCTCCCCTATGATTCTTAAAAGCAGAAAGAAATAAAACTGCTCTAGCTGTATTCCATTACAGAAATTGCTTGACCTGATTGTCAACATTGAAATCATGTTAAACACTACAACATTATTCAATTGTGTTCTACCAAATTATAACATCATCAAGGTAGTACATGACAAATGACAACCAGATTAAATATTAAAAATAAGGAAATAAAAAACGTGAGATTTCCCTAACATGTTGTTACAAATGAACTGTAATTAAAAGTCAAGAATGTCAAGAATCTTATAGGCAAGAAAACAGTTGTTTAAGAACTATGTAAATTTATCTCTTTATGGTGGGAGGGGGGGAAATAATTCAGAAGGCAATTAAATGTAACCTAGGACACTTTTTTTAACACTAATCTAAGTTGGATCTCTATACAGTTATTGATAAAATATCCCTCATTCACAAAATCGGATAAGGAAGATCGTATAGTTATTACTAACTGGTCTTTTTTTCTTCTCTTTCTCCATTACTGACATGATCTTTAAGAAATCTTCCCAGGATACAAGATCATCTGCAGCCTCAGTTTCAGTGATTGCCTGAAACAAAAAAGAATCTGCAGTATTACACGTCCTTGGCTTTTTATCAGTTGTCTTTATCATCAATGACGCAAAATAAGTTTATTTCCTATGATAAAAGTATATGCCACCAACAATTTGTAATGCTTTTAGTTTAAGTAGGGATGTCACTGTTAACTTATATCAAAGTGTTGTTGTTGTTGACTTTGTTTTTATCATATATATAATCAAGAAACTAATTCACATAATAATTCACATGTATATGTAGAATTGCAGTAAAACACAAATATAGAATTCAAAGCAATCAAAATAAAATTGAAATGACCACTTTTTCTTTGACTTGGATGCTTAGTGCCTACAGATTATTTAACAATATCAATCTACCCTACTGAATGTATGTATGAAATTGTGATGACAATTCACCAATGAAACTATGAGACAAGTTCAAATACCAGTTCCTCAAAGGCAGAAAAGAATTTCCAGGAATTCAAAATAAGATCATTTCTTCTTTTTAACTGCTACCAATGTTGAAATTATCGCTAATTTTTTGCAAAAGTAATATTTTCAACTTAGTTACTTTGAAGGATATCAGATTAGAATCATTTTCATTTAGGACCAAATAATCATTTATATCATTTTGGTGAAAACATGTCAACATGACCACCAATTTAGGATAGAACAGTAGCTAGCTAGCAGAATGATTTTCAAGAAAGTCATCACGGCCGACAGGCTGGATTAAGATTAACGCCATTTTTATTTAGGTTTATCTAAGCATCATAACAAGTCTACTCATGAAAACTTCATAGTGAGTGTCAATCTGCATCATTTTCATTTAAAACCAACTAGACACCATAAGAAATCTTCTGATGAAAACTCCATGTCAAAATGGCATGGCATGAACTTACACACAAAATATTTTAAAAAATGACATGGCATTTTGATGACACCATGGACATTTATTCTAAAAGAATACAGTGGATTCACTTCAATTTGTTAAGTAACAAAAGTCTAAGCCCTCTATGGTTGAGAGAAACTACAAGTTATTATGCCCAAAGTAAAACGACACTTAAATTTGTGGATAAGACAACCTCACTGGCATGAGCACAAATGTCATTTTTTAAAGTGAGATTCTGTTGTCACTATGGACTGAATATACAAATATTTTAGAAGTACAGTATAGCGGATTACCTTAACTTTTTGGCAATACCCCCCCCCCCTCTCCTGTCAAGACAAGTAATACAAATGTCATTTTTGGCCAAAATGCAATAATCTGATAGTAGGAAAATAAATGAATGTGCAGCGTGCTTTATGCAATAAATTTTGACCATTTTAGACATTGGTTATGAATGGATATAAAACATACCTCCATTATGGCAACTTTTGTGTTCTTGTCAATATTTGCTTGGCTGACTACAACCTTTACATCTCCCAAATAGACGTTCAATCTGAAAACAGATCACCAGTCTAAAAATAAATGATTATCAAAATAGACATTTAACTTAAAAATAGATAACCAGTTTATAAAAAAATGATTATCAAAATAGACATCTAACCTGAAAACATATCACCAGTCTATAAAAAAATGATTATCAAAATAGACATTTAACTTAAAAATAGATAACCAGTTTATAACAAAATGATTATCAAAATAGACATCTAACCTGAAAACATATCACCAGTCTATAAAAAAATGATTATCAAAATAGACATTTAACTTAAAAATAGATAACCAGTTTATAACAAAATGATTATCAAAATTGACATCTAACCTGAAAATAGATCACCAGCCTATAAAGAAATGATTATCAAAATGTGTAATGTGTTATAAAAACAAGACAAACAATGAACAGTGACAAAAAAATAATTATTAAAATTATGCAAGTTTACATCACTATTTCTAACTAGCAAATATTTTACCACATCACTAGTCAAGATAAAGCCAACAGCATAGATTATAAAGCTTTAATTCCATTAAGAAATAAACATGTATGTACTGTCACCTGCTTGTGTGGTTAGTGACCAGTGTTTTCTACCCAAATAAAGTTTCTCACTGCATTAAGAATTAACTAAATTGTATGAAAAAGAATTTATCTTGTGACAAATGAAAAAGATATCCTGGTTGTAGAGAACATCACAGGCCCCAACTGCCTTAAATATTACAAGGTCAGTTCTAAACTCAAAGGGGTCAATATGCTAAATTTGAAAGCTAGACAGACATTATCACTGAACAGAGGATCAAACCAGTCTGTTTTCTGGAAGATGTGAAAAGCAGTTATGTTCTCACAGCAGGTATGGGAGTTGCCTTTTGTACCAGAGTGAGAGGTATGAACACATTCTGATTTTACCCCTCAGATACTTCCATTCGCCTCAGATTGCCACGAGTCTGTCGTTGTTTTAAAGCCTCATATGACATTCTCTCACCCTGCCTCCGTCTTAGCAAACTGCTCTGCATCGATCTCTGTAATTAAATTTAATTTAAAGAAATACTTTTGTTTGTGATAAACAAAACTGATTGTATTAGCAGCAATTTTTGATGCAAACCAACAGTACACCTTCATTATAATGCTTTTAATGGAGCCATAAAAATACACTGCCTTAAAGTCCTGTCACCCTGTATTGAGGTGTATTATACATAATATTACTATCAAATGATGAAATGAGATCTTGGACAAAACTTATAAAGAGACAAACTCATATGGAAGCACATTAAAATAGAGAAATGTTATTCTAGTATCAGCATAACTGAATAACTTGCATTATTTCCAAAACTTTTTGGCAAAATATTAATATGTGCATGGAACATGAATGCCTACATACTAAAAAACCTGTAAACTGACCTAAATACAAGACTTAACCAGATGGATGGATGGACAAAATTTAACCAGCTGGATGGATGGGCAAAACTTAACCAGCTGGATGGATGGGCAAACATTAACCAGATGGATTAATGGACAAAACTTAATCAGATGGATGGATGGTCAAGTATAATACTATATGCCCCTACCATCAAATTACAAAAAATCTGAATGTGATGCTACCAAATCCATTACTGGTAATTCCAACCATGCTACCAAATCCATTACTGGTAATTCCAACCATGCTACCAAATCCATTACTGGTAATTCCAACCATGCTACCAAATCCATTACTGGTAATTCCAACCATGCTACCAAATCCATTACTGGTAATTCCAACCATGCTACCAAATCCATTACTGGTAATTCCAACCATGCAACCAAATCCATTACTGGTAATTCCAACCATGCTACCAAATCCATTACTGCTAATTCCAACCATGCTACCAAATCCATTACTGGTAATTCCAACCATGCTACCAAATCCATTACTAATAGCTGCAATTATGCTACAAAATCCATTACTGGTAATTCCAACCATGCTACCAAATCCATTACTAGTAGCTGCAATTATGCTACCAAATCCATTACTGGTAATTCCAACCATGCTACCAAATCCATTACTGGTAATTCCAACCATGCAACCAAATCCATTACTGGTAATTCCAACCATGCTACCAAATCCATTACTGCTAATTCCAACCATGCTACCAAATCCATTACTGCTAATTCCAACCATGCTACCAAATCCATTACTGGTAATTCCAACCATGCTACCAAATCCATTACTGGTAATTCCAACCATGCTACCAAATCCATTACTGGTAATTCCAACCATGCAACCAAATCCATTACTGGTAATTCCAACCATGCTACCAAATCCATTACTGCTAATTCCAACCATGCTACCAAATCCATTACTGGTAATTCCAACCATGCTACCAAATCCATTACTAGTAGCTGCAATTATGCTACAAAATCCATTACTGGTAATTCCAACCATGCTACCAAATCCATTACTAGTAGCTGCAATTATGCTACCAAATCCATTACTGGTAATTCCAACCATGCTACCAAATCCATTACTGGTAATTCCAACCATGCAACCAAATCCATTACTGGTAATTCCAACCATGCTACCAAATCCATTACTGCTAATTCCAACCATGCTACCAAATCCATTACTGCTAATTCCAACCATGCTACCAAATCCATTACTAGTAGCTGCAATTATGCTACCAAATCCATTACTGGTAATTCCAACCATGCTACCAAATCCATTACTAGTAGCTGCAATTATGCTACCAAATCCATTACTGGTAATTCCAACCATGCTACCAAATCCATTACTAGTAGCTGCAATTATGCTACCACAGTCATTACAAATAATTGTAATATGCTACTACAGCCATAACTTGTAATTATAGTTATGCTACCTGAGTCATTACCAGTAACTATATTTATGTTACAGCAGTCATTATGGGTAACTGTAATTATGCAACCAGTCATTACCAGTATGTGTAATTATGATATGATAGCTATTATTAGTAATTGCTATTATGACACTATAGTCATTACCAGTAACTGTAATCATGCTACAAAAGCCATTACTGGTAACTGTAATTATGCTACCAGTCATTACCAGTATGTGTAATTATGATATGATAGCTATTATTAGTCATTGCTATTATGACACTATAGTCATTACCAGTAACTGTAATCATGCTACAAAAGCCATTACTGGTAACTGTAATTATGCTACCAGTCATTACCAGTATGTGTAATTATGATATGATAGCTATTATTAGTAATTGCTATTATGACACTATAATCATTACCAGTAACTGGTAATTTTAATTATGCTACCAGTCATTACCAGTAACTGTCATTAAGCTATAACAGTCATTAGATAATTGTAATTATGATATCACCACAAATACTGCAATCATGCTAACAGACATTAGAGGGTAACTGCTGTACCACAAGTGATACCCATGTCTCACATGCATGTATGATACTGTTAACTCTTATAAGAAAGCCATGTAGGATAGTCATTTTCCCATAATAATATACTACTTGATACTATCATTATTGTCATGATATATCTACAATTGTTTCAGCAGTTTTATTATTTATAAGGCAAGTTTTGTTTATAGAACATTTCTTGCAAACTAAAGTTTGCATGCTGCTTCTAATAACAAAACAAATAATACTCTATCTCTATTAATGATACATGATATTTTTCGTTTACAATATTTCATGATAGTGAAATACAAGAGAAAACTAATCAATTATATGTGTTGGTGTGAGATATGAACATCCTAGTCCCGTAATTGTGTTAATTGAGTTGATGTCTTACTTCCAAAATAAATGGCATTGTCTTTCTTATGTGTTCATTGGTTTACTGACACAGGAACTAAAGGAAAATGTTTGAAGAATATTTCACATATCTGGCTGTCCATATTAAGACTTTTCAACAATTAATGTCCAGTTACATTAGTCGTCCTATACTTACTATGATGTCCTTGTTGTAACTGAATCAAACTCGGACACAATCAAGTGAACATGTCATGTTCCAATGACATGCAATTCAGTTAGTTGAAATGTGATGATGACTGCACAAAATATCTGAGATATGGAGTTAAACACAATGACTTTACATAAGTAGCATAGAATGGTCAGTGTGATCTGATTTTGCTAATAGTTTGTAACACCTCTAAAAGATGAATGCACCCATCAAGTTTTATGACTGCACATACAGCGTCAAAGAAACAAAGCTAAAGGCAAAAAATGTATACACTTGCTGGAGATTAAAAATAAGTTTACAGTGTCCTGCTTTTTCCCTATTGTTTAATGCACCCACGACATTTCATGACTGCACATGTAACAATGCCAGAAAAAGTTCCAAATGCAACAAGAGGCTCATGCAGGCCTGAGATTGCTCTCCTGATGACATATACCTCAATCAAATGCAAGGGCACTAAGCCAAGAAATCTGGGTTAATATGATGCTTACTGACATTTAAAGACATTTCTATTTTTTGTTGTTGTTGTTGTTGTTGTACGGTTTAATGCCATTTTTCAGCACACAATAGGATATACATGGCGGCCAGTATTATTGGTGAAGGAAGAACCCGGGAAACCCCTGGAAAGAACCACCAACCCATGAGAAGCTACTGGCAATCTTTCTCACATAACTACATTAGCCGAATCTTAGACTCGAACCTACGTAGACAGAGGTAAGATGGCAGTGATCTGTAATGGAAAGCGATTTAGACCACTTGGCCACCCGGGGCCCCCATTTCTATTTTTGGCAATGGCAGCCATACTCGAGGGCAAATCATCATCATTTGTTCAAACTTTAAACATTTCTGCTTTTTGGCAAATTGGGGCAACTGCTCCTAACTTTTTTTAAGAAGCCATTATTACATTGTTAAATGGTACCCAGACTTGATTGCAGATTAGCATCATTTGTTAAAAAGGCCCAATTACCAAAATCCTGTCAAATGAGTTAAATATGTGGAGTGGTTTTCCTGAAAAAAAAATAGTATTTAAAGTTTGATAAATTTTTTCTAGAATATGAGAAGTAGTAGATGTAGATGGACCACAGACCACATAAGATGACAACAGGCAATCCCAAATGTACAAACATTTGCTCTATGACCAGTAGAGCTAACACACTCATCAAAATTGATGACTGAAGACACAACAATTACAAACATGACGTAAAATGTAAAAGTATATTTACTAAAAGTCAGTGAATGTGACCTACTTTGCCTGTGATAATACTATTCTGGATAAATACACCCACCAGGTTTAATGACTAAATATATGACAGTTTTAGAATATATTGAGCCACCTGTAAAGAATCTTAACACTGAAACTTATGCTGCTGATAAGCACAAACTGATACCTATCAACTGTCAAGGCAAAGACAAGTGGTATCATTTGACATAAATTTTACATCTTTCCCAAATAATGTATTATTTTACTTAAAATAATCAGTCAGATATTATGACCATAACAGTATTTTACATTAGAAATGTTCCACAACAAATGGAAAGACAAGAGTCTAGCCAAGTAATTACCACGTGTACTCGTTTACAAGTAAAGTCAAACTGCAAATTACAGAGATCCAGATCTGCTGGTGCATCTGATAAGAGTATTCAGCATAACAAAGAAAACAGACCCTTATCTCATATGCATTATGATACTGTGTAACAGACCCTTATCTCATATGCATTATAATACTGTGTAACAGACCCTTATCTCATATGCATTATGATACTGTGTAACAGACCCTTATCTCATATGCATTATAATACTGTGTAACAGACCCTTATCTCATATGCATTATGATACTGTGTAACAGACCCTTATCTCATATGCATTATGATACTGTGTAACAGACCCTTATCTCATATGCATTATGATACTGTGTAACAGACCCTTATCTCATATGCATTATGATACTGTGTAACAGACCCTTATCTCATATGCATTATAATACTGTGTAACAGACCCTTATCTCATATGCATTATGATACTGTGTAACAGACCCTTATCTCATATGCATTATGATACTGTGTAACAGACCCTTATCTCATATGCATTATAATACTGTGTAACAGACCCTTATCTCATATGCATTATGATACTGTGTAACAGACCCTTATCTCATATGCATTATGATACTGTGTAACAGACCCTTATCTCATATGCATTATAATACTGTGTAACAGACCCTTATCTCATATGCATTATGATACTGTGTAACAGCATATCAAGATCTTTGTTATTTTTTACTCTACATATAAGCGAGTATATGTGATTTCTAGTTTTGAAGTCATATTTTTATCTGAGACTTCATTAGTAGAAATTGTAATTTCATCCAATAAATTGCTTTAAAATTTGGCAGGAATATTCTACAAGATTATTATGCTATTGTATTGTCAACAGTATCGAAAAACAATCTGCATAGATGATGTATCTTGCCTGATCTATCCATGCACATTCCAGACACCATAAAAGTAAGTCAGTGTAACGTTCTTTAACCTTTGGTGAGCAACACCCTCTATTATGAAATCATCCAACAAGTGTATACAATAATGTCCAAGAAAATAAGATGTATGCAAACCATCTAGAAGTGATGCCTAGTTGACACCAACAACACCATATACAAGTGATGCCTAGTAGACACCAACAACATCTAAAAGTCATACCTGGTAGACACCACCAATACCACCTTCTACATGTGATGCCTAGTAGACACCAACACAATCTAAAAATGATGCCTAGTAGACATCAACAATACCATCTACAAGTGATATCTAGAAGACACAAATAACACCATCATCTACAAGTGATGCCTAGTAGACACCAACAACAACACCATCTAAAAGTGATGCCTGTTAGACACCAATCATAACATTTAAAAACAACACCTACAACTTGCTTATGATTCACTGGAAAAGACAATAACCATCACCTAGCATTTTTAAAGTCTTGAAAGTTGTGGATTTAAACTCTCTTCAAATGGATTATACCTACCAGAAAATATCCTCTGAATTGATTGTATATGATGGCAGTAAGCATGTTCATGAAACAATACAAGCCTGCAAGAGAGGAATTGAAAAAAGTCATTCATTGCTTTTCTACAAATAACTGTTTGCTGGAGTACAAGCAAAGAGACTGGGCTCATGTGATTCACACAGTTGTTCTTGTGTGTTTTCTATGGTACAAGTGTTAAGACTGCATTTATATACTTCACAGATTCTTTTTCAAATGCTCTAGCAAACAGTTACAACTAAAACAAACATGAATGATTATTATTCTTAAATAATTAATAATCAAATCAGTTTGAATTACCTATAAAATGCAAGAAAAATTCTCATTAGATTCAATTTTGAAGTTTAAATACAATTCATACCATAAATGCATACAGGTGAAACTACCTGGACATTGCTTAACTGTCTAAAAATCATATTTCATATTACTCAGCTGTTGTGCAGATATCAGTGCCAAACCTCCATACATTTGTTACCTAGCAGCTTCAGTATACATGTACCTATAGCACAGAAACAATTTCTTACACAGAATGCATGGTGATGGTTGTAAATGATATATAGGCTAAGCCATATATAAAAATCCTATGATGTACTTCATTATAATAAGAATTCACAAATAACACTATCATTTATAGCATAAATTCAGATTAACAGTCTTTTATAACACATGTTTGAATACATAACACACATTCTGATATAACCCAGTCTTTTATTACATGTTTGAATTATATAACAGTCGTTATGAATGCATTTAGATAGAACACAGTAAATATGTCGATCTTGAATTTTTAAAACCTCTTCAACAATTTTTTCTAGCTAATTTCTGAATGACTAAAAAGTCTGATTGCCAAAGTGAAAAAAGTCTGTAATGTTTAAAAAAAATAATTTAAAAAGCACTTTGTCTTTCTGCACAAGAATTAAGATATTAAAAGTTTTGATTTATGAATGTTCATTTCAGATATGTTGGCTTGTTCTTTTTTAAAGATGACAAGTATTAAAATTTACACTGTCATAGGTATCAATCAAAATTATATTGAATCATCAACAATAAATTTATTATTCCTTATTAGTGTGTGTCTTCAATGCATTATGTGTACAACAGTTGGTAAATTCAGGGCATTCTACCCTATGCTTAATCAATTACCCAGCACACACAAATAAATAATTTCACCATCTGAACTGATAATTTATTTACCTATCTCAGTTATCAAGATAAGGGGAATAATTTATGCTGTTACTTGTTTTAGCCTCAATAAACAGTAACACAAAGTGAAAGTAACAAGCTTTGTAAAATTAACAAATAATTTGTTTCCCTGCATAAATAATGGAGAAATGGAAAAAAAGAACTTACGGTTTTAAGAATCAAATCCAAAAATAATTCAAGAATAATCCACAAATTAAATTTAAAGTAATAGTAATGAAATGTTCTAATATATTCAACTTTGAATCCTGATGAAAATCCAAGAATGAAGACGATGACAAATAACGTAATAATCTATAGTGTTGTATCTACAATTCCTTGTAGAAACACAAAAAATATCACTTCCAGTGTTGGAAATCCAAATAAAGTGTTTATTAAATGTCTTTGCCAAAGAATTCTGTATGCGCACACAAATATTTCCAGAGAAATGAATTACACTTTTAAAATCCAAATAATCTTAAGAACTTTAACTCGAAAACTGACAACAACAGAAGAAAACAACCTGCCATTAAGTGTTTTAAGCCCAAACTGAGATTATTTCTCTAAAACAATGGTTATACAATAATTTGCAATACAAAGTAGATATCCATATGTGGGTCACAAAATCATGTTTACATCACATAGTCCTAACATGACCCTGACAACAATCAATTATTTTACTCTAAGAATAAAAAACAAAAAGTTGTTTGCTTCAACAAAACTATTTACAAATCTAAGGTCAAGTACCTAATACAGCCTACATCTTGCTCTTATTTTTATCACAATAAAAATAAATAAAAAAAGAACATGTTTATATAAAAAATCTTAGAAAAGGTTGTTCTAACTCGACTTGTATTTCATTTGAATTCAAACAGTCTTTTTAGCAATGTACAGTCTGCATATCGCCCTTGCCACAGTACGGGAACTATTCTTCTGAAAGTATTTAGTGACATTCTCTCTGCTTTGGATAGTGGAAATATTACCGTCCTCACTCTCCTGGATTTATCTGCAGCATTTGACACAATAGACCATGATATATTACTTCACCGTATCCATCATGTATTTGGCATTCAGAATAAAGCCTTACAGTGGTTCAATTCCTACTTAGTCAACAGGACACAAATTATATCTGCAAATGGAATACACTCCAGCCCAGTTGACGTATGTTGTGGTGTTCCACAGGGATCTGTTCTTGGACCTGTTCTCTTCATTCTGTATACTCAGCCGCTCTCAAGTGTCATAGATCATCACCCAGTGTTGCACCAATTGTATGCTGATGACACCCAAATATACAAGTCTAGCCACCCAACTGAAGTTGATGCTACCAACCACGGAGTAGAGTGCATTCTGATGTGAAATCATGGATGACATGTAACAAGCTGCAGATGAATGATGATAAAACTGAGGCTATTCTGATCACAACACAAAGACTTTCTCATTCACATCCTTTACCTCATACAATAAATATCAGCAACACCAACATTAAATTCTCAGTCAGTACAGAACCTAGGCGTTACTCTAGACAGTACTCTCACACTGCACCAACATGTCATGAACATATGCAAGGTTGCATATCTTGAACTGAGATGCATCAGTTCCATTTGTAAATATCTTTCAGTTGATGCCACTAAAACACTTGTGTGTTCATTAGTACTTTCAAGACAGGACTTTTGTAACTCAATTCTGTCTGGTTCGTCACAATATTTACTCCAGAAACTTCAAAAGGTTCAAAACACAGCTGAACGGATCATCTTTAGAGTACCTCTATCAGAGCACACCTCACCAATGCTCTTTACCCTACATTGGCTATCAATTTGATACAGAATCAAACACAAAATTTGCCTCACCCATGTGTATACACCAGCTAGATCCTTATGCTCTTCTTCTGATAATTGTATACTCATTGTTCCCAAGGTGAAAACAAAGTCATATGGACAACATTCGTTTGCACACCAGGGCCCGGCAACGTGGAACGAATTGCCCATTGAAATTAGACACAAAGACACAGTGGTCCATTTTAAGAGTGCTCTTAAGACTCACCTGTTTCAACTGCAGGGACAAACTTAGCGACCTAATCATGTTTTGTATCTTACATGTTTTCAGCATGTTTTTATGTTTTCCAATTTCATTGTTTTTGTCATTTGTTGTTCTGTAGTGTAGTCATATCATTACTGATGGTGTAAAGTGCTTAGAGCTTCGAAAGATTTGGCACTATACAAAGTCCTCATTATTATTATTATTATTATTATTATTTACGTAGCTGTTACTAATTTGGAATTAGTGTCATGATCTAGGTCAGCCTTAGGTGTTTACAAAAACAAGAGTCAGGTCAACTAATGATCAATCATCTGGCAGTTGAAAATTAATTGGCTGTTTTGGTAACCAGGAAACGATATCCCCAAATGTCTATCCCTGAATAAGAGTCCAAAGATATATTTTGTGTATTAAAAGTTTTTTTTTAAAAATACCACGTACACTGTATATAGTTTTTCACAATTTTGTTACAAGCTTGTTTGCAAAGTAATTAATTATTTTGACTTTTTTAATTTAAATTTGGCGAGAAAATTCTAAGGTCTGAAATTGCCAAAGCATAATTGTAGTCGATCTTCCTTTGATTATCCTTCGATTTCTTTGTTTTGCACTCAGTTTAGAAGCATCATGATCAATGATGAGATGATAAAAATTATATTTCTCTGAGGAAATTTTCAACAAAATTCACTGTTAAAAAATGGTAAAGAGATTAAGAGATTATAAAGTACACATGTATGTTATCTATTCATGTTAATGAATTATTTGTCATTTTGTTTATAGATGCACCAGTGCATACTTCTCTGGAAAAATTAAATATTAAATAATATAGTCACTGTTTTCATTGCTTCTCATTTAATGTGCATCAATCGGAATTGACATTAATGTCACTGAAGTCCAGTTCTGCACGCACATCCCAACCTGTCCTTTGTCAAAAGCAAAAGATACACAATTTAATCCATACTCTTAAATGTTTAGATATAACAGAGCAAAGATATTCAACATGATAACTCTCTGTGGACCCTAAACACTGTTTCAAAGAGGGATTACCATTATCATCATCATTATCTTCATCAGAATTATCACCATTATCACCATTCCAACTCTGTAAAATTATTTAAATAAATAAATCATCATCATCATGACCAATACCACCAGCTCCACCATTACCGGTACAATATACAACTTCCATTTACAATTAAATAACCTCATCCTATTCTATTATCAATGCTTGTAATTTATGGAATTTATACAAATCTTTTTACTTACCAATTACTAAAAATATAATAAAAAATATTATATATAATCTGTTCTTGTCATATGCTGGAGTGGTAACTGAAAGGAAAAAGAAAGTTACACTTTTTTACAGCAAACAATAAAAGTGTTAGTCACAAGCATGAAATTTTGGTCACCATTACAACATATCATATTCTACATTGCTTGTAGTTTGGTTCACATTTTTTACTCAACCAGTATGATAGACCGCTTTGCAAAGAAGATGCCTCTTAATGATTTCTCAGCTCTTAACTTCCTAACACCTCCAATTCAACAAAGTTTATCACATTACAAAAATTAATGCGACTATAATTTCTCTCCCCCTCTCCCAACCTCCTCCCACTTTCATAAAGACTGTTGCTTCAAAGCTCTTTTGATGTAATTAGCACAGACTCATTTATATATGTGTGCAGGTGCACTAGAGGGACTGCTAATGAACATAATGCCCTTCAACAACTGGTTTGAGTAAACATCTGACAATCTGTTGCCATGATCACATGACAAAACAATTGTTATGACCCATCTAGGACAAAATCAGCTAGACAAATAATTAAAATAAAATAATGTAGATTCAATAACAAAAATAACCTTAGCAATACATTTTGAATCTTAATGTCAAAATAATGAGTTTGGAATTGGCATGAATAATACTTAATGTAACTTGTAACTGCAAAAATTATTGAACCATCGTATCACATCTACACCTCTGTATGTTACTGAAAGCAGATTTTAAATTGCTTACCATCAGGATTGTTAGCTGTAGTCAAAAGTACGAGCAGACTCATAAAGGATTCTGTTAGTGTCTTAAAATACACTCTTTCACTGCTCGTCTGAAAGAGAAACATAGCTTTTCATTTGTCGTATTAAAAATATTTGTATCCCATACAATTCAAAAATAAAGTTAATAACGCTGGCATTCAATTTTATATTTCAGCATGCTGCAAATTGTACCATACTCACTCATAAAAGACAAACTGAAAACAACAAAAGATGCTGATCTGCCAAAGTTTAATGCATCTGCAGATCAGGGTCTGTGCTGTTTGTTCCACCGATTACTTCTTACAAACTGCAGAAGACTCAGATCTGCTGGTGCATTATAGGACAGCAGATCTGGGCCTGAGCAAGTTGCTGTTGGACTTGTCTTATAAGCAAGTACAAATGGTAATGCAGCAGCTGTCTTTATATCTTTATCTAAACTTTCATGGTCCTTTCCCAACATATTTG
Source organism: Unio pictorum (assembly GCA_030141615.1). NCBI lineage: Eukaryota > Metazoa > Mollusca > Bivalvia > Unionida > Unionidae > Unio > Unio pictorum. The sequence continues at coordinate 440,700 of JARLTB010000161.1, read as the reverse complement.
TATACTCAGAAACTTTTACACAGCTAGTGGAAGTAAAGAACCTAAAGAGCTTTTGATATAATATTCACTGTTTGATATACTGTATATATTGCCACAACATTGTCAACATAGACACTGATCAAGCATCCCATAATGTGCTGGCAGATCACGGTCTATGTTGTTTCTTCTACTGATTAGTCCAAACAAACTAAACAGACCCAGATCTGCTGGCACTTTAGGTGATATCAGATCTGGGTGAAGGTAGTCTGTATGTGTATGTGTGATTAAGATTTTTAACATAGATTTAACAATTTGTCAGTCATATTGCTATGATGTCTGCAGTAAGGCAATTTATAGACTGTGATGTCTAGCACAGAGGCATCATGCCGCAGACATGTAGCATGATGTAACACACATCACATTATACTGACACCAGGCCGACCAGTCCTAACACTAACCTTTAATGATGAGCACCCAGCAAGGCAGCTGTTAGTACCATTTTCTTAAATCTTTGGAATGACTCAGCCAGAGTTTGAACCCATGACCTCCTGCTTCCAAGGCAGACACTCTAACCACTAGGCCACCAAAGTGGTCGGTAGTCTGCAACAGATCCTACTTATAAGTGATTACAAATATGGTATATCAGAAGAACAATTTTTTTTAATAAAAAAAATGATCTCAATACAAAACCTAAAACAATGGTATGATGAATGGACAGACAGTCATAAGTAAAAAATATTGACTGTTGTGGTGGGGTATGCAAAGCATTTTATATCAAATTCAGCAAAAAATGCAGTATTGCACTTAATTTTCTTTTTTAATTGATTAAACTTACTGTATTTCGTTCTTTTGGAGACCCACTCCAATCATCTACTGGTAAATCATCTGTATTCTGAAATTTATATAACAAAATAGATATAAACTTAAATAAAAATAAACTGACATTATAACACAACAGACTTGAACTGACATAATATCACAATACTTAAACTGACATTATAACACAATATAAACTGACATAATATCACAATACATAAACTGACAATATCACAATACATAAACTGACATTATCACAATACATAAACTGACATTATCACAATACTTAAACTGACATTATCACAATACTTAAACTGACATTATCACAATACATAAACTGACATTATCACAATACTTAAACTGACATTATCACAATACTTAAACTGACAATATTACAATACTTAAACTGACATAATATCACAATACATAAACTGACAATATTACAATACTTAAACTGACATAATATCACAATACTTAAACTGACATAATATCACAATACATAAACTGACAATATCACAATACATAAACTGACATTATCACAATACATAAACTGACATTATCACAATACTTAAACTGACATTATCACAATACTTAAACTGACATAATATCACAATACATAAACTGACAATATCACAATACATAAACTGACATTATCACAATACATAAACTGACATTATCACAATACTTAAACTGACATTATCACAATACTTAAACTGACATTATCACAATACATAAACTGACATTATCACAATACTTAAACTGACAATATTACAATACTTAAACTGACATAATATCACAATACTTAAACTGACAATATTACAATACTTAAACTGACATAATATCACAATACTTAAACTGACATTATCACAATACATAAACTGACATTATCACAATACTTAAACTGACAATATTACAATACTTAAACTGACATAATATCACAATAAATAAACTGACATTATCACAATACTTAAACTGACAATATTACAATACTTAAACTGACATAATATCACAATACATAAACTGACAATATCACAATACATAAACTGACATTATCACAATACATAAACTGACATTATCACAATACTTAAACTGACATTATCACAATACTTAAACTGACATAATATCACAATACATAAACTGACAATATCACAATACATAAACTGACATTATCACAATACATAAACTGACATTATCACAATACTTAAACTGACATTATCACAATACTTAAACTGACATTATCACAATACATAAACTGACATTATCACAATACTTAAACTGACATTATCACAATACTTAAACTGACAATATTACAATACTTAAACTGACATTATCACAATACTTAAACTGACATTATCACAATACATAAACTGACATTATCACAATACTTAAACTGACATTATCACAATACTTAAACTGACATTATCACAATACTTAAACTGACATTATCACAATATTTAAACTGACATTATCACAATACTTAAACTGACAATATTACAATACTTAAACTGACAATATTACAATACTTAAACTGACATAATATCACAATACATAAACTGACAATATTACAATACTTAAACTGACAATATCACAATACATAAACTGACATTATTACAATACATAAACTGACATTATCACAATACTTAAACTGACATTATCACAATACTTAAACTGACATAATATCACAATACATAAACTGACAATATTACAATACTTAAACTGACAATATCACAATACATAAACTGACATTATTACAATACATAAACTGACATTATCACAATACTTAAACTGACATTATCACAATACTTAAACTGACATAATATCACAATACATAAACTGACAATATCACAATACATAAACTGACATTATCACAATACTTAAACTGACATTATCACAATACTTAAACTGACATTATCACAATACTTAAACTGACATTATCATAATACTTAAATTGACAATATTACAATACTTAAACTTACATAATATCACAATACATAAACTGACAATAATACAATACTTAAACTGACAATATTACAATACTTAAACTGACATTATCACAATACTTAAACTGACATTATCACAATACTTAAACTGACACAATATCACAATACTTAAACTGACATAATATCACAATACTTAAACTGACATAATATCACAATACTTAAACTGACATTATCACAATACTTAAACTGACATTATCACAATACTTAAACTGACAATATTACAATACTTAAACTGACATAATATCACAATACATAAACTGACAATATTACAATACTTAAACTGACAATATCACAATACATAAACTGACATTATCACAATACATAAACTGACATTATCACAATACTTAAACTGACATTATCATAATACTTAAACTGACATAATATCACAATACATAAACTGACAATATCACAATACATAAACTGACATTATCACAATACTTAAACTGACATTATCACAATACTTAAACTGACATTATCACAATACTTAAACTGACATTATCACAATACTTAAACTGACAATATTACAATACTTAAACTGACATAATATCACAATACATAAACTGACAATATTACAATACTTAAACTGACAATATTACAATACTTAAACTGACATTATCACAATACTTAAACTGACATTATCACAATACTTAAACTGACATAATATCACAATACATAAACTGACAATATCACAATACATAAACTGACATTATCACAATACTTAAACTGACATTATCACAATACTTAAACTGACAATATTACAATACTTAAACTGACATAATATCACAATACATAAACTGACAATATTACAATACTTAAACTGACAATATTACAATACTTAAACTGACATTATCACAATACTTAAACTGACATTATCACAATACTTAAACTGACACAATATCACAATACTTAAACTGACATAATATCACAATACTTAAACTGACATAATATCACAATACTTAAACTGACATAATATCACAATACTTAAACTGACATTATCACAATACATAAACTGACATTATCACAATACATAAACTGACATTATCACAATACTTAAACTGACATAATATCACAATACTTAAACTGACATAATATCATAATACTTAAACTGACATTATCACAATACTTAAACTGACATTATCACAATACTTAAACTGACATTATCACAATACTTAAACTGACATTATCACAATACTTAAACTGACATTATCACAATACTTAAACTGACATTATCACAATACATAAACTGACAATATTACAATACTTAAACTGACATAATATCACAATACATAAACTGACAATATTGCAATACTTAAACTGACAATATTACAATACTTAAACTGACATTATCACAATACTTAAACTGACATTATCACAATACTTAAACTGACACAATATCACAATACTTAAACTGACATAATATCACAATACTTAAACTGACATAATATCACAATACTTAAACTGACATAATATCACAATACTTAAACTGACATTATCACAATACTTAAACTGACATTATCACAATACTTAAACTGACATTATCACAATACTTAAACTGACATTATCACAATACTTAAACTGACATTATCACAATACTTAAACTGACATTATCACAATACTTAAACTGACATTATCACAATACATAAACTGACATTATCACAATACATAAACTGACATTATCACAATACTTAAACTGACATTATCACAATACTTAAACTGACATTATCACAATACTTAACTGACATTATCACAATACATAAACTGACATTATCACAATACTTAAACTGACATTATCACAATACATAAACTGACATTATCACAATACTTAAACTGACATTATCACAATACATAAACTGACATTATCACAATACTTAAACTGACATAATATCACAATACTTAAACTGACATTATCACAATACTTAAACTGACATTATCACAATACATAAACTGACATTATCACAATACATAAACTGACATTATCACAATACTTAAACTGACATTATCACAATACTTAAACTGACATTATCACAATACTTAACTGACATTATCACAATACATAAACTGACATTATCACAATACTTAAACTGACATTATCACAATACATAAACTGACATTATCACAATACTTAAACTGACATTATCACAATACATAAACTGACATTATCACAATACTTAAACTGACATTATCACAATATTTAAACTGACAATATTACAATACTTAAACTGACATAATATCACAATACATAAACTGACAATATTACAATACTTAAACTGACAATATTACAATACTTAAACTGACATTATCACAATACTTAAACTGACATTATCACAATACTTAAACTGACATAATATCACAATACATAAACTGACAATATCACAATACATAAACTGACATTATCACAATACTTAAACTGACATTATCACAATACTTAAACTGACAATATTACAATACTTAAACTGACATAATATCACAATACATAAACTGACAATATTACAATACTTAAACTGACAATATTACAATACTTAAACTGACATTATCACAATACTTAAACTGACATTATCACAATACTTAAACTGACACAATATCACAATACTTAAACTGACATAATATCACAATACTTAAACTGACATAATATCACAATACTTAAACTGACATAATATCACAATACTTAAACTGACATTATCACAATACATAAACTGACATTATCACAATACATAAACTGACATTATCACAATACTTAAACTGACATAATATCACAATACTTAAACTGACATAATATCACAATACTTAAACTGACATAATATCATAATACTTAAACTGACATTATCACAATACTTAAACTGACATTATCACAATACTTAAACTGACATTATCACAATACTTAAACTGACATTATCACAATACTTAAACTGACATTATCACAATACTTAAACTGACATTATCACAATACTTAAACTGACAATATTACAATACTTAAACTGACATAATATCACAATACATAAACTGACAATATTACAATACTTAAACTGACAATATTACAATACTTAAACTGACATTATCACAATACTTAAACTGACATTATCACAATACTTAAACTGACACAATATCACAATACTTAAACTGACATAATATCACAATACTTAAACTGACATAATATCACAATACTTAAACTGACATAATATCACAATACTTAAACTGACATTATCACAATACTTAAACTGACATTATCACAATACTTAAACTGACATTATCACAATACTTAAACTGACATTATCACAATACTTAAACTGACATTATCACAATACTTAAACTGACATTATCACAATACTTAAACTGACATTATCACAATACATAAACTGACATTATCACAATACATAAACTGACATTATCACAATACTTAAACTGACATTATCACAATACTTAAACTGACATTATCACAATACTTAACTGACATTATCACAATACATAAACTGACATTATCACAATACTTAAACTGACATTATCACAATACATAAACTGACATTATCACAATACTTAAACTGACATTATCACAATACATAAACTGACATTATCACAATACTTAAACTGACATAATATCACAATACTTAAACTGACATTATCACAATACTTAAACTGACATTATAACACAATATAAACTGAAAATATCACAATACATAAACTGACAATATCACAATACATAAACTGACATAATATCACAATACATAAACTGACATAATATCACAATACATAAACTGACAATATCACAATACATAAACTGACATAATATCACAATACATAAACTGACATTATAACACAATATAAACTGACATTATCACAATACTTAAACTGACAATATCACAATACTTAAACTGACATAATATCCCAATACATAAACTGACATAATAACACAATGCCTCATAGCATGCCCCTCACCAGTGCATGTCATGCATTTAAGACATATAAGTACATTATTACTGTTACAGAATTCTATGTTCTTGACAATTGCAACTCACATCTAAACTGAAAACTTGAAGACAAAGCAAAACTGTTACAAGTATTTGCATACTGCCTAAAAAAAATAAAACTAACTTCAAATGTGTTGTACATTAAGGTAACTACCTATTTGTACACAGCCCTTCTTGCTTGCTTTGTCAATATTTGCAAACAATGGTTAAAATATAGTTCTGTTATTTGTTTCTTGATTTTCATCTTTTTATATATTAAATTTAACTTTCTATTTTGCAGCATTCATGAACTCATGAATCTTGAAAATTGATTTCACACTGGTTGAACAGCCATAGCAAAGTGTAGGTCATTCAAGCAGAGTTCAATGTTAAAGTGAAATATTTACAATCAACTCTGCCTACTTAAGCAGAGTCTAAAATTTGCATTAACACTGGAATGCTGCACACAACACCTTAACCCTTTGAACCCTGTTGTAACGGTGTATATACTCGCTATCTACCGTCATAACCCGACAGGCCGGTATACCGGCCTGTGTTATGTTATTCGCTAGATTCCCTATAAAAGTGTCAAAATTTGCTGGGGAGGCTCGGGTTAGGGTGCCGAAATATGGGGGAGATTAGGGTTCAAAGGGTTAACAAAGCTTTTTATTGTTTTGTCAATGTTAGAATTTAAAGTTCCTCTAATGCTGCCAGTGACTGATCAAGCAGGTTGCACCAGACCTAAAAATAGCATGAACATATTCATATGGCATTTTTATGTACACTATCAAATGGTTTTTTTTTTAACATTTTAAAGTTATGAGTCACATATTGAGCCTGAATACAAATTAAATATAAATAATCACCAACAATTCTTTCCTTGAAAATAGCACCAGAAATATGGTATATGACCTAAATGTATCCTGATAGCAGTACAAGACCTAAATGTATCCTGATACAAGTACAAGACCTAAATGTATCCTGATAGAAGTACAATACCTAAATGTATCCTGATAGAAGTACAAGACCTAAATATATCCTAACAGAAGTACAAGACCTAAATGTATCCTGATTGAAGTACAAGACCTAAATGTATCCTGATAGAAGTACAAGACCTAAATGTATCCTGATAGAAGTACAAGACCTAAATGTATCCTGATAGAAGTACAAGACCTAAATGTATCCTGATAGAAGTACAATATCTAAATGTATCCTGATAGAAGTACAATACCTAAATGTATCCTGATAGAAGTACAAGACCTAAATATATCCTAACAGAAGTACAAGACCTAAATGTATCCTGATTGAAGTACAAGACCTAAATGTATCCTTATAGAAGTACAAGACCTAAATATATCCTAGCAGAAGTACAAGACCTAAATGTATCCTGATAGAAGTACAAGACCTAAATGTATCCTGATAGAAGTACAAGACCTAAATGTATCCTGATACAAGTACAAGACCTAAATGTATCCTGATTGAAGTACAAGACCTAAATGTATCCTGACAGAAGTACACGACCTAAATGTATCCTGATAGAAGTACACGACCTAAATGTATCCTGATACAAGTACAATACCTAAATGTATCCTGACAGAAGTACAAGACCTAAATGTATCCTGATTGAAGTACAAGACCTAAATGTATCCTGACAGAAGTACACGACCTAAATGTATCCTGATAGAAGTACAAGACCTAAATGTATCCTGATAAAAGTACAATACCTAAATGTATCCTGATAGAAGTACAAGACCTAAATGTATACTGACAGAAGTACACGACCTAAATGTATCCTGACAGAAGTACACGACCTAAATGTATCCTGACTGAAGTACAATACCTAAATGTATCCTGATAGAAGTACAAGAAACTATGAATTATAGTTATGTGAATCGAGTTATTTTTATTTAAAAGCTACTTACAGGTTTGGAGAACAAAAGCATTCCAAACAAGGTGAAGACATATATGTGCAGCACCATCAACACCAGAACACTGAAACAAGATTACATTTACATAATCACTGAGCAGACAACAAGCTGGGATCAGAGGTCATTCAAGAAAAATTTGTATACTCTATGCTCAAGCAGATGATCTTCAAATGTATAAAAAAAACTTTTTAATGCTGTTCATGTAGCAATTTATAAAAAAACTTGAAATACTGTTGGACAAACTCATTATTCTTCTGCTGACTTTTAGAAGCATAGGCAATGACAGAAGCTCCGGTCAAGTCCTACAAGATTGTCTACGATTGTCAAAAACTCTGACGAAAAAGATGAAAAAGTAGATGATCACCCTATATTTCTCATGCTGTTTACTCTCTTGCTTATTTTTTGTTGTCTAAGGATGCCTTTTTCTAAATCCTTGTTGAACTAGACTGGTTATTTCTGGCATCCTTTCAAACCATGTAACAATTCTCAACTGTCAATTCCTTACCATGAGACAGTGAAGTCTAAAACCAGCACTTGCTACAAATTTACAATTTCAGAGTACAGTGGAAAGGTTCATTTGTGTGCACAGATAAAATCAAAGTTGCAAAAACATAATCCATTGCAGTGACCATCAGAATGATATTTTCCTAAATGATGTTGACTTTCCTTGCTCACATGGCAACTCATTTATGACAAATAATATAATTTTAACCACAATATTTACAGTCATCTGTTTGACTGGTTCTTTCCTGTGCCTGGTTGTCATGTCCTCAAATATTTCCTCTTTATGTCTCATAACAACATCTGATTTCATAGAATTTGTGGGCATTTAAAAAAATAAAAAGTTTCCTATGTGATTTCTGCCAAGCTCACATAACAAGTTTCATTCCTCTCCAAAATAAACCCAACATCAGCATTTACTTTTTGAAAATATGTAAATATTTCGCACTGTTTCTAATACCAAAATTCCTCTGATAGGATCTCTATAAAAAAAACACAATCAACTGAAATGGCATTTCATAATAAATTTGTATTTTGAACAGTCGTTCATTTTCTGCATTCAAAACAGCATATCTGCTGCAACAATTTATTTTATACACATTAATCTTGAAGTGTGTGTGTGTGTGTGTGTGTGTGTATGTATGTGTGTACTATCAGTCATAACTCTTGTTTCCATTAAGAAGTTTGTCCATCAGAAAAACTTTCTGAAAAAGGGAACCAGATTTTCCCACAGTAAACTTACTCCATCAAGCAAATGACAACAGTGAAATTATGAAAAACTTCTATTACAGACTTTGGTAGATACAGGGTGATGTGCAGATAAGAAGAACTCTCCACACTCATAGAGCAGGGTCTATGTTCTTTGTTCTAGTGATAGCTCCTAACAAACTTCATAGATGCACATTGTGAGACACTGGATCATGGTCTGTGCAGTTTGCAGTTGGATTTGACTTTTAAGATGGCAAATATGGTATAACATTCATTTCACATAAATCAATGTGAGATTTCTTGGACAAATTTAACCGTATTGATCACAATTACCACCAGACACGGCAATTTATTTGACAAAAAGATGAATACAAAATATGTGCAACAAATAAATCTTTCATACTGTTCCTTTCATTCATCTAGTAAGTAAAAGCACAGTTATTTCATAGCCTACCATGGAGGAAAAATGGGGAGGGGGAGAGGATAACATCAAGGTAGGGAAACAAAAGTTAACTGAGCTTTCCCTGTGTATCATAGTGCAATGGAAATTTTGGTTAATCACCCCGATTACTATTATGGACTCTGAAGTGTATTAATGAAAAAAATGATTACTAGTACATTTGCATCATCTATGTTAAAGATCTTACCTGATGGGTTTGATATGTAAAATGAAAAATATTTTTGTGCAAAATCATGTATGGTATGTAATCTCAAAGATAAAACAACATTAAACAGGGAAGAAGATAAATCTAAACGCAAAATTATGCACAATAATAATCAAAATATTTAATAAGATGTTCCAGATGACTGATGTGGTAGCCATAATCAATGTCAGAATGGCACCCTGTTCATTTTTAACCAACTACACATCATAAAAATTCTTTCATTGGAAACCTTGTGTCGACCTAGGAGGGTTTGTAATATTTTCAAGATGGTAGACATATTCGAAGGTTAAGTGGCACTGTTTTCACTGCCAATGAATTAGGCCTTGGGGGGAATGTGTGGGTAAAGTTTGATGGCAATCCTTCAAAAAGTTTAGGACAAGTAGTGATAATGGACAACAAGGCATCCCATAAGCTCTTCTGCTCTACAACCAGAAGAAATCCAAGTACAAAAGGATCAGATAATGTACACTGCCTTAATTATTCAAATGTCACTATGCATACCTACCCTACTACCTGTGGCAAAGTCTTGCGTAAACAATTCAAAATCTTTTTCATAAGAGAGGAATTCTGTATAATGAAGATTGGACGCAACATTCTTCGGACTCGAACTGTCTGTAAACGAAAACAAACTTCTGAACTTTGTGCATCCAATTTTTTTTCAGATATACATGTACAAATAATAGCAGGTGAAAAATTAATAGTACTGTAAACATTTAATGTGACCAAAGTTTTCACCCAAGTTTTCTATGCAAAAATCTAAAGTGAAAAAAAAAAACAACAGGAAATTTTCATGGATTAATCCACAAAATTTAAGGAATAAAAAATTAGACCAATCAAATATGAGTATTCCTGATATGCCACTAAGGGTGAAATGATTCATCAATATATTGATGCATCGATATATGTTTGCTGGAACGATATACACATACGGATACAAGATAATGGGAATTAATACAAAGTAATACTTACCGTATAAAAGTTATCTGAGTCTTCTACAGTTATGAATAATTATTATGAGTCCGCCTTCTTATTATTTAAATAGCAGTAAATTAGTGATGTGGTTCATAATCTGCCCCCACCCCGATTGCATGCTAATTTTCTTATCCAAGCAGCATCTTCAGCATAAACAATACATTCCAAATGTGTTCCACAAGAATATAATTAAGTACATCACTTAACATTTAATAACAAAATTTATGCGAAGTTTCTACATTGAATTTGATCTTGTCTATTTTGGTCATTTTGAAAGCTACATTACCAGTGTGTCATACAGTGAAATATTTTACATTCAGATCTTATTGGTGGTTACTTGTTCTGGTTGCGGTTAAATAATAACCACCAATCAGCAATCAGTGCAGCGTATTCCCTATGTGACAGACAGGAAGTACTAGCATAGCAACAGAGAAAATTTGCTCTAAGATACTTAAACAAAAATGTTGCCAGGGTGTGCGATTGCTTGAATCATCAAAATATATACGAATTCGCATACTTTGAGAATGGAGATGCATGAGAATTCCCACAAATTTGTTGCAAGTCCACGCATATAAAAATGTACTCGATGAAGTATACCATTTTTATTTAACCATTCTTGTCGCAACATTTGTTTTCAGGTTAGGCAATTTTTACACATCTGGGGTCTTCAAGTATGATAAAAATGGCTGTTAAACTAAAAATGTTTTGGCTAATTGTGCCATGGAATAAGCATTATGGCATAGTTTGAACCATTCATGAAAGACGTTTTACAAATATGTGAGCCACCTATAAGATTCCTGTCGAGGTTCATTATGCTTTCATTTGCCAGATATTGGCAGGTGATAAAGAGATGACAATAATTTTAAAGTTTTGAAGTATATTGAATTAATGGACTTCGGAAATTGTTTATGGAGATTGATTTTGAGCCAGAAAATGGTGTTCAATACGAGTCAGATGTTGGATGGACTAAAAGAGAGGGCATGATGGTCAGTCTCCCTTTCAGTGGTATTTCAAAACTAAATGTAGAAAGGGAAGAATGCTGAGTCTTATTAAAATGAAGATAATTTAAAAGTAGAATGCAATCTTCATTTTTTTCTCCAATCAATTTAGCCCTGTGAATCATATACTTAAAAACCATATATCGATACCAGGATTAAGATAAACTGAATAAAAAAGGATGAAAAAAATGAAATTAAGAAGCAAAGATATTTATTTAAATACCTCTCTCTGCACAAGCACAGACCAAGGCATTGATAGACTAAAAATCCTAATACAGCATTATGGAACAGATGTTGTTGTAGGGTTTAACGCCATTTGTCACGATAGGCGGTTATACATGGTGGCATATATTACTGGTGGAGGAAGAGCCCGGGAAAACCCACGGAAAGAACCACAACAACCCACGAGAAGCTACTGGCAAGCCTTCTCACATAACTATATTAGCCGAATCTTAGACTCGAACCTACGCAGACAGAGGTGAGATGGCAGTGATCCGTAACAGAGAGCGCTTTAGACCACTCGGGCACCCATTATGGAACAGATCCAAAATCTGGCATAGTAGTTAATAAAACTATTGATTCAAGAAGTAAGTTTGTGTAAGTCAAAAATCATATTTTGGAGCAGATGTATCCAAATATATCTGTAAGCTCTGGAAAATTCTAAATAACAGATACAAAGATCAATATATCTTGAAGCTGAAAAAGCTAGCTACGCATATGCCCTTTCATACGGTAGCACTGAAAAATATTCATACACAGATAAGGAACAAAGTCTGCTCAGAAATAGTTAACAGATTAATACTTATACAACTAGAGGTAACACATTTTAAAGATTTTGATTTCAGTAGAGCTCTAAAAAGTGGAGTATTGAAGTGTTAGGTAAATACTGAACCATGACTGTTTCCTCCTCCCCCTCCTTCTTTTCTACTCTCCCCTTATTTTTGTGACAAAGGATAAAGTCCCCCTTAAGGAGGTTTGTGTGGATAAAAAGGTCTATGGTGTTTGCAATTGGACTCAACTTATAAACATATATGTACAGTATCCATTTGAAAAACTTCAGCTGTTTTTACCAAGGTTGCCTGGAATGACACAATAACACCGACAATCTAAATGATGTGACTTGTAAATTTTTACAATTTAAAAGACCCAAGGCTTACATATAACTGAATTGTTTTTATAACACTTTCCCTGACTGGTATAAATTTTCTTTTCTTTACCAAAAGTGTAAAATGGTATTATATGTTTTCTTTCTAAATTTTATGAAAAAGCTTAATCACTGCCTGCAAAACCACCAAGCACTCCAAAATAAGGCAAAATTTGTGTTCATTTCACTTTATTTTTTTCCCTCAGGCCCTGTATTGCTGTCCACTGCACTGTAACCCAAGCCATAATAATACAACAGAACTTAGAAAACTCAAAGCACTCCAGGACTAAATAATTGGCTGGAGTCTCGCTTAGTCTGGAGTTTCTTTGGACTCTGACAACAGATCATGCAAGTCTTTCAAAAAATGCAAAATATTTGAATGATTGATGTTTTGAATTATCAAAATTGTATAATATTTCTAACAGGTATGGTGGTGAAATTGTACTTCTGAACCAAACTTATCTGACATTTGACTGAAAGTTGACAAAACAGTCTGCCTGATTAAAATTAAACCTCAACAATGTGAAAGGTAATCTGCTACAAAGTTAATATCCTACAAACAAGTTGGAACATATCTCTCTGTATCATTCTGACACAAAAAGTCTTTGACCATCAGGCTTCAGAAAATTGGGGTCATAATCGGAAAAATGCAGGTCCCAGTAATAAAAAAATGGGAATCAATAATTTGGACACCTGTACATTCAATGTAAATCACTACAACTTTAATTGAGTAAATAAACTTATTATAATAAATATTAGCTTATGGTTTCACATGAATCGTTTTTTCTTTCTTTATTTACTGAATATAAATATGATGTATTTTTATTTATTTTGACATTTCTTGAAGCCAAAGACCTGATTCTGATTTAGGTGCCAGTTTCTGATTCACAGAATTGAGGTTACAGGACAAGTTACCGATTATCTACAGCAGGCATATGCAACCTCCTTCTGGATGTGGGTCAGATAAATAATTTTTTTAACACCACATCTAATGAAGTAAATAAATGGATAAAACCAGGTTTTGAACTGGATCTCATCCATGACCATAGATTGCACAGTACTGGTCTTTAAAATGGGTCCAAGACTAGTAATTTAAAGGTCCATAATGTACTAGAAATTCTTAAAAAGTACTTGACAGAAAATGAATTTTTTTATTTCAGAATTTTTAACAGAATCATGAAGAAACCTTTCTGCGAAAAAATACAGTTTGCTGAAACAAAAACTGACCCCCAAAAAGTCATTTAATAATATGTAAATAAAAGGATGCTAAGAAAATTACTGCTTATAGCTGAACTGTGGATTTGTTTCATTTTACCTCAGAACATCCAAGTCCCAGTGAAACAAAAAGATCCACATACGAAACCAGGAGAACAGCACATTCAACTGCCAGCCATTTGTTTATACGTAATGATTGCCAGCCATGTAGGTATACCTGCAAATTAAATGCAAATTAACAAAGTCAGCATAAATTATCACATAACTAAAAAAATATTATGAAACTTCATTATTATTGTGAGATAAACATCAGAATTTCAGAATACACAAAATATCTTGTTACAAGAAAAATTAAACTGTATGATTTATAAAAAAAAAAATACCCTAAAACAAATTCTATTTTTTCAGTCTTGCCTTCTAGATATAATTATCTTTCTACCATGAACAATGCATCTTACTTTCCAATATGTATTAAACACAATCCTGAGAATAATATAAGAAATAATATAAGAACAAGTACACATAAAATATCAAATACCTAAATAAATATTATATACCTTCATGAATGCATCCCACAGCAGCAAACCAAGGCACACAAGCTCTATTGATTCAGTGATTCCACATGAAATATTAATCCTGTCGCCACGAGTACGACTGTCCGAGCTCCATGTCAAGGATGATGGGAACTCCAGAAAAGCCAAAATATGGAGAACAAATATCACAAAGTGTCGCAATCTGGAAAGAATTTTTAGAATTGGCAACAAAATGAAAGGAAACTAATATTCTAGGAAAGGTTACGATGACACAATACAGAACTTAACTACATGTAATAAAAGGATTGGATGTTTGTCATGCAAACTATTTGAAAATGAAGTTAATTAAATTCAGAACATCTAAAAGTCTGAACTATTTTCCTCCCTAATTTTATTGTTTATAAAGAATTACTAAAATTTAATAATAATGGGACTACTTTTCATATCTGCTGTTATGTCTTCTACATAAAGACATGTTATTACAAGTCTCAAAATAGAGGTTTTAAACTGTTTTCCTCTCAAAATCTTGCAGACAGACTTTCCATACTTCAGAACAGTTATATCATGTTACAGCATAATTTAAATCTCTTCAATGATGCCATACAAATAATATAAGGTACAATGATTTTAACAATTAATACCTGGATAAAATATTGGTGTAGGATCATTTCTGCATGTATAAATTGGTTTGATACAATTAAAAAAAATTAAAAAATTAGAATTCCATGAAATAATATAATGTCTCGCCTACTCCAACAGTTTGCAATCCAATTACATTATATTAAAAGCAGTTTACTGCTACCAATGTCAGAACAACGTTGCCATTGCAAAACTACAAGGCTTATCACTGGTAAAAGTAGGTTCTAATTAAAAATTACAAGGTTTGTCACTGCTAAAAGTAGGTTACAATTAAAAGCTACAAGGTTTGTCACTGCTAAAAGTAGGTTACAATTAAAACCTACAAGGTTTGTCACTGCTAAAAGTAGGTTACAATTAAAACCTACAAGGTTTGTTACTGCTAAAAGTAGGTTACAATTAAAAGCTACAAGGTTTGTCACTAGTAAAAGTAGGTTCTAATTAAAAACTACAAGGTTTGTCACTGCTAAAAGTAAGTTACAATTAAAAACAAGGTTTGTCACTAGTAAAAGTAGGTTCTAATAAAAAAACTACAAGGATTGTCACTGGTAAAAGTAGGTTACAATTAAAAACTACAAGGATTGTCACTGGTAAAAGTAGGTTACAATTAAAAACTACAAGGTTTGTCACTAGTAAAAAAACTACAAGGTTTGTCACTAGTAAAAGTATGTTACAATTAAAATCTACAAGGTTTGTCACTGCTAAAAGTAGGTTACAATTAAAAACTACAAGGTTTGTCACTGCCAAAAATAGGTTACAGTTAAAACCTACAAGGTTTGTCACTGCCAAAAGTAGGTTACAATGAAAACTACAAGGTTTGTCACTAGTAAAAGTAGGTTCTAATTAAAAACTACAAGGTTTGTCACTGCTAAAAGTAGGTTACAATTAAAAACAAGGTTTGTCACTAGTAAAAGTAGGTTCTAATTAAAAACTACAAGGTTTGTCACTGGTAAAAGTAGGTTACAATTAAAAACTACAAGGATTGTCACTGGTAAAAGTAGGTTACAATTAAAAACTACAAGGTTTGTCACTAGTAAAAAACTACAAGGTTTGTCACTAGTAAAAGTAGGTTACAATTAAAATCTACAAGGTTTGTCACTGCTAAAAGTAGGTTACAATTAAACCTACAAGGTTTGTCACTGCCAAAAATAGGCTAAAATTAAAACCTACAAGGTTTGTCACTGCCAAAAGTAGGTTACAATGAAAACTACAAGGTTTGTCACTAGTAAAAGTAGGTTACAATTAAATTCTACAAGGTTTGTCACTGCTAAAAGTAGGTTACAATTAAAAACTACAAGGTTTGTCACTGGTAAAAGTAGGTTACAATTAAAAACTACAAGGATTGTCACTGGTAAAAGTAGGTTACAATTAAAAACTACAAGGTTTGTCACTAGTAAAAAAACTACAAGGTTTGTCACTAGTAAAAGTAGGTTACAATTAAAATCTACAAGGTTTGTCACTGCTAAAAGTATTTTACAATTAAAAACTACAAGGTTTGTCACTGCCAAAAATAGGTTACAATTAAAACCTACAAGGTTTGTCACTGCCAAAAGTAGGTTACAATGAAAACTACAAGGTTTGTCACTAGTAAAAGTAGGTTCTAATTAAAAACTACAAGGTTTGTCACTGCTAAAAGTAGGTTACAATTAAAAACAAGGTTTGTCACTAGTAAAAGTAGGTTCTAATTAAAAACTACAAGGTTTGTCACTGGTAAAAGTAGGTTACAATTAAAAACTACAAGGATTGTCACTGGTAAAAGTAGGTTACAATTAAAAACTACAAGGTTTGTCACTAGTAAAAAACTACAAGGTTTGTCACTAGTAAAAGTAGGTTACAATTAAAATCTACAAGGTTTGTCACTGCTAAAAGTAGGTTACAATTAAACCTACAAGGTTTGTCATTGCCAAAAATAGGCTAAAATTAAAACCAACAAGGTTTGTCACTGCCAAAAGTAGGTTACAATGAAAACTACAAGGTTTGTCACTAGTAAAAGTAGGTTACAATTAAATTCTACAAGGTTTGTCACTGCTAAAAGTAGGTTACAATTAAAAACTATAAGGTTTGTCACTGCTAAAAGTAGGTTACAATTACCTCCATTGCTGCTTTGATTAGTGAGTACCACAAATAATGCAATGTATGGTGCATTACTGTACATGCAACAACATTTAACAAATGGACCTAATATAAAAAAAATTATTAAAAATATGATATCTATACTAACAAAGGCTAAAACACCATCAGAAAAGGGGTGGCTTTATCTTGCCAGTAATATCAAACCCCAAAGATGTTTAAGGGCTGTCAAATCTTTTGCAAGGAATGCAAAGAGGTGTGTGTGTTATTTACATTTTTAATGCAACTTTAACAATTTTAGTCATATCGCTACAGTGTCTGCAGTGTGGCAGTTTATAGTGATGTCTATCAGTGGGATCATCATGCTGCAGACATGTAGCATTATGTCCCACCCAGTCACGTTACCCTGACACCAAGCCAACCAATACTAAACTCTTAATGAAAAGTACCAAGCAAAGAATCTGCATATACAATTTTGTCTACATCTTCGGTATGACTCAGTCAAGGTTCAAACCATTGATCTCCACATCCGATGCAGATGCTCTATCAACTTAAGCTACTGGAATGGTGTTTAACGCCATTTTTCAGCACAAGATAGGCTATACATGGCAGCCAGTATTATTGGTGGAGAAAGAACCCAGGAAAACTCCGGAAAGACCCACCGATCCACAAAAAGCTACCAGCAAGCTGTCTCACATACCCACATTAGCCAAGCCTGAGACTCGAACCCACACAGACAGATGCTGACAATCAAATTAGGTCAAATGTGAAAGGCATTCATGCCAGGATACTGTCTGTCACATGGGATGTTGTCTGTCTGATTTAGTCAAATTGGAAAGGCATTCATGCAAGGATGCTGTCTGTCAGATTAAGTCAAATTGGAAAGGCATTCATGCCAGGATGCTGTCAGATTCAGTCAAATTGGAAAGGCATTCATACAGGATGCTGTCAGATGGGATGCTGACTGTCAGATTAGGTCAAATGTGAAAAGCATTCCTGCCAGGATGCTGTCAGATGGGATGCTGACTGTCAGATTAGGTCAAATGTGAAAAGCATTCCTGCCAGGATGCTGTCAGATGGGATGCTGACTGTCAGATTAGGTCAAATGTGAAAAACATTCCTGCCAGGATACTGCCTACCTAATTAGGTCAAATGTGAAAGGCATTCATGCCAGGATCCTGCCTATCAGATTGGATGCTGACAATCAGATTAGGTCAAATGTGAAAGGCATTCATGCCAGGATGCTGTCAGATGGGATGCTGACTGTCAGATTAGGTCAAATGTGAAAAGCATTCCTGCCAGGATGCTATCAGATGGGATGCTGACTGTCAGATTAAGTCAAATGTGAAAAGCATTCCTGCCAGGATGTTGTCTGTCAGATAGGATGCTGACTGTCAGATTAGGTCAAATATGAAAGACATTCATGCCAGGATACTGCCTACCTAATTAGGTCAAATGTGAAAGGCATTCATGCCAGGATCCTGTCTACCTAATTAGATCAAATGTGAAAGACATTCATGCCAGGATGCTGTCTGTCACATGGGATGCTGTCTGTCTGATTTATTCAAATTGGAAAGGCATTCCTGCCAGGATGCTGTCTGTCAGATAGGATGCTGACTGTCAGATTCAGTAAAATTGGAAAGACATTCATGCAAGAATGCTGTCTGTCAAATTCAGTCAAATTGGAAAGGTATTCATGCAAGGATGCTGTCTGTCAGATTATGACAATTGGAAAGGCATTCATGCAAGGATGCTGTCTGTCAGATTAAGACAATTGGAAAGGCATTCATGCAAGGATTCTGTCTGTTAGATTAAGTCAAACTGGAAAGGCATTCATGCAAGGATGCTGTCTGTCAGATTCAGTAAAATTGGAAAAGACATTAATGCAAGAAAGCTATCTGTCAGATTCAGTCAAATTGTAAAGGAATTCATGCAAGGATACTATCTGTTAAATTAGGTCAAATGTGAAAGGCATCCATGTTTGAATTTTATATCTCAGAATGGGTCAAATTTTGAAAGGCACCCATGCCAGGACACTTGTCAAATTATATCAAATAATGTTGAGCAGATTTTAAAAAGTCCTTTCAACATTTTGTCTAATTTTACCAATGGTTGCACTGCTCTAGTGTCCAAACTGGTTAGAACATCCACCTCAGATACAGGAGGATGTAAGTTATAAAGATGTAATAACCTGCTTAATAGAATTCAATACACAAATCATACATATACTTAACAGAATTCAATACACAAATCATACATATACTTACAAAGCAATGTGCGAGGAGAAATAAAGCCTGTACATCTGGATGGACCTTTTATCCACTCTGTGATCAATAGACCGATACTAGAAACGAGAAAAGCAGATGTACCAAAGTAACTAAAGTGATCACTCTGTTGACTGCCAATTTTTCATTCTGAAAAAATTCTTTTGGCAAACTCGCTTGATGTATAGGGTCAAGTAGTAAACAGAATGTATGAATGGAATATTCTCTTGAAACCATATGTATTATAAACAACACAAAACTGTTAATATAAGTGTTAATGTTGTTTAAAAAATACGGTGATCTCTCGGTGTAATGCAGTACCCTCTGGTGCTCTTAATTATGCACAAAATTGAGATTTTGCTGCCAAACCACTACGAGGGTATGCATCAGTTATATATCGCAGCATGAACATTATTTAATCTTGATACTGTATGCAATGTTTGAAAGAAACAATGTTGAAAATAAAAGCATAATGTATTGCATTTTGTCTTAATGAAAATGGTTCACAATATCAAGAATAAGTAATCATTCAACAGTACTCCATGACAACTGGTACACTCCCTTAACAAATGTGAAAATCAAGAAAGTGTGTGATCCCATAACCATTGATTATATCATTTAACAAGTTTTGACACTAAAAATATTAAGAAGTTAAAGAATTCGTTCAATATTTGACAAGAAAACGTAATTGAACAAGATAATTTACCTTCCATTACTATTAAAATTGAACGAGATAATTTACCTTCCATTACTATTATAATGGAACGAGATAATTTACCTTCCATTACTATTAAAATGGAACAAGAAAATTTACCTTCCATTACTATTATAATTTAACGAAATAAAAAATTTACCTTCCATTACTATTATAATGGAACGAGATAATTTGCCTTCCATTACTATTATATTGGAACAAGATAATTTATCTTCCATTACTAATATAATGAACGAGATAATTTGCCTTCCATTCCTATTATAATGGAACGAGATAATTTGCCTTCTATTCCTATTATAATGGAACGAGATAATTTACTTTCCATTACTATTAGACATCTATTCTTGGAATCAGTTATGTGCCTTTTTCAACATTGATGTTTAATGCTATTTTATGCAATCATTTTTCAGATTTACGAAGAAAGTTTTCCAAATTTGTATTAAGTATGATGACGAGTGATTTTACTTAAAATAGTAAAAAAAATATAGATAACAAAATACTGGCCATTGACAAACATATTTTGTAATTACAAAATGAGACATCTAACTCATTTTTCCCAATGTTCTATTTACATTGTCAAACTTTAAGACATGATGGAGAAGTTTCTTTTAATGATAGATTGATTCCAGTATGACCCCTGTAAATTAAGAGACTGAAACACACAACTGTAATAATGATTCCTTAAACTCCTGGAAACTATTAGATTCCATGCATTATAATAATGTAAAGATGAACAAATGCACTCAATTATCATTAGTACACCCCACCCCCCACCCTCACCATATTCAGTGCATATTATGTTTCAATCAGAAATTTCTTGCCTGGGAGGCTGGATTAGGGTACTTGTTACCGTAATGGCACACATCTGCCAAATAGGCCATTGTCATGATCAATGCTTATGTCAGGGTATTAATCATTTAAAAATATATCACAATGAAAATGTACATTGCCTGAAGTAGAATTTATATATATATAGCTACCGTCATGGAGAGACAGGTATTTTTCAATAAAGAATAAACATAATGGGAAGATAACAAATTACATTGTGCCTAGCGGACTTTGCATGCATAATCATTAAATGATAACATGCCAGGATAATCTGGGTACATGTAGGTATTTTAACTGGGTCAGTAATATGATCATGTTGAGTTTGAAGAATAGAAAGTTTGTTTCATATTGATTTTCATAACTATAATCAATTTTTTAAAATAACATTTAAATAATTCAGGTTTGTAATGGCTTCATTAGCAATAACCAATAACAATAAAGAAATTCAAATGTTCAAGCTCTAATTAAACTGGTACCTCAACCTATCTATGTTTAATTACCTGGTGACTTGTGTAAAATTTCTTGTTATCTATTAAACATTACATGTAAAACATTCTTGTGAAATAATTCACTTATTACTAGATTTATGAAAGTTCTTTTGTTCATGTTTTTTTCCATTTCTAGTACATGTATGTCTATGCTTTGATATTTACTAAAATAAGGAAACCAAGTACTATTTATATATTTCAGCTTTGTCTACAAGGTCAAAATAATGTTGTCAACTCAGTGGTACTTCTATTTGCACTGTAAACACTGATCTAACCATGTGACTGCTACATATCTTGATGAGGAAGTTTAAAAAGAACAAAATCAAAGGTATTTACTCCAAAACTGAAGTATACATATAAGACCATTATGACTAAAATATTTTACAAATATAGGAAGGGTGAATGTCAGTACATATAATTTACTTGCAATTTACATATAAATAATATGGGTAGTACAGTGTGACCACACTATAGCACACTCGGTAATAACACAAATTCAGATGCAACAGTCACTGCATGGCTCCCAAAATTTTATATACACTTATTTTTCTCACACACAGAAAGAAAAAAAAATCTTTCTTAAAAGTAAAAAAAAATCGTAAAAAGTTTATTATCATTTTGGAGAAGAGATCATGCATGAATAATACAAAACAATTGTGGCATGGTTCCTGAATTTTATATCTATTTTTCTCATACACGAAAACATTTTTCTTCTTAAAATGAAAAATAAAGTGTAAAATGTTTATTCTAGAATCGTATATAGATTCACCAATGTCAGAAACTGTGATCCTTATATTTTCCTTAATGGTGTCAAAATATACCATCTGGCAATATTTTATTGGCAACACTGTTGGCTATTTAAACTTGTATATACAACCATTGGTTTGGAGTGGTGAAATTCAGAGGCATCATGAAAGGAAACTGCAAACTTGATATAAAATGCACTGAAATTTATCTATTGTTACATAAATAATTTCTTTGTTCATATTGACAACAATCTTAACTGAGCATTGTTATATCATAATTAACTTATCCTGACATCTAACATGAGTACTGAATGTTGTGAGATATCTGCTTTTATTGTTGTTGACTTTTCTGGTAGCAGAGATCAACCAAACGAGGGATTGTGTCATAATCTATCTTTCATCAATTTTCGGCTGCTCGCTAATAATGAATATATTTACATAGACTGACATCTGTGTGTGAATGGTAAGTAAAATTCCTCTTCTTTCCACTAAGAATTAAATCCTTCAGAACATCCCCATTTTTTTGTACTAATCCTTTTGTCATCAGACAAGAACACCTGCATCTCTATTGCCTATTGACCCTTTGCAAAGTTTGTCATGCATGAGTGGAAGGCAGCATTACCCCGCTACCACAAATAAAAAAATAAAGACATCAAAAACAAAAAAGAACCACATCTTACTTGTTGGTCTATTCAATAGGCAGGTTAGAACAGTAACTAAAATCGACCAAATGATGGCTAACTCCTTTTTCATAATTGTACCCAGATATAATAGTTTGCTGAAATTTCAAAGAAAACATTACTCTTGAAGCATAGACTGTTACGAAAATGTACTAAGCAAATGGAAAAAAGTCAGGCTCAATCCAGCAATACACTTATTTGATGTTGCTGCCACAAAAAGAAATGGACATGTTTGGTTCTCCAAAGCTGGACTTTAGCGATGACTTCAATAATGCATGCACCTTTCAAAGAAACCCAACTACACTCTTCAATAAAAACAAAGAACTTTTCTTCGAAGAAGTCAGTACCCAATTTGAATAAGAGCAATGGAATCTGACTGGAACACATTTACTGTGTCATGAATGTTTCTTTTTTTCAGGAATAAAGTTTGTGATTATGAACGCTACCAATGGCGGCTTAAAATGCAAACTAACTTTTACTGCTTTGGGACATACTTGAAAGTAAATGATCTGCATCATTTGTTATGTTATTGTGCTATGTTTATCCGCTGAATTCAAAATAGACCCTGACATGCAATTGCATTTTTCTATGCAGATCTATATCTTTGCTACTTTCAGATAGACTCAACTTGTAAGCAGGTAAATATGGTATAACATAAAGCTGCATTAGCCTTTATACATGTATTAAAGAGTGGCCAATGTTCAGCACATTTAAGCTTTGACACTTATTGTTTAATGTGACCCAAAGAACAAATGAGGTCATCTTTAATATGAATGGATTTAAAATGAAATAGGATATTTCTAAACCAGCATATCTATAGTAACATCCTAGATTGTATAGCTATGTGCTAGATAATAAGTACCCATAATCTAATCCAATTAGAATATAATGAGCATCTATTAATAAAAAAAAATATTAAAGTTTAAAAGGACAATGAAAATGACCAATTTAACTATCAAGGCACATGTATAAATGAATGTTTATAAAGTTGCTAATTGTATAGTTCAAAAAGGCAAATGGGTACTCTAAATGGGGGCAGATAATGCAGAAGGGCATGTTGAAAGGGGTGGAGGGGTTACAGCAGGGGCAGAGGAGATGGTGTTTTGAGGGTTGAGGTGAGGTGTCCCTCTTTTTGATTCTAGCTGTTATTACATGTACTGTGTCAATAACAAGGGAATCTTAACACTGTATGTATTTAATGGTTCATTAAAAAGCCTTACATTTGCTGCATCTTCCAGAAATACTACAGCCTGTAACAACTTCAGATCATCTGAAATAAAAAGATGGTACATGCAGCAAATCATACAATGTAAATGCACTTCTGAATCCAATTACATGAACTGATTTTCATTCTGTAATTGTAAAAAGTAGGTTCACTGGTAAAGCTAAATCAATTTGATCAATCCTTCTGGTGGTACTGATAAGTCTTACGACCAAAAGGAGCCACAAAGAATACATTTCAAAGTATGTGTGTATATTGCATTTAATGGTTTCTAATGTATCAGTGTCTATTAAACGGAACAATTCTGGTAAAACAGTTACCCTTGAGCCTGTTTTTTTGCCTCAATATGTCCACTTTACCTAGTTTTTAATTTATGCCATTCCTTGACCATCTTTAATATCAATATAAGGCATTAATAATCTCATTACAATGTTGATTTCCAATTCAATTTTTCCTTCAACGAGGAAGGTGGATAATTATAAAATAGAAGTTGCATGGTCTTTATTTAATATTGGTCCTAATTTGATGAACAGAAAGGTCTACATTCATTTAATCCAACAAACATATGAAACATAGAAAAAAGATAATTCTACTATAGAAACATCTTTGCTAGCCAAGGTTCCGATTTGATAATCCTATCTACACCTTTGCAGATTGAATAGATATTGGTGTTTTGTCGTAGCAACATATTTTGATTTGATGAGTTTAGCATGTGATATCACTAACCAACAGCATGGTACATTTAACATCTGCCGAAAATAGTTGAAGCAATTGACCTAAAAAGGAGTAACTTTGTAAGTTTAACATTGAACATATGACTATTTACCAGAGGGAAGGTATTACAGGTCTATTTCAGCAAAATATATTTGGGCAGACATGCACAGACAGTGGAAAATCGCTTAATTATCACTCCATTCAAGTTGTGTACTCCTATTGTCTCAATCATGTAGGAACCATGTTCAAATTTGAACAATAATTTTGTATGGATGTGGTGGCTTGCTGCCACATCCAATGAAATTCACAGACACAAAGCACAGAAATATCTGCTCAATATACCAAGCTGTAGATCAGGTATTTAAAATGGATCCTTGGCTAGTCAAGTTGATATAGAAACGGTTGCTGACATTTCTAACATTTTAAAGGCTGACATTATATTGTGTATACAATAAAATCTGAACTGAAAGACCACTGCTGTGAAAATACCTGTCATGATAGTCCAGATTCTAAAAACAAGATTTATTGATTAAAAGTATTTTTTAATCAAACTTTATTGTATTTTCTGTAGATAAATTATCTCACGATTACCCATATATCAGAGTCCAGCATGGACCATGTAGTATATAACAGTCAATCAATATATCCATCTTCAACAGTTGCATGAAAATGTACTGTTAAATGTAATGTTGGTGCAATACGTGAGAGCAGATCTGGGTTTGTGCAATTGGACTTACAAGTGATGATATATGGTATGATATAGATAAAATATTAAATAGTACCAATGTATGGAATTTATGTCCATACTACCTAATACAAGGGAATGTATTATAATGAGGTACCTTACTGTGAGGCAGTACTGTATTTAGATACAGCAAGCCTGTCTTGGAAGACCATTTTATCTACAAAAGACTGGTGTTTCCCAAATGAGGTCATTACACTATATATATATGCAAAATCTTTCCTCTCCAACAGGTCGTCTGTATCAATAGAGTGGTCTTTCAAGTGTGATTTTACAATATACCCTTTTTTTAATGTTGTTTAACACACACACACACACACACAAACACACAAAATGTTTAAAATGTTTTTATAGAAATGCTATCTGGAAAATAAAATCAGGACTAATAAGGTTTCAATATAGTAGCAAAACTAGTTCAGTAGCCTGACACTTTTATAAAGTTCATTACATAGGAAAATGTACAATCTTCCTGTATACTCATCCATGTCACTATATAAGTGATAAGCACTGGGGATTTTTTATAGCTAAGTAGTTGTCATTAAAAACACACTCAACCTTGTGATCACCATTGGGTTCCTCGAGTTATCAAGTGCACCATATGAAATGAGATGTCCCTAACTAGGTAACACATGTATCCCAGCCTGCAATACACAACACTTATATATATTTTAGCACTAATGTTCCCTTAGCTCTGAGACTTAGAAGACAGGTTGCTATATCATATAATCTGCTCATCAGGATGTACAAGGAGTACAGTACCAGGTCTATAGCAAAAAGTAACATTGAGGGTTGCACACTTCTCTGAGCAATGGACATCTGTTTTTACTCAGCAATCAAACCTCAATTACCTTGATTAAATGGCAGAAAAAGATTTTGTCTGGACAATTAGTCGTTTATTTTTAACAACAAAACAAAGAACAAATTGCCTACACTTATGGAGTCTCAAAAAAGACACTGTTAGTCTTAATGTACAAAATACAGGCACAGTACCAATGGCCTGGCTAATGAATCTTCTTCTACCATGATTTCTCTGCCTAAAGCTCATTTGAACAGGCCTTTGACCTTAATAATTTGACCTTAATAAACATGAGAAGTTTTCCTGATAACTGAGTAACAAAGATTGCCTGGCCACAGTCAACTTTCAAGAGTGCAACAGTAACAGGGGTGGTAAAAAGTAACACATTCTTGATTCATTTACATGGACTGAAATTTATTTGCCTTATTAAAATATTGAAATTGCATAATATAAATTATCTTTTATTTTTGCTATGCCGTGTTTTATAAAAATTAGAAATACATTAATAAACACATAAGGAAGTGTCAGACTGGCAAGTGTGCAGGTAAATGTTTGTTGGAAAGCCACATTTTTATATAGAAAAGTAACGTAAACCATTCGCAACTGTGCAACATGACAAAAATTACGTTTGTATCTCACTTTAAATGCCGTTAACCACTGATGTATCAACAATTCTGACAGCTTTCTGTAAGTCTGAGTGCAAATCAAGCTAATTCAAAACCTCAATGTTAGATTATGAGCAACTGTGAAGAACTAATGTCAAACTTCTACAATTAATGTATTCAATTTTAAATGGGTTTAATTGACCTTTGGTGCACATGACGTCATATCATCATATCTGTACTGTTGTTGTACAGTAATCATAGGTAAAAATTGAGCTCTAAATATTTTGCTTTCATCTAATTGTCTTGATGAGTGCCTGCGACTAAAGAAAAAAAAACTCGTCATCTTGCTCAGAGATGACTGTAACAACCCTGGACTGGTATTTAACTACTATAAATATCTCACCCAAATATCTTGCTCTTTGCTTATGAATATAATCCTGCAGCAGTCATGTTGCTTATTACTTCACAGTCTTCAATTATCAGATATTTCATGGGTGTACTGTGTTAAGACAATAAACGGCAAACTTTGACAACAGCAAAATATTGAGCGACTTTTTGGTTTTGACATTAAAGATTCTGATTTGGTCAAACTGATTCATGGTATCACGGTACCAATTGTTTTTCCATAGACCTCAATGCTAATATTTGGAGAGATAAATATATTTTCTATCCTAATTTAGCATGCATCTCACACACTGTTATAGAGAACAATGTTAGATTGTCAATTTGATGATGTCAAAACCAGGTACTCCATTGCATTTAAGAGAGATAACTCTGCTGGAACTAGACAGGGGTATGAGTTATCTAGTCACAACATACCTATTTTCAGTCATGTCTATGACATTTTCAAAAAATCATAAAAAAATACAAAATATGATCTGTATAGGAATTAACATAAATTCACATGTTGCCAAGAGGCTAAACTATTTTTTAAGCCTAACAGAAAGTACAACTCTTACATAATCCACCAATCATAGCTTGTGTTGTTATTTATTTCTGATTGGTATGGACCCTACACCTTAAGCCACACCCACACGGACTTGCGCAATTGGTACCGTTATACCTCATTATTTCAGCATCAGGCAAAGTACTGAGAGTCCATTTGGACCCAAAAAATGGCTTCTTATTCCAGTCAGATTAGAGCAATGTTTGTTAATCAGAAAGTGATCAGAGAAACTTCAAATTATTCATCTTATTCTATATATATATATATATATATATATATATATATATATATATATATATATATATATATATATATATATATATATATATGTGTGTGTGTGTCTGTGTATCAACATCTGTTGCTTATAAATTTGGTGTAATACTATTAAAATGTAATAATAATCTAGAAGGTTTTCTTTATTGCTTCACCACATCTTTACATATCTTACAGAATGAAACGTTGGATAAATTATATATTTTATTAGGACTCAAATGAACATGTCAAATGAGTCATAATTCTCTTCTCAATGGGCTATGCACATCTATTTTACACTTCTTTTTCATATATACTTACCTATAAACTGCAAACAACAAATATCCTTATCATTCATAGTATGTGTACCTGCCTATCTTGTTTGTTCTAAGTTCCTAACAAGCTGCACATACCCAGATTTGTTGGTGCTAAATGTGATGGCATATCTGGGTCTGTTCGGTTTGCAGATAAACTTGTCTTAGAATTGAGTATATACGGTATTCAAGGTAAGTGGCTGAATATTTCAGTATGAATTCCAAAGACATTAATGTGATTTCAAGCAGCCAGGTCAAGCCAGGTACAAAATATAATGGCTGTGAAAGTGGGTAATTATTACTGATTATCTTAATTACATACCCAAGAGTTATTAGAAAATGGTGTCATTAAGTGATGGAATGTTTATTTAAAAAATCTAAAAAATCTGTGTGATCGAAAGGCTGCGCAGATTGGGACTTTTATTATAAATAATGACTTTAGGGAGAAGGGTTAAAAAAAATATTTCATTCATAAACAAAAAACTTTTCAGCTAAATGAAGAGCATAGTAGGTAATTAAACACTAAGCGTAAATTTTATTCCTTTGATATGTGATTAAGAACTTAAAAATACTTCAGTATGTTTTTTTCAGGCACATGTTATTCAAATGGCTGCCATGCAGTTTAACTGTGAAAGAATATTTGCACAGCTACTATGTAAATCTATTCACTGTATTTTCTTGATGGAAGATAACATCCACCAAAATTATTTTAATTGAGTTAGAGTTGGTCCTGGATCATCTAAGTAACAGGTAGACATAGTTCCACCATTGGAAGATTATATATCATTGCTTATGTTATGTCTTGCCTACTGAAACCTAAATTTTTAGGCTGTTCAAGTAAAACTGAATGATAAAAATTATTTTGCTTGGGAACCACATATTCACAGACTAGCCTCTGTTTGCACAATGTAACATAATTATTTATAATCATAACTTCTGGACAAATGCCGGTCAAAGTGCAAATATTGTTAGCAATATTGTGGGTGCATGACAGCAGTGCAAAGAATCATTCTAAAATTAAGAGAATACCTGCTCTATAAAACAGACTGTGGAAGAATTTCCTTATTTCCTTTTTTAATGGTGTTTCATAGCAGTACTGATGGGTATATGTTATAATTTGCAGAGTTTGCATCATTCTGAATATGTTGTGCTCACCCCTAATATTTCCACTGCTTGTCATGCAGACAGTTATTTATATTGTGGGCACATGGCTGCCATGTGAATAGTTTTCCATTAAGTCGGTACAATGTCGTCATGCAAACAGATTGTTTCATATTTTGGCAACTGATCTCTAGCACAAACTACCATTGGCACAAAACATTAATTTACATACAATCCATACTTTGTTACCTAGAAGTAGGGACTATGTGTGTGTGTGTGTGTGTTTTGTATTTTTAACACAGCTTTAACAGTTCTTCAGTCATATTGCTACTATGTCTGCAGTGTGACAGCTTTTAGTGATGTCTAGTACTGGGGCATCATGCTGCAGACATGTAGCATTCTGACACCAGGCTAACCAGTCTCAATGCTAACCTCCTAATGCTGAGCGCCAAACGAGGCAGCTACTAGTACCACTTTTATAAGTACGCTCTAACCAATAGACCATTTGGAACAGTCACTTAGGGACTGCATGTTGTATTAAGAAAGATATATATTTATACAAGATAAAGTTTCAAAAGTTTATTCCAACAGTATGTTTTTGTAACACAATGAATTATAATAATGTAAATAAGTATGGAGTATAGAAAACTGGCCAAATACTTGATTCCATCGCCTCAACCACACCTATCTATATATTTTCCCATACCTGATTCTCTCATGCTGTTTTCATGTGAACCCTGCGACCCGGAGTTATTCTGTCGCTGTTGTCGTGGCGTTGTATTATGTGATAATGGCCTCGATGCTGGTCTAGTTGTACGGTTCCCAGCTGCATCTTCTATCTCGTTGTCATAATTAGTAGGTATTAAAAGATCTTGATCTGGTGACGATGATCTATTGGTATTCGAATCTTCCATCCTCTTTGAAATACGTTGATTTCTTTAAAGTTAGATCGAACTTTAGATCTGCATCACTCAACGGCATAGTTAACCACAAGTTTTTGTCCCACCCACACCTGTTG
The DNA here is from genome assembly GCA_030141615.1 of Unio pictorum. Classification (NCBI taxonomy): domain Eukaryota; kingdom Metazoa; phylum Mollusca; class Bivalvia; order Unionida; family Unionidae; genus Unio; species Unio pictorum. Next base: position 409,163 of record JARLTB010000161.1, on the reverse strand, counting down.
ACATTCTGCTAATCAGGTAGAGAATATATCACAATATCTAGATGTCCTCACTTAGTAGCGTACTATTTGCAATTTTTGAACGATGGTTTTCACGTTAATTATCATGAAATCATCGCTGTTAACTTCGATGAACTTGTAAGTGAAAGTAAATTCATGATCAAGAGGTTGGACTCTAGTAGAAACAATTCCCTTTAATGTTAAACCTCCTTCATTGAGAGTTTGTCCAGAATGCAGAGTTGTTTCCCTTGATTGGGCGTATATCACGGGGACAATTTCAAAGGTTACATACAAGAGAATACAAAAGAATACGATGAGCATATACAACATTATCGACCAATCAATAGACAAATAAAGTCAAAATTTTAAAGGAAGTTACTCATCCACACAACTCATAATAACCATAAATTGATTAGAAAAGAAGTAAAAGAGGCAAAAAGTATCGAATATAAAAATTCTAAATGATGTCATGCGACGGAGTAATATTGAACATTGAATACTGGTTAAGCTGAGAATGCATCAAAAAGGAAGTACAGAGTTTAATCGTAACATTAATGTTGTCTGATATCATTAGATACCAAACTTAATGTGTATTAGATAATCTATGGACAATATCGATTTAAAGATATGGATATAAATTTGCAGTCGATGACATTAATTGCTTCCGAGTACTGTGCGTAAAATCTAAATTATGAGTGAAGAAATAAAATGACTTTGGTTTTTAAAGAGATAATAAAGTTTCACTAACTTAATAAAAAGAAAATATTATATATAAACATGATATGAAGTTCAGAAACAAAGAAATCCACAAATTTCACCAAAAGATTTTTAAACTATACACAAATCAAACATATTCAACTTTGGATAATTTAGCATCGGTGGGTGTGTGCGTGGTGTTGTCCTTGTTATAACATTTTCAACTCTACATGTTATCTAATTGAATATATGGTAATTTAACATCAGCCTCAAGTCAAACATGGCAAATTGTTCTAAGTTGTACAGTTTCGTATTTGTGGACAGAAAGGTAAGAACCGTAAATCAAAAAGAAATTTCACAACTAAATCCGCACACTATCGTCGCAAATCATTAAACTCTATGAATAAAAGCGTGGTTCAATGACAGATGCGATCACCATTCGTTAACAGTGATGCATTGTCTGCGTTCGGCGCAAACCTGGATGAGTGTGATTAAAAAATGTTAATTATATTATTATCACCTACATGTATATTTTCATTGCAATATAATTACTGTTTCAAGGACTACCCATTAAAGATGTCATCATCATCATCGTCGTCATCAGTCTCTTCACCTACTGTGGTCCTCGAGGCACTGTGTTGCTCAGCGCCGGATTAAGCACCGTGGAGGCCCATAGGCAGTCAAATTTTGGGGCCCCAGACCCACGGTCACGGTCTCATGGGGGCCCCTGATGGGGCCCATAAAAGTCGCGGGGCCCATAGGCAGTTGCCTACTCTGCCTAATGGGTAATCCGGGACTGGTGTTGCTGAACATCTGGCCAGTTCCCCCCACTTGTCTAGATCATGTGCCAACGCCTGTGTCTCCGCAAAACTTTTCCTGGTCCATTCTGTGATGTTGTCAGTCCACTTTTTTTCTGTCTACTTCTCCTTTTGTGACCCTGGACGCTGTTAAGGACACGTGTGCACAATTCTGGATATATACCGTATATACTAAAGTTAAGTATAATCGAGATGCAAACTTCACCAACCAAGAATATTGGAAGCAATCAGTATAACAAAAAACAGTATTATGCTGTGGCAAAAAAGGATCGGTGTTATCCTGCAGTTGGACACGACTTTTAAGCAAGTACATTCGGTAGTGTCGAACTGAAGCTAAATAGTAAATACTCCAACGTCAAGACACCTTGACAAAACAATTAATAAATATGAATAAGACTACATTCTCATTCACACCATATCAAGTCGAACATGGAATGAACTATTTTATCGGAAGGCGATGGGAGCTGTAATTTTGTTTTAAACTTCTTATAGATAGATTATTTTAGCTTAATAACATGCGGCATATGTACAGACACTCATTTAAAACAAAAATCAAGTTCCCGCTCTATTAAAATAGTCGGTGTCATTCTGACTTTTACGACTTACCTAGTTATCGTTTGAACACATTCGACAAATATAGATAGATGATGCAAACATTGATCTCTAGTACACGTTTTGGGTTGGGATTTTTGCAAAGAAGTTGTTACATTAAGCAAAACTACATGAATTCCATTTGAATCCTCATATATTGTATTAAATTTCAAGATAATAAATAGTGAAATAGTGAACCAAAATTTAATTATACACGTAATGAGTTCTGGGCGAATGAAATTGGGTATATCTGCTCATCTCTCATCAAGTAACTTCACACTGGTGCAAAATAAAAACATAAAGGAATACTATTAGATATTCCAATTTCAGAACTGACTAAATGTGCATAACTCGAAAATATTACTACACCAAATCGATTAAGACACTTACTGACACTTCTTTGCTGTAACAAAGTGTATCAAACACCACGAATGCAACTATAAAGGTAAAGCTTATAAGATTTGTTTTTACAATGCTAGAAAATTCAGCCGTTTTTTCTAGGTTGATCATATATTTAAATGAATACAACATTTAAGACGGCAACAACAAATGTGTGCATGAATTCGTTCATGATGTTTTACAATATGAAAAGAAGAACATCAATATAAATAATTGACAATTTCTTCTGTGAAAGGTCCATTAGACTAAATCGTCAGACTTATCCAACGACATACTGAAGACGGTAAAATTAAGTGCGTACACTGTTACCATAGAATCGGATACAGTATATTAACATGAAGAACAGAAGCGAAATAGATAGGCCTACTATCGTGGAATGTAGATTCAACATGTTGCATGCCATCTGAACCGGAAATAAGTGTAAATACAAGACGTAGGTTGGACATGATAGAATAGGTAGCATTGCATATAGATTGGCATCAACCACTTAAAGGTATCTCGTTGACAGATCTGAATTAATTAAGAATAATAAAGCCTATTTCGATGTGAAAATATATACAGCATACGTGTCTTTCATGCTGTGGAATCTGTGTTAAATACACGAAGTTATCACGTAGACGGTCCATAAAAATACCATTGTCCATTATAAGCCAACTTAAAATATGCTAACTCCATTGCTATACGAGTGTGATATATTTATAGGGTGATTTATATGACGAAGGAGATTATCAGGTGTTAACTTCACTTCTTCTAAGCGAAATATTTCAAAATAACGATATTACTGTCATGTTACTGAATTTTACAAGTCTAATTTGGGATGCAGTAAGTAAAACTGTGTCAAAAAAGACGGTTATGATGCGCACTAGAAACCTACCCGGGATGCACAATGAAATTAGAAATCTCATTAGACAATGAAAGCGACTTCACTATCTACAAAACGCATACAAAATTCACAACACTGGTTGTTATATCGTAAAAAGAAATAAAGTTATTAATGAAATACGTGATTTTAAATATTTCCATAATCAGCGGTTGGCTGATGAAATTGAAAACTGTTCAATAGTTATAAGGATTGGTGGAAATCCAGGGAAAGTCCACAAAGGCATTTTGAGATTCCCTCAGTATCAACGGCGTAAACATGACAAATGATGGAGAGAAAGCCAAAATATTTAATGATTTCCTTTGCAAACATTCATGAACACAAATTTAGAAGACAACACAACGCCTACATGCTTAACTAGACATAATGAATTAATTGCCTTATTCGGCTATGAAGACGGCGTATACCGTGTTATTACTGGTTCAAATCAATCCAAGGCGAGTGGTGTAGACTAACTGCATCCTACGTTATTTAAAATAATTTCATGTTCAATTAAGTATCCCTGTGTCGGATCTTTAAAATTTCACCTAATATCCCAAGATTTTAAGACTCTAAGAAAATAAAAAAATGTGGTCCCAGTATTTAAGAAAAGATGTATAACAAATGTTTTAAACTACCGCCCAATATCACTCCTTTTGCATCTACAAACATTTGCATAATCAAATCGTATTGTTCAACAGAATTTGATTTCACCGAATGAATCAGGCTTTACACCTGGTGGCTGTACAATAAATGTTATTATATATTTATAATAATGTAATTATCATATATTGTGTCTTGATGCTTTCTAAAGTATATATTTATTATTTAATTTCCTTCAAACGGCTATACAATGTTGGATATCTCATCTGCTGTTTTCATTACTGATGGTAGGCCTTTTATAGTAGATAATGTATTGAATTCCCTGTCAAAGCAATTCATATTCGCTCAAAGTATATTTAATGTTGCCATCAATCTGTTTTTATAATTTTTAATTTTTTTAAAATTTCTTTGCGAACGACTATGTGTAATAACATATAAATCATTGTTCACACATTCTCTCCCTGCTTTAATATTTTTCAGATAGTTATTCTTCAAAGTCTTAAGTCTGTGAGTATCAGCACGACTGTGAACATAATAAGTTTGAAAGTTAGTAAGAACACTTACATATACTGCAATATCTGTCCTTGTGCTACTTATCCAGCCACACTAATTGCTATACATGAAAAACATATGTTACAAGCATACAGTGAAAAAGTCTAAGGATTTTATATCCTCTTTTCTGGCATAAGTGAATATATTGTTATGTTGATTCATCAATACTGGTGTAATAGCCAAAACTATATATATATATTTATTTCTATCGTCAGCTGAATTATTGAGAAAGACGTCGTCAACAACAGGGAGTATTCGTTTTCAGAGTAGTAACTTTCCATTTGGGCATGAGAAACGCAAACAGTCAAGAAATAACGATTTATCGCTTAAACTGGTATCCATTATTGTATCAAATATGACTCTGGTAACTATTGTTAGACGAGAATTATCCACATGCCTTCATCACACGCAATGTACAATCATGTTTATGCTGTGTAGACGTGACACCAATACAATCTGTGTGTGCATTGTACGATCCTCCGCATTTTCATGCCATGAACAGCTGGTGAAGTTTAAGATCTAGTATAAAGATTGATTAAATCAGGGAAAATGAGAGAGATAATTTTTAAAAAGGTCATCAAACTTTCACTTCTCATTTTTTCTCATTGCTGATTTTGTCTCCTGTAGCAACAGCTATGTCTCCCTTGTAAATACACATTTTTCTTCTGATTTAACTCGCTATACCTATCGTTTATATTTGGTATTTTTCTGTATTTTATTCCCCAAATTTCACCCCAATCCAACATAACCACTTAGAAGCTGTGACCTACTATAGTTGGTGACTGATTGGCTTACTGCATCAATTGTATTCACAACACAGAGGAGGGAAGCTTTCTATTTGTGTTACAAGGAGGATGTGTTACAAAGAGGATGGGTAGGTAGACCTTTGTATAAAGACTGGGGGTTAGTGAACTCATGTATCTGCAGACAGTGTAAAGTGTTCAAAGCTTTTACTTTATAATAAGGTTGGGTCATGTCCACCTGTCCCTGATATTAAGTTCTGCATTTACCAACAAATATGAAGTCTTTTATTTTAGGTGAATTGTACGTTTTGAAACATGAGAAGTATATAATATCTGGTGCATTGACCTTTAGCCAAGTTATTACATAATATGATATAATATGATTTATTCCATAAAACTTATTTAAAGTTCAATAAGTGTTTATATGAATAAAACAACTCGGAGTTAAAACAATTCATTTTATTCCCAAAAATGTATTTTGGTAGTAAAGCACAAACACGAAAACAGCAGCTGAAATATTTCAAAGACCATTACATACCCACATACATAAGACACAACTTGGTACCTCCTAAAATGTTTTTGACAAGCGAGACAAAGTACACTTGTTACTTGTACAGCCCCGAGCTGTATCACAGATTATTTTTATAAAAATAGGTTACCTATATGTATAAAGGTACCTATTGTACAATTCAGGTGGGCAGAGCTTAAGGTGTAGGAAACATAGCATTTAGAAATAAAAAAGCAGCATCAGATGTGATTGGCGTATTATGCAAGAATTCTACTTTCTGTATGGCTTATAAGAAACGTCTCTTGGGAACACGAGAGATTTATGTTAATTCATATCTAGATCATATTGTGTATTTTTTATGATTTTCATAAAATGTGGTACACATGTCTGAAAATGTGTCCATTTTGACTAGATAACATTTACCCCTATCTAGTTCCAGCAGAATTGTCTCTCTTAAATGGCGTACATGCTTTTGTCCTTGTCAAATTGATAATATAGCATTGTTCTATATAACAGTCCATACATCAATTTAAACACTTTATACACCTCAATGAATCCATGTGGGGTGTATTGATCTTCAATGAACCAATGTGAAAAGTTGGGGTGTATTGGCATTGGTGGTGAATGTTTGATCTGTTTTTTTGATGTTTTAGTTGATTGAGGGTGATTTTGTTCACGGGACTCCAAATTATCAGATTAAATACTTTATACACCTCAATGTTATGCAGTGGCATATACTTTATCTGCTCGGGAAATGGATGCACATGCCCATACATGAGGCTCCTGCTGCCTTGCATGTCGGCTTTGGTTAGCCAAATGGAAAGGGAGTAAACCCTAAAACAAAACTCCGGAGTGGAGACCATAAGGCAGTTGGACAATATACTACATCCCCTTCTGGCAACTTGGACGACTTTTGCCCAAGACACACTGATAATGCTGGACAAATCTGAACAAGGACTGCGCCTGCCGTTGTCCACCAGGACGGAGGTTACAAGTGTGCTACTGGTACTTTGCATAAAATCAAAGTGAGAGACAGCATCGTCATTGCCACCTTGAACATTAGAACTCTAGCGCAAATCGGAAGACTCCAAGAGTTGACACTTGAGATGGAACACTACACATGGCACATTCTGTGACTCTGTGAAGTCAGATGGAAAACCCTAGGAGAACTCCAAACTGAAGATGGGCATATATTCTACTATAGTGACGAGTTGGATAAGTCCATAAATGGATTAGGCTTCCTTGTAAACAAAGCCATTAAAGGATATGTGCTTGAATGTCGCCCCATATCTAGCAAAATCATCTCCATTTGTCTGAAAGCATCTCTCTTTAACATCACAATTATCCAAATCTATGCTCCCAATACTGATCATGATAATGAAAAAATAGAAGAGTTTTATAACAAACTCCATGGTATTCTAAACATGGTAATTGAAACGGACCAGACTGGTAATTGAAACGTGGACCTTCTTGCATTGTGGACCTTCTTGCAATGAGCTTACCAATGAAAAAGTGAGACAGTTGCTCGAGTTCTCAAGCTACAACAACTTGGTACTCGCCAACACCCAGGGCCAACTTAAAGCTTCACGATGCTGGACATGGCACACACTAAATGGAATCCATCACAACCAGATTGATTACTGTAATGTTATTTGTTATTGAAGAAACAAATAACATTACAATAACAACAGGAACAATAGAGCACTGAGAAATAACAGGAAAATCAGAACAAAACTTGAAGAAAGCAAAAGAAGATTGGATTGGACAAAAGTGCACAGAAATAGAGAGCAGTCTGATAAAGAATAACAGCAAAAAGGCATTCCAAGTTGTGACAGATCTCAGTAGACAGAAGCAACCAAGAGTCAGTACCATTCAAGACGAAAATGGAGAATACCTCACAGAAGCAAGTGCCATTGCAGAAAGATGGACTGAGTATCACAAAGAACTCTAGATCCATCAGTCGATGGGAGATCCAGAGGTGCTTGATGTTCCAAATTCCACAAATGATGATGATTTCCCCATTCTCAAAAAAGAGGTGGAGTCAGCAATAAGAGCACTGAAAAATGGGAAGGCAGATGGAGTCGACAACAGTGCAGCTGAACTTATCAAGAATGTGGAGGGGGGATCAGTGATAGAGCTACACTCTGCAATAAGATCTGGCAGACAGGTGAATGGCCACCACAGTGGACCCAGTCACTGATTATAACACTCCCCCAAACTGGCAATCTCCAACTGTGTCAAAATTACAGAACATCAAGGTTGAACAGCCATGATAGTAAGGCGATACTGAAGATCTTGAACATATTGCCGATTCTGGTTATGATTTTACTTTTTATGAGGGGGGGGGGGCACCAGACAGATGCCCCCCCCATTAGTTGTGTTTTATGTGTGTTGTGTTCCCCCAGATGTGTTGTTCTGTTATTTAGTTTATTTCCATCTAATTATTTCTAACATTATTTTCTCATCGGGATTATTTGATAATTTTTGAAAGGGGTATTTCTTCCTTTTTTTGTCCCTAATGTTTCTGATGGGCGGTTCCTCAGAATTTGGTTTCTTTTCACCATATCTGGGTTCCTTCCCTAATTATTTTGTCGATCCTAGCTTGGGGTCCCCTATATCTAGTGTATGCTATTTGTGATATTGCTACATGTCTGTGTGCTATAGTATATATATATATATATATATATATATATATATATATATATATATATATATATATATATATGTGTGTGTGTGTGTGTGCGTGTGTGTCAGTGTTTCTGATTGGATAGCCTTTTCTGCGTCAAATTATCCCCGTTTTCTTATTCCACTGTCTGTTGACCCGGACCTATAAACAGATCGCCACCTTATTCATCATTCTGATTCTTTAATTATATTTATTTAATTTATTAGTTTCGAAGCAAAGATCATTGCACTCTAACCTATTTGGTTATTCTCTTAAAAAAAAAAAAAAACAAACAAAGAAAAAAAACTTCTGTTTACTTCATGTCGTCTTTGTTATCGAAAATATTTTTAAGTAATTGAGTCTGATTGTGCTCGAGACAAGTTATGTTCGTTTTTTTTTTCCTGTACGTGCCCTGTCTCGACTTGGGTCATCTCTATTTATGTATCCTCTATTCCTTTAATGTTTCTAAATTGTTTATATGCCCTTAATTAGGCCCTCTGTGTTGTAAGGGAGCTCCACAGAAGAGAAGAGTTGATGAATGTTCACAGGTGACTTTTACAGGATGTGTGTTGGGAAACATGTTCTTTACGCTTGATAATGGAGTGCTAATAATCCTACTTAATCCTTAGTGCATGTTTTTTTTGTTTGCTTCGTGTCCTTCTATGTGGATTTTTTTCCAAACTCTGTCATGAGCCTTTCCACTTCCCGTAGCCCCATGTGGTTTAGCCTCAAGACGTCATCATCATGTACTTACCACACGAGGGTCCCTGTATTCCCTTCTTTTATGTTTTTTTTAAAATTGTATATATTTTCCCCCCTATCTGTTGTTTCCCAGTGACTATAATTTGTCCACATGCCCCCATACTATCTACTATGAATGCTGTTATTTTGTATAATAAATCTTTGTTATAATTCTCATCTAGGTACAACATATTGGCCTGTTTATATGGTTGGGTTTCTCTTATTTTTTGAATGATGAGAAGTTGGGAACCCTTTTTGGTCCATTACTCTCGCATTCTACCATTACATGTTTTTTTTTTGGTTAAACTTGCTTTCTTATACAATGGGCACTTTGACGATACTCTGATCATATGCCGTCTCACTGCAACCTCTACTGTCAACCACGCATTGTGCATGTATTTCAAGCAGAGGCTTAATGTATCTTAAGTGATCCTAATTTTGTCCAGTCTCCACAAGCCCTATCCTAGTCCTACATGCAAGACATAGCACGTGTTGATTTTGTTTAGGTGCCATGTCTTACGATCAAAATAATGGCCTCGTGTAGTCTGTTCCAATGTAGTTGACATCGGAACAAGTATTCAAAGTTTCAGGAATATCGCTCATACTTGGCAACCTATATCAACACTCTTCCACTTATTTATGTTTAATATACTTACTGTGCTGTTTTTATCCTGGTGGAATCAATATCTGACACTTACATATGATGCATTTTCTTGTTCAGTTGACATACAGTAGTCGAGGTATGCCGAAGTATGTTCAAATCGGAAAATGTTTCTTAAACGAAACGTTGCTTTCTTTTCAAATAAGCACTATAGAAATAACCATTTGATATTTTCGTTTCGTTAACATAAAACAATCTTGTTTAATCCTACTTTGGCATTCCTCAGCCACTATCGCATTGCAACCAATTGAAATGCGTGTCAAAGGAACATAAAAAATGCATTCATTTGCTAGTGTCAGACTTTGAGTCGATCACAATCAAGACAACAAAGTATATCATTAACTCTTAAATATGTGGATGAATGTTGCTATTTATTGCCAAGTATGTGATAATCATGAAAATTTCAACTCTTATTCTCCTGTCAGTAGAGTTCAAAACACTATACAGCGCTGTTCGTTAGGTAGTAAAACCCTGACACCCAAAACATAAATATCAGCGTCAGGTCTTACATGTAGGACTAGCCCTATCCCAGTTAACGTTTATGTTTTCTTGTTCGGTTTTACTTTTTTCCTTATTTATTGTATTGTCTGTAATCCATTGATATGTTGTTTTTGTGTCTATTTCCCATAATTCCTTCTTATCCCTATATTTATTTAGTAGTTATTTTATTGATCTTAATTTACGTGGCACTTCTACTAATTTTTTTAAGTCTATTGTTATTGTATGTCTTTTCTCTGCAGGGTAGAAACTGGTAGAATAGGTTACTTCCGTCAGATAAATTTCATAGCGAGGCTATTGTGATCGTAATGGTGAAAATAAAGGTTAATTCGCCGGCTGGGTTCAGGACATGGTCATTTAAGAGCTATGCGTTGGTAAGTAACTGTCTTTTAAATGCATATGTGCAGTGTTTCAGTCTTCTTGCGATTCTGAAGCGATAAAAGACTCGCGAGAAAATGTCGAATCGAGCAAATGGTTGTGGTCATGCTTGCACTCCTTGTGTATATATATACACACAGACACACACACAGTCGACCAATCGACTCTGGTTAACTGCACACCCTCGGATCCATCATGAGACTGTGCAGTTAACCGAAGTACGGTACAGTATATTGAAAAGCATTTGGAAAAAATGGGACCGGCATGATTACGTGCAGTTATCCGGAGTGTGCAGTTAACCAATGTGCAGTTAAGTGGAGTCGACTGTATTATTGATAAGGGTATTTCATTTTGTCAGACATTTCGCCGTACTTTATTGATAAAACGTCAGACTCCTGTGATTTCAACTAAGTATGATCACGTGTGCGGGAACCACTTTATTTCAGGTACAGTAAACATCGAAGTTACTCATATAAATATACTGCTGTTTAACAGTGACATTTATTGCTATAATCATGTATTCTCAACACTAGTTTTTCTGAAGCTAACACGATAAATCTTTAAACGTGTAATTAAAGCTCTTTAAAATCAATACACCCACCCCATGTTTAATTCCCCCCCCCCCATTAAACCACAAGTTGTATTGTTTTGTCATTGATAAAACAACATTAAAGAATTCTGTCTCCAGCTGTTTAAGTTGGTAATCTTTTATAAACCAATTTAATATAACATTAAATGATAACACTTGGAAACTATACATTACCCTCCCCTTTTTCTGCATAATGGGTTTCAGATGATCTACGAGAAACGGCCAATAACTATTATACATGTTATCCTTTAGATAAAGCCTTCATAACAGTTTAATGTCCGATTTGTATTATGACAATTAACGTATCGAATGGGTTCCACTTCACACACACACATACACATATATAATTTTAGGCAAGAAGAGTGACAGTCCTAATGACCCAGATCATGTACCTAATGTCAACATGGGATATACAGTAAGCACTGCCAACCCATTGTCATCCAAGAAGAGATTTGAGTGAACCCAGAATCGGTCAGCTACAAAACAAGGTCAAGTGGAATTTGAGGCACATAGAAAACTTAATGTGTGCTGCAGAGCCTTTCTTGACTTGAGTAATACAAACAATGAAAAATTAATTCTACCCAGTGAGAACATGTTACAAAGCTGTGACAATCATGCAGGTAATATTTCAGAATAACATAACAAAAACATGTTATTGTAATATAAGGAAATACCCATTTAGCTTTTAGAAATTTAGAGTAATACTCTTGTTGTATTGATTATAGTTTGAATAGTAAATAAAAAAGTAATGGTAATATTTTTGTAAATGACCATAGCTTGATTATATTTAGATGAGCATTCGTTTCTATTAATATTGTATGCCTCAATTACTTTATAATATGCAACCTTCATTTGCATCGAATAACTGCCATTTTTCTTGTTTTACAGGTGAACTTCATGACACTTGCCTGCGAATGATTGCCGATCTTAGGCTTAAAAATGAAAAAGCCATGGATGAGCTTGCAAGACTGCAAGAGTAAAATCGTTCCCTGCAACAGCAGCTTAATGTTGTCAAGTTTACAGACTCTCTTTTTGAGCACGAGGATAAAGATGCCAGGACAAGATTCTTTACTGGACTGCCCCACCACTCTTCCTTTGTTTGGATGGTCAAATACTTGTCAGAGATTCTTCCTATGTGTAAAGCTTTGTCCCCTGGTTCAGTTCTTCTTCTGATTTTGATGAAGTTGCATACAGATTCAGTGTGTCACAAACACTTGTGTCCAATATTCTCAATCAGGGGCTGCCACAGCTTGCCAGGAAATTATGTTTTCTGCTGCAATGGCCAAATAGAGAGACAGTGTAAAGGAATCTGCCTGATGTATTCAGAGAAACACACAAAAAATGTTGCATTATTATTGACTGCTGCGAAATTTTCATAGAGGCCAGGGAACTTGACAACATGTGCAACTTCATGGTCAAATTACAAGCATAACAATACAAAAAAGTTTCTCATTGCCATTACTCCAACGGGTTCTGTTAGTTTTATTTCAAAAGCCTTTGGTGGTAGGACCTCTGACAAAGTGATAACTCTGCGGTCAGGATTCCTGGATCTACTTGAGTATGATGAGCAGGTTCTGGCAGATAGAGGTTTTTTTAATAGCAGAAGAAGTTGCATCACGAAATACTCACTTGATCATGCCTGCATTTACAAAGGGAAAGAACCAATTAAGTGCTAGGGAGGTTGAAAAAAGCAGAAGGATTGTACGGGTGTGCATTGATGTTGAATGTGCAATTGAGAGAATAAAAAACTTTAAAATATTAAGTTATACAATGAACTAGAGGATGGTACCTCATTCAAATAATATCATGACCATCTGTGCAGCATTAAGTAATCTACACTGGAAGCTGGTTAATTAAGTGTCCAGCATTTTAAAGCCATGATATCATGAATAATAGAGACCTAATAATGTTTTGTATCTTACATGTTTTCAGCATGTTTTCCAATTTCGTTTTTGTCATTGCTTCCAATACTCTGGTACAGTTCTGAGTAACAAGCTTCCAATACATGTAAAATATGCTGAAAATATTTGGGTATTTAAGAAGAGATATCATGAGCATGTGTGCTTCTAATAGATAACAGATTTAGTATTTTATTACAAAACATGTTAAAATAAACAGTAATTATTGCTATCTTCATATAATGTGCATTGTTATACTGTTAGGAGAACAGTTCCTGACTAATGAGTGATCCTCTATAAATAAACCATTATTATTATTATAGTGCACCAACACTATATCCATGTGTTACACCTTCTCATTCTCTCTCTCATTCTCTCTCTCATTCTCTCTCTCTCTCTCTCTCTCTCTCTCTCTCTCTCTGCCAAATGTACCATTCACTATCTGACAATGTTAAAAACTAATTGTCTTTACAGCAGGGAAAGTACCATTTTCCCCTTGGTTTTCGGCACACATTTACACATGCATAATGGAACCACTGGGATGAGCATTCATCGTTGTCACATTGTATCATTTTTCCATATTCTTGCTGATCACATATGCAATATGTGGCCACATCATCATTCTCAGCAGCATCAATAATTCCATTTTCAACTTCTTGAGTCACAGCTTCTGGTAGAACCAATGACATAAAAAAACTCTCTGCATGCCATCACCAACTTCTGGCTAAACACAGCGTCATACTTTATACTAGTGATACAAAATTCCTTGCTGGTAAACACAACAAGGTCACAATATTGTACTTGATGGACATGCATCTGGAGTTGCACTTGTGTGCAATACCCGTGTGTTGCTTTTAGTGTCAAATCCTCTGTCAAGCAAAAACCTTTATCACTCTTCGCAGCATCTGACACTAATGACTCCCTGTGTTTGTAGGGGCTCTTAATTTCAATGAACCCCTTTCCGCAATATTTACATCTGGTAAGTCCATCGCTTGAGACACCCAAAAATGAATCCTCTGTGCTAATTAGGAACCCTGTTAATTGGGCTTCAAACTCTGTATACTGACTACTCATGGTACTAATGAACAAATTTCTTGCCTTTTCTTCTTTATTTAATCCCCATTTTACAGCTGGCTTTCTGCTAATGTCAAATGTAGAATAACCCATTATATTTCTAACTAGGGTGTCTGGCATAGTGTCTGCTCTTCTTACTAGGATGTTGTGGGCTTTTGTACCTGTAATTTCACCTTGCCTGTGTCTATACCACAGTGGGCACAATGACTGTGATCTTGTCATTTTTTCCAAAATTATCACTTGCTCTTCTGAGCAGGAGTTAATTACTTCAAATCTTATCAAACATCTGCCGTTTATCCTCTGTTAGAAGGCCTGCAAATGTCTCATCAGTAAGAGAATCTAAAAGTGGTGGAAATGCTTGCTTTGTCTCAACTTCAGATTCAGATTGTAGCTCTCCATCTAGAGTTGGGATACAGGAAAAGAAAAGCAGCATTTAATATATCCATTGATGGCAGCTGGTTATTTCCACTTGGTATAATGGAGTCAACTGGTTTACTCCTAGAACCAACCAAACCATGGAACTCATCAATTGTCATGGGTTCCATCTAAAACGAAGAAAAGACTTGTCATTTTTATTTTAATGTAGCAGCACATATAATAAAAAAGGTGTTAAAATGGTATCCAATAAAATTCCGATTCATTGCTTGGGAAGTAACATAGACGTACTTTGACTGAATCTGATTTTGTTTTTGTAAAAAAAAATATCTTTTTAGATGGCACTTTACTGTAAACACTTGAATAATAATAATAAAATAATTTAAAAGGATGATACATGTAAACATAACATTGTTATTTTTAAATGCTCCAATAAATTGCACATATAAGGAAATATCTATAGTTTCTAATGCATTGACATCCCAGCACTTCATATTTGTTGCAAAATTGTTTTATTTATACCATTTGGACAATGTGGGATTTTGAATTTATGATTTAACACGTCCAACCAATTGAGCCTTAGATAACAAAACTATTCAAATTAGAAAATATTTAACTTAAAATCTTATTTGGAGGTAAAATTAGCATGTGAAGAATTATTAGAATATAAAATTTGTCTAAACGCATGGGTTTTAATTGTAGGCTTGGAGAACTATGCAGCCATGTGGCTGCTGTTCTTTTCAAGGTGGAAATTGGAGTTCGACTTGGCATGACACAAACATCATCCACTAGTCAAGCATGCAAGTGGAACAAGAGTTTTCGTATTGAGGGTTTTTATTATATAGTTAAAGTGCACTTACATATAGTTTTTTGCTACTTGAGCGATGGTTATGATTTTACGACCTGTTAGAAAGTTTGCAATCCAGTTAAACATGCGTCCAGTAATAACGAAGATGTCTTTGTGTTTAAGACGCTTATATTACTAGCAGGAAAAACAATGTGTCTGAGCAACTCTGACGCGGAAGCTGACGCGGAAGCGTCAGTTGCACATGATTTGAGTTAGCAAAAACGAAAGAAGTTCAATAGATTGTGCAGCCATATTGTCAACGTTTTACGCCTTAATTTAGAATTATAAAATGGCCAAGATGTGCGGAGGAATCGGAGAAGAGTTGGAACCTACTGAAAAAGTGTACAGCATGATTGCAGAGGTAAAAATGCTATCGCAGCGTAGGGTATCAGCAGACGCTTAAATGGGTAAAGCACATTAATATACTCGAGACATTGGAATTATAGGTTACACATTTCAATGAAGGAAAAAAAAGGGATTTCAAACAGTAGATAGGTTTTACTTTTAGCTATGGCATAAGGACCTGTTCTTGTGGTTCATTTTGTTTGTGTATTTTGTTTTTGAGCTATCTTAATGCATATCGCTTTTTTTCTTTATTTCATGTTTTAAATGTAAAAGTTTGATGTATGTAAATTTCAGTAATAAATACATGTTTAAACGTTCATTTTGAAGCCATTCATAGCGTACTCATTATATGTGAGATATTCAATAACACAATAAAGATAAGCAGGACACTTGTCATGCAAATTGCTTGTTAGTACAAGGAATAAATCAGTGACACTGCCGTTTTCTATATAAATCAGTCATTCACACATAACAAAAAGGAAACAGTTGGTTATGTAAAGCTACATGTCTTCGTTTCACATCTGCTTAATTAATGGTTGTGAGTGTGTCCCATATTTTTGATAATTGGACCAATTCAGAGTATGATGGTTTAAGTTGCATGGGGTGGTGGTGAGATAGAAACAATTTACAGGTAAATTTGCTTGAAAGTATCATTAAATGTATCAAAAGTTGTGTATTTTAATGTGCATTGTATCTGAAGTGCCAGTGACTAGGGCTGTCAACGGGTACCCGACCGTAGCGAAAAACCCATAATGACGAGTACCCGTTCACAAAAACACGTTGTCAACAACACAATCAAAATATCATATATCATCAGCAGCACACTGGTCTGAGTAGTCCGAGTTTCCTCTGACCCTTGCCATCCCATTTTTGATAGTAGGACATTCATGTTGGGGTGTAGGGTCAGAGCGCATTTCGTATCAAAAAGTTGTAATTCGCCGACACCATTTGATGTCGGCATGAGTAGCAGCTTACATGCCGGCCCAGCAAACTTGAACGATATTTCATCGAGATATACCAGCATTAAATCGATAGGAATATGATTTATTTTCTCAAAAATCGTGAGCATAGCATTTCTTATGCCTTTAATCTGCTGACAGGCGAGACGAAAGTACATCATTCATGAATTTTGTCCCGGTACTGGCTATTTGCATTCCTAGTCACGTGACTACACAAATCTCGCAACGTGGGTCATATAGTCACGTGATATCGACAGTAAGCAAATTTCCAAAAGTTGTACATATAATTTGTACATATTATATAGTAGCCACATAAATAAATATAGTCTGTTCTCTCCTCACTAAACCATACAGATGCTATAAATTGAATTCGGGGGTAAGTAGAACAAGGTTTGCTATAAATAGAACATATTACTGTAGGAAGTACAAGTCCACGGAAAAGCGTACTCTTATATTGTAGTTATATAAAGCGGTCTTTTCTAAATTACGGTCTGTAGGATTAATGGAATGTTAATATAAACGAGAATTTTGGAAGGTGGATATACGCGTAATTTAGGGGGAAAAATGTGTTGCTCGATGGTTGTACATGTCTTTCATGTTCTAACGAGTACCCGGGTACCCGTTAAGCGGTGCAACGGGTAAGTTTTCCGTGGTTTTTGACAGCCCTACCAGTGACCCTGAATTTTCAATAGTGGTGCAAGAAAGTTCCCTCTTTTTCACCCATAGAGTGCATAAAAGGACTGAAAAAACCCCAGCTGATTTTAGACTGAATCAAGCATCTCACAGGCTTTTTGAGTTTGCTCATTCATGGAAAAGCAGAATGATAAGTGGCACAGTCTGACAGAAATGTCTTTTTTATTTTGATTTGCTTGGGCTCCAATCAAGAGCACATGGTCTGTGTTAAATTCTGTAATTAATACTTTTCCAGCATTAAATGATTTAAATCAGTTCTTGTGGATTCTGTGTCAGAATAAAAGAAGTACATTTTCTTGTCTACTTAAATAATTGTCCACTGTTTAGGATGTGTGCTTATTTTAGCGGACAAGGGATTTACTGCACTGATCTTAACAAGAACTGATGCAAAATATTATTATGCTGGAGAAATTAATATTTATTGCAGACATTAATATCAACACTGGTTATTATCAGCTTCTCCCGTTGTGAGCTTCCATACTGGGATTTGATTTCCTTGTGCTTATTAAAAAAAACATCCTCCGCTTGTATTTATTTTGGTTTATCTTAGAGTTTCCATTTTTTCTTCCCCATACAATACATTGTAATTAACTGTAGGAGTGGTTTAGCTGAAGATTTCATCTTCTCTCAATGTTTTTTTCATATTTATTGCATAAAGTAATAACTCTGATGCAGGTATGCGTGATAGAAAAACTCTGATATTGATGTATTTGAATTTCTTGAATGTAAAAAAATAGTTAATGACTAGTGGTTTGTGAGACCTTTTCTTTAATGTGACTGCACTTTCAGACCTAGTGTGGGTTGCTGGGCTTAATTTTTTCCATATCTGGAATGAATACTACAGTATACCCACAGTTCAGTTTACTTGTACTCAGAAAACAGCAGAGATTTTGTTTATCATAAACTTCATCATGAAATTCATGATAAAAATGTTTTAATATGACATTGCCTTTCTGCACTCATGAAAATTGCATTAGTTTACAGCAAGAAATTACATACACACTATTTTTTATAATCATAAAGAGTGAAATCTGAAAATAAACTTATCAGTAATCTTCTTTTGTACAATCCACAGTTGCAATCATAAACTTGTCACTCTGCATACTAATGTTGAAATTTGTCAGGAAAATGTCCTTGTGTAGCATTTTTTTTTAAAGGGTAACTTACAAATGGAAACAGTTTGCATTAAAACTAAAGTGTTCATTGTGTGTATAGACAGTCGGATACTGTTTATTGATAATCACAGTAGACAACTGACAGTTGGATGTGAAGCTGATGGACAGTTTTTATGCCATTATTTCTCAACTGTTTGTTTGTCCAAGGACCTTCAAACTAAACTCTTAAGATATGGACATTTCTGCCTCTATAAGATACTGACCACTCCTTTCAGTGTTTCACACACCCATAAAATGGTCAGTCCCAAAACAGTTGTTGTCTTGTATGTAACATTTTTTGTCCCATGTTGACAGTAGATTTGGCAGTGTTGTTAAAGAATATATATGTACTGTATAGCATCAATATAGAATCTTTAATTTTGAAGAAGTTACATGACTTACTGATTTTGACTGACTTGGGCACCGGTCAAGAGTGCATGGTCAGTTATAATGACTTGCCTGGGGAAACGTTGAGAGTATATGGCTGAATTTAATGAGTTGCAGTTTATAGTTGACAAATCAGTTAAATGATAGCAGCAAAGCTTCAGACAGACCTTTCATTTCAACGAAACAAAGGTTAGGATCACCAATAATACCCATTAATAAAACGTTACATACTTGGAGGTTTTTGCCTAAGATAGAAACTACGGTATATAAAGTTTAATGACCTTATAATTTTGTCAGAGGTAATTAGTTAATTATCCAGATCCATTGGCAGATGTGCATTTGAATGAAGGACTTTAATCGTTGCTGCGCCCTGCCTTGGCAGAAGCTTGACATGGCAATCACATTGACATCCACATACATGTCTCTTTGTTTTTCTTGCTATGAATGTCTGAAAAAAATACAGGCTCATCATAAATGTCTTTCTAGTGTTATGTATAATATCAAGTTGGGAAACATTCCTGTTGGCCTATATGATTGATAGGTACAGATAACATCTAGATTGTTGAGATTTTACATTAGTCTTAAAATTCTCATGCACTACCCAAGCTGTTTCAGTTTGAAAGCTTTGTTTTGATTGGGTGCAGTGGCATGTCAAAATTGTCACAGAATGCATGCCTAAATGCTGAATTGATAAGAATGTGCAAAGTTTTAGCTAGACTGAGTTGATATTTAGTAAAGTGTTTTATTATCCTGAAGTTTTCAATGAAAAGGGGATTATGATCCTGGCTCATTGTGGTTGTAAAATAGGTAGTAAGGATGGTGGAAGTGGGGGTTGTGGGTACATTTATGCATATATGTATAATGGAGTTGTGGGGGGGAGGGGCTGAAGGAATCAATATTGCAGCTTTGTTGCAAATTTCTAGATATTATCGTTTATTGTTTAAGAAGCTTGAAGTTTACTTTTTCCTTGTTTTTTTACAGCTGCGAGATGAAATTGAGAAGAGAACAGGGAAAAACTATGCTGAGTTTACAGCACTGAAGTATGCATCACAGCTGGTAGCAGGGATCAATTATTTCATTAAGGTTAGTGGTTTCCTATTAATTTTTTATCAACATCTGATGGGTTGTGTAATGTCCAATCACATTTTGTATTAGGCTTTTCAGGTTATTTATTATTGTTACATAACCAGTCTATATTCAGTTGAGTAGATGACGGAGTTTTAAAAATAAATGGCCGGTTTAATCTCGCTGATAAGTCTAGTCCAATAGCAAACTGCACAGACCCAAATATGTCATTCTGTAGTAAAGCATTAAATATGGGTCTCTGCACTTTGGAGAAATCAGTAGAACAAACAAATTAGAGTCTGATCCGGTCTGCCAGTGCAAGAAAATGTCCATCCAGACAGTTTAACATCATGGTAAAACAAATAACATGAAAGAAATTGTAAAGCCATTATATCATTACACTAATGTATTCAAAACTTTTTATCTCATTTCATATAAATATTTTTTGTATTTGTATAAAATAAACTGTATTAGATTCCTGCGAATTTAGCAGCATTGCTTCTATTTAAATCTTTAAGATAAAGATTCTCACTAATAGTTGGTTCTAGATGATATTGATTTTATCAAGCAGGATTTATACTCTCTGTTCACATATACTGATGGATGCCAAATTACAAGCAGTATAAACTCGTATCTGTAAATGTAAAATATCAATTTGGCTTAAATTTACACATTTATGTACTCACTGCCTAAGGATTCATGAGATTTTGTGTAGTGATTTCTTCTGGATATTCACACAGAAAAGATAAGTCCCCAAATGACATTTTTGTAAGGGGTTATTCAGTTTTAAAAATAGGGGGTTAGCATTTTTTACATGATAATAGTATCTATAAATAGAAACAATTTATAGTATGTTTTAGCAAATGTGTACATAATATGTGATAAATAACATGTAGTGAATAAAGAGAAACTTAAACCTTGTTTATATTCATTATTATTGCATCAGTAATGGGTCATGACATCGACCATGCATATTTTTTAGAATTACCTGTAATGACAGAGACATTAAAATCGAGCACCCAGAATTATTTTTTATATGTCCCTTCTACTTTACAACTTACCAGTTGTGCACTTTGTAAAACACTAATAAATACAGATCAGTCACAGTGTCAGTGGATCAGTTGCAAAATAGCAAGTGTTTGATTACAGATTAAGTAGAAATCCAGTCTTTTCATAATGTGACTGAGCTACATGTTAATGTTTTGATGTTTTAGTTATGCTCATGGCATATTTACTATGCATATTTTTCACATGCTTCATCATTTTTTAAGGAGAGATTCATTTAAGTAGGGGTTGGGATTTAAGTAATCTCATGTCATGGAGAAAACACTGTACATATATCATTAAAATACATTTGACATGAAATTATCTTGTTCATCTAGATCAAGGTTGGTCCAAGTGAGTGCATCCATGTACGCCTGTATGAACCACTGCCCCATACACATAAACCAGTGGAGCTGAGTGCAGTTGTGGAAAGAAAGACAGTTGAGGATGCAATAGAATATTTCCAGTAATGATATCTGCAGTCAAGTTTACCCTGTGCAAAAGATATTATTATGTTACCTACAATGCTAGTTGACATAGGACTTTGTTCACAGTAATATTATGTATTGTTTATTCTTTCAAAAAAAATCACATTAGTGAACACTAGTAAAGTGCAATTCATAAAGTTTTGATTTTTATTTTACAAATTATGGGGGTGGGTATGTTGTTTATCATTTGGCTTGCCTTCTGATCATGATACTATCTTTTAGAACGCTTGAGGCACTGTCCCAGCTAATAGCTCCTGGACGATGGAGGGTGGGATAAAGATTTAATTTTGGGTAAAGAACAGTTTTCACTTGAGATTATTTTGCTTGTGTGTGATACTGTATGAATGAAGTGGTAATTAAAAACTTTTTATAATGTCTTATTGCTTACAACTCTTAAGAACGCTTTAATTTTGAACATTTAAGGCCATATTTTGTCATAGAAATAGAAGAACTGTTGTGATATTTGTCTTTTCTTTTGAATTTTTTTTCCATTTGGCATAGTTACTCCCTTTCTTTGTTACCATTAATGGAGGATTAATGATGGTCATACATTGTTAAACCATCTGCATCTTTTGTGTCTCATTTTTTTTAAAAAAATGTGCCTTTCTTATATAAAATCTGTGAAAAGTGTCATGTTGAGCCAAAGGAATTGTTACTTGTGAGCACATGGATTCTGACTGACTATAAGTCTATACTTTTAACTTCTTTTATCTTGAGTTTCTGGGCCTATACTTATCACATTTTTACATTATCACATCGCATAATATGCATGCAGTTGTTTGTTCTGCTGATTACTCCTAAAAAAAAAAAACTGCATACACCCAGATCTGTCAATGCAGTGTGAAATGGTATATCCAGGTTTCTGCAGTTTGATTAGTTCGATGAATCAGCCCCCCAAATCTGAGAACCGATGTCACCTGTTCATTAAATTGTGCAATTTTGCTGTATGCAAATCTATCCAGATGTTCCTAAGTGCACTTTGTACATATATCAGTTATTGGTAACAGCCAAATCTAAATTTAAATGGCCACAGGACAGATGGTTGATCTATTCCTTGTAGATTTGCAAGTCACCAAACTTAGAATTACTCTGGAAATATAATTTACATGTCACCAAATGAACCCTTCAGCTGATAGTAGCTTCAAAATGGAAGTGTATAAAATGTACACCGATGTGTGTAAACAAAAGTAGCTACAAATAATTGCAGCTTTCAGTGAATAGGTATAATTAGCCTCATACCAGAAAATAAATATCATGTGTGAGGGTCTGATTTATCGGCGTATAGTTTGATCTGACTTTCACATGAGTATATACGGCATATACAGTGACACAATTTCCTACAACACATTTCTCATGTTAGTATTCTATGCAGTTAAATAATACAGATTCATTGTTTAACCATAACACAAAATGATTTGAACCAAAAGTATCAGAATTAAGGAGGTTTTGTCTTATTTATTTTTTGTCATGTTTGAACTTTTTATGCCTCATTTGTGTAACTTGTTTTACGGTCTCACATTCCTGTAAAAAGTATTATTCATGGCAGCGGATAACCACCGTCCTGAAATTTATCTTTTATTGCCACCAATATTTGATTCATTTGGTGCTGTAAAATATCTGAGATGCATAGTATTATGAAAGATTGGCATGATTCTTTTTTAAAACTTTTGTGTTTATTATTTCGCTCTTGTATAATCAGTAATGGAAAATAATTTTGTCCTTTTGTTATAAAAAAATGTTGTTTTTTAGTTGTTTTTTTTTTTAAATGGATGGCAACAAAGAGCTTAGAAGAGATTATTTTGTATACACATGTCTGATTTAAGATGTTTAAGAAGAAGTCACAGAAACACCTGAATACACAAAGTACCTAGCAAAATAAAGCATTTTCTTTACTAAAGATTTTTTCTTGTCATTACACCTAAACCATTACTTAAAGTATACAGAGTTTCAGGTTTGTACGGTCTTTGAAGGTCTTTGAGAGTTTGGGAAAATTGAGGTAGCATTTCAAGGCCTTGAAAGTTTGGGAAAATCGAGCATATTACCCTGTGGTCTTTAAAAGTCTTTGAAAATTGAATAAACCCCAAAATTTTAATTTCTTTCCAGAATCACAAATAAAATTATCCGAGGTCGTTAGATTCGGATGTAATCTAGTTATCCTGGTTTCTTTCTTTTGATGACCCGTTCAGTTTCATTGCCGCCATCCAAAGTTGGCCTCGACGGCGAATTCAATAACCACTCTTCATCAAAGCAAGACGGCTACAAACTTCAACAAAGGAAGGCACAAATAAAAATTGCCTAAGGTCGTTAGCTTCAGATGTAGCTGGTTTTCCTTGCTTGTTTCTTTTGACAAATCGTTCAATTTGATAGTCCATCTCTGGCCGATCAAAATATTCTTTACACTAATTCACTCTACGTAGAAAGTGTGCGAAAGTATAACACGCTCGAGGATTCAAAATAATGTTCCTTGGTTTAATATAGAAACATCCATTGTAATAAATACAATTCAAGGATAAACAGTTTCAAAGTGTGCATGCGTACACTATAGTAGAGTTAAGCAAGAGTTGTTGTTGAATTGCGAGTATATATATAAAAAAAACGTGTGCTGTGAAGCTTTAATGTTAGGATGCCAAGTCATTTGATTAGGCAAGTAAAAAAAAAAATAATTAAAAAACGTATTTTCAGTTGACGGAACGTCCCCGTTTCTCATTGCCGACCCTCTACTTTTTCCCCATTGATATATTATTTTTTTTAAAAATTGCATTGCCGAAATTGATTTGTGTATCTATAGTCTGACTATACATCCCCGTTTGTTTGTACCCCTATCGATTTCAATAACAAAAATAACTAAATGGTAAAAAAAAGTGCACAGAACTAAGTCAACTGAATCATTGATGTATAATTTCTAACCTGAATGTGACCAGAATGGCACTAATACTGCCATCTCCTGCACATTTCATGATTAACGGACTTCAGACTAGTTGAGCCCGTTTTGCCCAGTACTTGGAAGTGCTTTAAATATTACTAGATTTATAGATAATGTTTATTTAAAAAATGGAGAAAAATACCGCCTAACCTTGATGAAGTGTTTTATTCTGTCCTTTCCAAAAGAAAGGAATATGTCGAACTTTGGAATGTTCTCCAGAAAATGTTGTTGTCACATGGGCAGGCAACAGTGGAGAGAGGATTTTCTGTCAACAAACAGGTATCTGGTGAGAACCTCAGCAGAGAAGGCCTCAGAGCTCAAAGGCTAATCATTGACACAAGGAGGAAAGCAGGTGGACCTTTGGAAATCATCATTAGCAATGAAATTATGACATATGGTTCCTCTGCAAGACATAAGTACCATGCCTATCTGGATAAGAAGAAAGCAGAGAAGAATGAGAGAAAAACCCAAAAGGAAAGAAACGGGAGTTAGCCTTGGAAGAAGTGGAAAAACTTAAAGCCAAAAATCTGCCTCTTGAAGTTAACATTGCCAGCCTACATACTTCCTTGTCACAGAAAGCAGAAGAAGCAGAGTTAAAAGGACTCATTGTGCTTGTCACAGAGTCAAATGCTCATAGAAGAAAAGCAGAGGAAAGATGAGAGTGGTGGCGTCTCTTTCCAAAATGATTGAAGAGAAAAAAAGCAAATATAATAATGCATTTAAGGCAATGCTGATGTCTTTTAAGAGAACAATTTTTTTTGTATTAAATCTGACACGTATGTTACATATTTCTGAAAGAACAACGAATGTTAACCTATCTTCCAGATAATTATAATATAATTTTAGGAAATTAATTATAGTTTGACTTTAATCAGTAATCAATATTGTAGTATTTGGCATTCATTGTTTTCTCAAATAACCTGTATACACAATCTTAGCAAAAATAGGTCTTGGAAATCTCTGTTTGTGGTCTTTGAAAGGTTGGGAATAGTCTTTGAATTTATCATTCATAGTTCAGTATGAAGTATGAATCTTGTCTATATATATATATATATATATATATATATATATATATATATATATATATATATAGATCTGAGCAGATATATAGAACAAAAACAAACTCAAGCCCTCATACAGGTAAACAAACAATTTAATCAATTACATAACACAAGTATCTGAAGTCACTATGTTAAAAATATTTCAGCTTTTAGAAACAAAACTTTCGCGATTTACAAAGGAAAGCACAAATGGAATGAAATAAAATAGCTGATCTGTTTACTGATAGATTTAATTCATCATAGGATCGAGTGACCAATCGAAGTCAACGTCTTGTATGATTTCATAACCTGTTCTTCGTTTTGCTCGACTATCACTGTAGCTTTTCCGGCGCCTGGATTTCCGGATTCCACTCTCAACAATCCGTCCCTGGATATTCAGTATTTATACGTGTCACGATTACCTCATAGGATTCCTCTTTTTTTTTATTTTCCCGTCTCAAATTGCACTCTGAAGTTCCCTCTCAAGACTAAGTCAATGATATTTTCTCCCTTTACTGCAAACGTCGATCCAAAACATTTCGTCGGATTGCTTGTTCAACACTTTTTTTTTTTAACAGGGAATATCAAACTCCTTGGAGTCTCTACTGGTGTTTTTTTTTTTGTTGTATCCTATACCAGGAAAGCTTAGACTGATTAAAATTTCCGATGAGACGAGATATTACATAGGAAATTTTGGGCGAGAACACCCCCCCCCCCTTTAACTAGCGTAACCAATTAGTCAAATCTCTCTGTCTCTTCCTCGCTGGCGCCGAAAATCGGGGTCAGCTTGACCTGGTAGTTTGATAATTACATAGTTTCTGCAACTTTGCCATTGTGACAACTTTACCCTGAAAATAACGTTTACTGTGCCCCTAATAGTCCATCTGCATGCTGTCCGAACAGTTGCTTTAATTATGATAGCATCCACTCCCCTCCCGCCTCAAAATGACATTTCGACATGAGAGGGTGACGATTGATTCACGTCCATCCTCTAGAAATCTAATCAATGGTTCTCTGGTGTTAGCTAGTTAGTACAAAAATTGATCGCCAGAAATTTGCCCCGACACACACACACACACACACACACACACACACACGTGTGTGTGTGATAATAGATACAGTTGCAATAAATTATATTTTTCCATTTATTGTACCTTAATATCACTGTCCTTGATAAAATGTGTATGATCATGAATCCCGTTACACTGGTTAAATTCTACTTACTCATGCAACATTGTCTTTATCTATTGATTGTGAGGAGCTATACAAATAGGGAAAGAGGAGATTAGTTTCTTTTTTTCTTTTTTCAGACATATTGAAAATACAAAAACTTTTGAATTAAAACAAAACCTAATGTGTAGTTATTGCAATGGCCAAACAGTGTTGTTTAATTGAATAAATTAAAAACTCTGCCATATCTTCAATCAGCATGCTTGCTTTACAACTGATAATTAGAATTATATATACATTATATTGAATCCATGCTCTGTTTAACTAAAAAAAATTGGTATCTGTCTAGTTTTCCATGTTGAGAATTAACATACATGTAATTTTAAGTAAAAAAAAGAAACAATAGTTAAACTTTAGTAGAAACTGTCAAGAAAATTGCATAAACCTTTGAAAGGTTTGCCAACAACTTGATACTATCCCACCGCATTTAAAGGATATGTCCTCTCCAACAAGTTGCCTGTGACATATATATATATATATATATATATATATATATATATATATATATATATATATATATATATATATATATATATATATTGTACAGTCCTGGAGAAAAAAAAACGCGACGTTTAAGGAATTCCTAGGTTTGTTTGATTACTTGTGTGGTTATTGGAATTTGGTGCAAAGGAAATATCACTTAGCCCGAAATAATTAGCTAATGACTAGGATCAAACATTACTGAGTTAAGTGTTAGTGAGTTGCCATGGTGATTAGTAGTGAATTCAGGTCAAAACTGTATGAATGTCCATGTCGTAACATAGTCCATAATAAAATCTAGTGGTGTTACCGTGTACATTGATGGCGTGATTACAGTGGCCGTGTTTATGGTAGGAAACCGGTAAATTACACAAATGAATAAATAAGAAGAGACTTGTCAGATTTAATTTATGTCGCGGCTGCCTCCTACAGCATAAAGTCTGCATTCTATACGTACGTATAATTAGCAGGTATAATTCACGTCTTACGTTTGGCTGAAATATCATTTGAAGACAAACTTTCTGTGTTAGAAAAACAAGATAAGACAACCCCCCCCCCAAAAAAAAAAATGCACTGTAATGCGACAAATATGCCCCATGTGGTGAAGAATTTCAGTCGGAGTTCGTCAATCCCTTTTATACCGAATTCGTAAATTCATATTGTCTTACTATTGTACTAATCCTAGTTAAATACAGCTCTTTTCCCTCCAGAAATTGTCCTGCATTGGCATGGCTGGCTTCATTTACTGACAAATTTAGAAGAAAAAAAAAAAACATGCAATTCTCAGCAATGGATAACCAGCAATAGCTACTACAAACGGTGATCTACGATAATAAGCCCTGCCTTGCGACGGTAGAGCTATTTCCTCGCCTTCAAACATAGTTGTCGGGTTGGAAATGTACCAGTGATTAACTTGCGATATGTACAAATATTTTTTGAATTGCATTCTAGCGGATAGAGAGAAAGGAAATGATAGTAATAAAAGCAAACTGTCTGATTGAACAACTCAAACAAAAAACTGAATTAGATATAGCCCGTTTGAGCATGGTAATCGGTCATTATTGCAGTAAACTAATTATACGAGGCCTACAGTTAGTGAATGGATTGCGTCCAACAACTATAATTGCACACTATATCGATTGTGATTGTAAACACTGAATTGCCGTCCCTGTAATTCCTATGAAATACATGTTGGGAACAAAAGTTGAGTATTTATGGATTGGTGAATAACGAACAACCGACATTAGCATATAATGAGTGGAGACAAAGTTACCAGATGTACGACGCAAGTTCCTCATCACCATGTAATCTAACACCCCCTCCCCACACGTTTAATTTTGAATACGTTTCTATTGTTTTCTGTTCTTTAATTTTCCATAGATTTAATATATAATTGTATCATTGTGTAGGTACTTCGGCATGGAAGCCGTCTTTCGTACTTCGTTTTGTTCAAACTTTTTGATTTGGATGATTATATTAATATGGCGAACAGTACTTAAACTTATACACACACACACACACACACACACACACACACACACACACACTATATATATATATATATATATATATATATATATATATATATATATATATATATATATATATATTGTTACATGCTTAGGCTCGAATAAACAGTAACATAGAAAGAGTGAAAATAACAAGTTTGTAAAAACTAAACAATTTATTGAGCACAAATATTTTCCAGAAAAGAAAAATACACTTACGGTTTTAAGAATCAATTCCAAAATTAATCCAAAAATAATTCAAAATATAATCCACTAGTGAAATTGCAAAAGTCTATAAAATGTCCTTATAATTCCCAGTTCAAATCTTAGTGAAGCATCCAAGATGGGAGGCGTTGTCACGTGATGAAGTCAGTTCTAGTCTTATGAAATTCAATGAGCACAATTATTTTCCAGATAAATAACACAAAAATCTTCTTGATCCAAACAAATTGAAATAATTTTCAGTAGTTTAAAATAACTCAAAACGACACACAACTTAGTATTCTAACAGCCCAACTTGTACTAAATAGTTCGCTCTAAAACATCATTTATATATCTGTTTTTACGTAAACAAGGAAGGGGTCACATGATCTTCGGAAATCTTTAGAACAAATTTACGTTAAAAAAATCTCGTGTTTATTTCCAGATAAATAACAAAATAAATCTTCTTGATCCAAACGAATTGAAATAATTTTCTGTAATTTAAAATAACTCAAAACGACACACTAAATGACCCAACTAAAAATAGAAAGATGTTTTTAACAAAGCTCCATAATGTCCTTGGAATCAAGCAATCATTTTAAAAGCTTGTTTACAACTCTGAAGCTAGGTCAGGAATGAGGTCAACATCTGGTGTTTATTTGTAAAGTACAGATCATCCCACTTTTTAAAAAAAATATCTCCCAATGAATGAATCTTAAATTTAAAATGTCAAAGAATCTGACAAACAAACAATTAAAACAAAAATAAATAACTTAAATTAATATATATATATATATATATATATATATATATATATATATATATATATATATATATATATATATATATATATATATATATATACATATATATAGGGATACATACTGGTGTGTATTATAAGTATGATACATTTCTTTCTAACCTACGGTGTAGAGCACCATACCGTGACTTCAAATATATATATATATATATATATATATATATATATATATATATATATATATATATATATATATATATATATATATATATATATATATATATATATATATATATGCACACACACATTACAATTACATTGCCTTTTCCCCGGCAAATATATTATTTCACAGATGCGTGTCTCTCATATGAAAGTGGCTGGCCCTCCCCTTGCGTAGCAGACAGAACTCACCGCAGTGCATAATTAGGCCGGTGATGCGCATGGCATGAGGGATATGCTGATCTTCATCAGTAAGATAACTATTGGGCCTAAGGAGTAAAGTCCTGCAGCTATGGAGGGATATATACTGTTGTGTATTATAAGTATGATACATTTCTTTCTAACCTACGGTGTAGAGCACCATACCGTGACTTCAAAAATTGGAGATGTAATTGGCTTGAAAGATATGGTTGTATTTGACAGTGAAAAACGGGAAGTATTGATGTATCTTGGAATTCCGTATGCTCAGGCTCCAATAGGGGAACTACGATTCAGCAGGCCTGTTATGAAGGCGCCCTTTACGAGAGCTTATAATGCTACTTTTCACCGACCAGCATGCCTCCAGTTTCCAACAGAGTCCCTGGGAAAACTTCCTGAATTTTCAGAAGATTGTTTGTATTTAAATATATATGTTCCGGGTAAAGTATTGAAAGAAACGAATGGCAAATATGCCGTGATGATATGGATCCATGGTGGCGAATTTGTACAGGGTTTTTCCGATCTCTACGCTGGAGACGTATTAAGTGCCGTAGGAGAGGTGGTAGTAGTTACTATAAATTATCGCCTTTCTGTGTATGGTTTTCTCGATACGGGGGATGAAAACGCTGCTGGAAATTATGCATTCTGGGACCAACGATTAGCCATGCAATGGGTTCATGACAACATTGCAGCCTTTGGTGGAAATCCGAATTTAGTGACTGTATTTGGCCAATCAGCAGGTGCGATAAGTGCCTCACTACATGCAGTATATCCCCCAAATAAAGGACTTTTTAAACGAGTTATTGCGCAGAGCGGAGTTCCAACACAAGGTATAACATCTACCAAAAGGAATAACCTTGGGAATTTTGCATTATATCTTAATTGTAATCACACGGATATTACACAGGTAATAAAGTGTCTCCAGAACAAACGAGAAGATGAAATCAGAGGTTTTTTTCAGACTTCACCATTGTTCAGTTTTCAGTTTCGACCTGTAGTCGACGGTGATTTCATCAAAGAAACTTCCACTTCGATTCTTAAAACATTATCAAATTCAGAGACAGAGGAAGCAAAGTTTTTCTCTAGTCTTGATTTTTTATCTGGTGTAACAGATAAAGATGGAGTTTTCATACTGAAGTATTATTGGGCACGAATATTAGGTCTTTCAAGCGGATGGACAACTTCGGACTTTCCGGTTGATAGAGACAAGTTAGAGAAACAAATAGTTCCGCTAATTGCGAAAGAATTTAACGGAAGGTCATCAAAACTAATAGAGGATGCTATAATATTCCAGTATACTGACTGGAAGGATCCTGAAAGTCCATACAAGAGAAGAGACATGTTAGTAGATCTGTCAACTGATTATGCTTTTTTACACCCCTCTCTTCATTTAGCAGATATTCATGCGGGATATAATAGTTCCGCAGGAACTTATTTTTATCTGTTCTCGCATCGTCCCTACCTGGATAAAGTGACACCAAAGTGGGTAAAAGGGGCAAACCATGGAATGGAAATCCCTTTTGTATTCGCTTTTTCTGATCGCATGAAGCCCTTTTTAAACATACCAAAGGAGACCAAAGTACCTGCTGATGAGTTTTTCTTAGGCAAATACATTATAACGAAATGGACTAATTTTGCAAAAACGGGGTATGTATGTATGTATGTATGTATGTATGTATGTATGTATGTATGTATGTATGTATGTATGTATGTATGTATGTATGTATGTGTGTATATTTGTATGTGTGTGTATTTGTATGTATGTAAGGATGTGTGTGTGTGTATGTATGTATGTATGTATGTATGTATGTATGTATGTATGTATGTATGTATGTATGTATGTATGTATGGATGGATGGATGGATGTATGGATATATGTATGTATGTATGCAAGTATGCATGTGTGTGTATTTGTATGTGTGTGTATTTGTATGTATGTAAGTATGTATGTATGTATGTATGTATGTATGTATGTATGTGTGTGTGTGTGTGTGTGAATATATGTATGTATGTATGAATGTACGTGTGTGTATTTGTATGTGTGTGTATTTGTAAGTGTGTGTGTATGTATTTGTATGTATGTAAGGATGTGTATGTATGTATGTATGGATTGATGGATGGATGGAAATATGTATGTATGTATGCAAGTATGTATGTGTGTGTATTTGTATGTGTGTATTTGTATGTGTGTGTATGTATTTGTATGTATGTAAGGATGTGTGTGTATGTATGTATGGATGGATTGATGGATGGATGTATGTATGTATGCAAGTATGTATGTGTGTGTATTTGTATGTGTGTGTATTTGTATGTGTATGTAGGTAAGTATGTATGTATGTATGTATGTATGTATGTATGTATGTATGTATGTATGTATGTATGTATGTATGTATGTATGTATGTATGTATGTGTGTGTGTGTGTGTATGTATGTACATACGTACGTACGTACGTGTATGTATGTATGTACATATGTACGTACGTACGTGTGTGCGTGTATGTATGTATGTATGTATGTATGTATGTATGTATGTATGTATGTATGTGTGTGTGTGTGTGTGTGTGTGTGTGTGGGTGGATGGGTATGTATGTATGTATGTATGTATGTATGTATGTATGTATTTTTCAGAAGTCGAAATGAACCTGTAAGTATTCATGATTGCAATTTATTTTTCAGAAATCCTAATGAACCTGTTCAACTACCGATTCACTGGCCAGAATACAAGAAAGGAACACGTGATTATTTTCTGCTGAATACCAACCTTACATCATCCAGTATTAAGCTAAGTCCAGTAGTGATCCGCATGGCATTCTGGGATAGGCTGATATTTTCCATATCCCACTACGTTTCAAAATATTCCGCTGTTAGCCAGTGCAAAGAGAAACCACGTCTGAAACGATTTGATATGGAACTAACTACTGCTGAGGATGTTTTAATAGCTCTAATTGTTATTAGTGTTATCATTTTAATTGTTGTAATAATTCTTATTGCTTATATATTGTTTGCAAGATGGCATCAAAAGTAGACAGTTTGTTCAGTATTCTTTTTTTTGCATAGCATGTCGATGCCAGTCTTGCATTAAAATTTGCTGCCGTAACTAAACATAGACAGCAATATAAAATTACATTGTTTTTTTATATTAACAAAACCAAAGTTAAAAGAAATCCCCACCTTAAGTAAGATGACTAAATAAAAAGAAAAAAAAAGGATCTTAACGTGGAGAGCTTTAGAATTGTACAAATATTGTCGATCCACTATTAGATATTCCCAACAATGCAAAGAAGATGACAAAATCACGCGACTTCTTGTGAACAATGCTCAACATAATTTAACCAATCTTTACAGAGAGCATCCTCGCATAAAAGACTACATCTTTCTACAAATGATGCAAATCTACCAACACATCTGTCCATTGTTGCTAAAAAGTTTGAACAGATGATGCCGTGCTGCTTTCAAATGTGAACACTTTATTCAAAGTAGAAAAACCTATAACGTTTTCTAAATAATCTCAGCACCATCGGCTTTCAGATTAAAACAAATGTTGTTCCGCCATTAAATTCTAATGCCGCTACAGGCATATGAAAGATGTACACAAATTAATAAGTAAAACACACACACATCCGTTAAATTCAGTTTCACTCATTCTTATACAAGGCATCGTATGCCATCAAATGGGGATGAAGATTCAACTATTAGGAAGGTCCGTTTAGACGGTTGTTTTCATAACGCATTATCATACTAACCAAGATTCTTGTCCAGCTGCCCTTGCATTTAGTCTATCACGAAATAAGCAATATTTGGCCCACTTGGGTTTCTTGCTTTCTGTTTATTTATTTATTTATTTAAATTCTATCAAAACCTCGTGAAATGCCCATTTTCTATTTCCGTGGGAATGTTAATAATGCAACGAAAGAACCATACATACAGTTAGCCATCTTTGTTAGCTAATAAGCAGATGTTTATGTCTTAAAAGTGTGAATTTCACTGGACGCCACCGCATTTATTCAAATTAAGTTGTTCATATTTGATGCTATTCCAACATGATCGAGATAAGCGGAACAGTTACCTTGGATGGACTCATAAATAAGCAAATACACATGTAATGGCGTCTCTCTGGCACTTAGTCATACTTTCGAGTGTGAAGCTTTAACAATTTTGCAGTCATATCGCTACGACGTTTGCAGTGTGCCAGTTTATAGTGATGTCTAGCCCTGGGGCCTCATCCCAAGGACATGTTGCAATATGCCCTATCCAGTCACAATATCCATACACGAGGCTGACAAGTCCAAACACTAACCCCTTAATGCTGAGCATCTAGCGAGGCAGCTGTTAGTACCTTTTTTTATAAGTCTTTGGTAGAACTCGGCCGGGTTCGAACAAGTCAATTGCTCCACCATTTTTAGCCGATACACAATGCACCGCTGTTACACACTATTGGTATTACATAATAAGGGAGGCAACTCAAGAAATCTATTGGATGTCACTATGGCAATACAATACAATATCTGATCGATCCGCCCAGGTGTTGACAGGGTTAATATATCGGATAATAATAATTCAGTAACGGTGTGGTTTAAGACATATGGGCTCATCCTTGAAGGTTTTACCCCATCGATCGTCTTATCAGACTGGGAGTTTATAACAGTTCTGGTACTCACACACTTCTAAATAACTTACGTAGTATTAGTTAAACTTTTGATTGCTTTCGACATCACACGTACAGAAAGTGAAGGGCAAAACAGTACTGCGTACTAAGCAGATTGGTCTAATCCGAACGGTTACACCAGTTGTTCGATTTCTCACCTAAGTATGATAGGAATGTTTACCAGTGATTTAGTTTCAGATGAAATTGTAGTGAATTGAGAGTTTGGCCTTGACCAATCAAGCCAGGCGCAGACAATGGAGGCAGTATATTAAAAGCTGGATTGCACGGAGAGACAGCAGCTTTGGCATCGCAATGTTTGCTTTCCCGTTAATAAAATAAGCATCGTATGGCGGTATAGGTAGGTTTCAAGTACGAAGGCTTTTGTTCGAACAGATTTGTTGCTTCCGTGACTCTTGTTGTTTCGACGGTTAACATCTTATTATGAATATTAGGAGAGATATTTCATCATGAATAAAACTGCACTCTTCATAAGAGATGGCGTTATCGCGTAGCGCCTTAAATATGTTGCCCGAGATTGTGTTGAACTTTATTTCTGCCACGACATAGATTTCGTCGTACACTTTGGCTTACAGGGAGAGTCGTCGACTAATAGAATTTCCTGCGACAGAAATCATGCCATCGTTGAATGACGTGATTTCACGTACAATTGCAATGAGGGCTGTAATGATTTTTGACAATAATCCGTTGTGCAAGCAGACGGGCGTTGTGGTCGGAATATAATCCACCAGTATGCACATATTGTGTTCGCATAAAATTTTTGTCAACGAATTTAATATAGTTTTAAAAGTATTTGCATGAGGGGCCCCGAGTGGCCTAAAGCGCTCACCGTTACGGATCACTGTCGTCTCACCTCTGTCTGCGTGGGTTCGAGTCTAAGATTCGGCTAATGTAGATATATGAGAAAGCTTGCCAGTGCTTCTCGTGCGTCGGTGGTTCTTTCCGGGGGTTTCCCCGGGTTCTTCCTCCACCAATAATACTGGCCGCCATGTAAGGCCTATCGTGTGCTGAAAAATGGCGTTAAACCCTAAAAAACAAAACAAAACAAAAGTATTTGCATGATTTTGATAAACTTGATTTAAGAGACACCCTATCAAGGCCAGTCCAAGACTTGACTGGACATGTGCTGATAGGGTCTACGGTGGCGAAGCTGTAGGCTATTTGCGTTGTTGAGAATCGCCTTCTGTACGTGGCTATGGCATGGAGCCACGTACAACAAATCGGCAAACGAGGCTAATAGGAAATTTGCCATCGCGTCCCCCAGCATCACCTTGTCTTGGTCGCGGTTAACGTCACCAGTACTCGGGGCGTCTTTGAAGCTGGAGATAGACGTCACGGGGTCTGCAATAGCGATCAGTGTTTTGTCGATCGGTTTATTACCCGTGGCCTCTTGAGTTGTCGCTGGATATAGCATTTATGATCGTACGCAGTGGGCCCAACGCAGAGGCGTAGCGATGATATTTTGCGCCCGGGGACAAACTATAAAATTGGCGCCCCAGCGACCTTGTGACAGATTTATTACCCTTGTTTTCTTATTATAATGTAACGTTGCAAGCCTCATTTTGGCGCCCCTGTACCTTGGCGCCTGGGGACATATGTACCCCCCGCCCCCCCCCCCCCCTCGCTACGCCTCTGGCCCAACGACGTTGAACCTGTTCCATTTCATCCATGACATTATGAGTCTTTCCACAGTCAATTTTAACATTCAAGTCCAGCCACCTATATTCAGTTTTCTGTTTTGTTTTTATTT
This sequence comes from Unio pictorum, assembly GCA_030141615.1. Classification (NCBI taxonomy): domain Eukaryota; kingdom Metazoa; phylum Mollusca; class Bivalvia; order Unionida; family Unionidae; genus Unio; species Unio pictorum. The sequence goes on along the minus strand of JARLTB010000161.1, from coordinate 372,564 downwards.
TCCACGCAGGAGCTACGTTCACATAGGAACTACAGATTAATCAGTAAGGTACTCCCTTACAACATAAGGGCATCCTCGTTCAGGTATTCCTCACTGTCATGGGCATTTAGGGAAAGTATGACTGCAACGGACTGGTACTTACAGAAAATAACCCGCTGAACCATATCATTGAATCAAGCCCTTTTAAAACTATTTATGGAAAAAACTTTTTTCATACCTGATATAAGCAGCTGGCTTTCTGGGGTTCGCCGTGGTTTGTCAAACTCACTGAATGCACGAGACTAGCATAAAGCGTGCGATAAAGTGACTGATTATCAATATAAAATGCACAGATATTCGTAATGTGGAGTGGGCTGTTCTGTCGGCTCTATACCCAGCAGATGAGCATGTTGAATACTAAATACAATCAGCACCTGGGTGAACACAGCTTTGTTAGCGATACTAAAAACGTTGAGCGCCGCAACCCTAAATTTGCAATTAGCATTTCTGACTGAGAAAAACACCTCCACAAAGTAGCCAACACCACATTACGATTGTTTGTGTTATTTGATAACATATTGTTGACTTGTGAGCCTTGATAGCCAATGGTTCGTCGGGCGTGTCATCAGACCCAACTGCCCATCAATTGAATTATAAGCAGAATGTTTAAGTGAGTGATAGCTGATGTTACTTAAGACTTTTAACCAACCAATCGTTAATCACTTTGTCTTTCGCCACAGTGTGTATCAATAAGTTATCAACCATCCATCACAATTATCGCGTCGGCATGAGCCTGAAAAATTCGTACGACAAGATTACTTATTTGCAAGCCTGCTAATCGAGGTTAAATATGCTGTAAATTTTATTATATTCTAGTTAATGCTGCTATTCTGACAGACGCCACTTTCGATTTTTGAGCTCCTCAGTTACTACGTTGAACACCTTTGTAGCCTTATTTATTATGTGCCCACAACAAACAACTTCCCCAACGACCGTACCATGTCTAATTTGGGCCCCTACCAGTTGCTTTTGTTCTTCAAAGCTTGATGTCATCGCCAAGCATTGACGTGGGACACTTTATGTTGAGAAGAATCTGAAGGTTAATTACTGCGAAATTTAGAAGAAAGTCATTTTAAATTGAGTGAGTGGCAGGTCCGAATAATAAACTTCCAGTCTGTGTCGGTCGGATAGGTTAAAGTGGTTTAAACCAGTCCTAACTTGTTATTAACCATGCTACCGCAGCCATATCTCATTTAACTCTAGATGTATTCAATACCTTTCACCTTTCGCTGCCAATGAAAGGGAGACAAGCATGTTAGCTTTCCATTTAGATTGTCTCGAGTTATTGACCATTAGGTAAACATGTAGATAGCCACTCCCTATTATTCGCCAATGCGGGATGTTCCGTATTGTGATAGCCCCATGCGAATTTCATTGTCCAAATTAATAATAATAATAATAATAATAATAATAATAATAATAATAATAATTTGCAAGAAGTAGTTTATTTTTCTTGAGTGGTCTCTTAAAATTAGTACAGTAATGGTTTCCTGTGGATCGTATATCGATTACAGAGACTAGTTTATTCAAGCTAATTGAAATGAAAAATGGTGTCTGATTATTATAAATCTGCATACCGGTACAATATCGTAATATGTGTAGCTGAATGTTAACTGGCATGTGTTGATTGTAATTTGGAAAATTACTACTACTTCTACTAACTTATGAAATATTAAAAATTGTGCAAATTCATATATTATAAAACTTTATATATAATTGGATTTAATTTGTTGAAACGTATTCAGATATATACATTGCATAGTGGATTGTTCAAGTAAGTATTTTATCATTTGCCATATTATGTAGCGCTGCAAACTGACGTCATGTATTATGTTGTAAAAAAAAAACATTGTAGCCAGATGGAGAAAATGTATGCTTGATAGTTTATTGCGTTAAACAAATCAATGCAGACGTTCGTGGCAGGAGAGAGAGAGAGAGAGAGAGAGAGAGAGAGAGAGAGAGAGAGAGAGAGAGAGAGAGAGAGAGAGAGAGAGAGAGAGAGAGAGAGAGAGAGAGAGAGAGAGAGAGAGTTTTTAAAAATATTTTGCTGTCATTTGCTTGTTTTGTAATTAGTTCTCACAGATAATGAATTCAATCAACACATGAGATCATATACCATCGCACTGGCTGATTTTGTTTCTACTGTTGAAGTTCAATTGGACATTAAAGGTTTAATGAAATGCAAGGAAATAATTTTAACAGGGCATTACTACATGATCTAACAATTAAAATATTTGTTTGTTTTTGATAAAGCTGAAGGTGTACATAAATATTTTAAAATTTTCCTTTATTTGCTAGATCACCGGAATCATGTTGGACTTAAAAACATTCATTAACTATGTGAGAAGTCAGACCAACAGAGACATCGTTTTTCTTATCTTTTTATTTTTATGTGAATTCGTTTTGCTAAACATATAAAGATTTGCTTTTAATTATAACAAATTGGATATTCTCGATTTTATTTATTTAGTTCGTTTCGGAGAAAGAGATAGTCGTGTGCATGCATGAAGTGAGATAGATCATTT